>BOPP01000013.1:14574202-14623216 GCA_017312745.1 Gryllus bimaculatus | reverse complement strand
GGAAGGGGCGTGGCGGGTACGCCTCGCCGGAGTGGATGGGCGGTTCAATCGATAGCGCGGTTGGGCAAGACAGATTGCACGGCGCGCTCATTGCTGCAGGGAACACTCGCGAAAGGTCTCCTTTTGGTCTTGGGTTCGTTACCTCTCGGCCTCTGGGAGCACAATATGAAATTCAAATGCATCACAACAGACGAAAAATTGTCATGCTTTCAAAACATTCCAATAGTAATATCCCGAGCGAGTTCGGAAGAACGAGCTTTGTGTTTTCGTCAGTAGCAATTTCCAATATCTTCCGTCGACTGAGTTGTAAGGAATGCAGTGTTGACGGTATTGGAAGCGAAGTTTTCTCCAAGTTGAGCAAGTGCCTAGGTTGATATTTACCCTTGAAAAGTTCTACGCAACTCGCGTTGTAGTGGGGGAGCAGCAATGATGAAACGTGAAAGTAGAAGGGAAATAGGGGGAAAAGTCGCTTGCTTCTTGTAATTAGAACACGCCTTCATGAATACGTTATCCGATTATTGTCCACTCAGTTTTCTGGCACTGCTTTCGCACGAGTGTTACCGGCTTTTACGTCAACTGGAATCAGGCGACTGATCGAAGTTTATACAACCCACGGAAGCTCGGGAAAATCGAAATATTGATAAAACATACTTCGTTTACGTCACTGTATACATGAATGTATGTATAAAACCCAAGTTTCCGATTGGATAACCGCTGTCAATTCAGCCTACGTTTTAATCACCAGGTGCAATGAACTGCCTGTATTCGAGAGTATTGCTTGCAAACACTGCAACTAATGCTTCTGATTCGACGAAGCTCCTTTGTTATTTACTTCCATTGGCAGCCACGGAAACATGAATGTATTACACAACTGCTTTATTCACTTCAATTAAAGAGTTGATGTACAGTAACTGAAACATGCAGCTGTCTATAATTCTTACGTAGTACAAGAGCGCAATAGCACAATGTTTTGTAGTGCTTCGTGGCACAGGCGTGGAGGAGAGGCAACATTGCAACATTCCTTTACAGAGACAAACATCGTGCAAGTGCACTGGCGACCGGGAGACTTGGTTCCCTGTGGAAAGAACTGAAATATTCAGTGATATTTTCCAACATAATTTTGGTGTTTGTTATAATAATAATAATAATAATAATAATAATAATAATAATAATAATAATAATAATAATAATAATAAACCGAAGGAGGGCGACACATAAAATATTCAAAATAAATTATCCCTTTTCTTCGCAATTAAAAAATATTAACCATCCCAAATACTATAATATTTTATCAAGAGGAGAAAAAAGGAGAAACGAAAAGAAAAATGAAAAGGAAAAAGGAAAGTGAGAGAAGGATAAAATACGAGGAAAGGAAAAAAAAATATAAAAGAAGAAAGGATAACAGGAGGAACATGATAAACGCAGGAAGAAACGAAAGATTACGAAAGAAAGGACCGAAGGCAAGCGGTGTCCGCAACCAGAGCCCCCCGCCCGCGCCAACCACGCGCTGCGCAGCTCTGGAAAGGCAGCTCTCTGTCTCTCTCGGCACTCACGAGTGGTGATCCGACATCAACAAAACATAATTCAAAATTCAAATATCGATGTTAATAATACATCGACCTTAATCTGTCAATGTTTTAAAGATGGCTTAGCAAATTCCATCATTCAATACGTGCGCAACATCATTTAATTTTGAGTTCGCCACGTATATTAATTTATAATTAAAATTTCACAAAATTTTGTATCCATGAACAAAAGATCGAAAAGTAAAAACATCGTCTTCCATACATCGATGTTTAAGACATCGATATTTTTATAGAAACATCGATGATTTGGAAACATCGACATCGATGTCGCACCCCTGCTCACGCGGTCGCGACGCCGCCGCCCCTGCGTGGGCCTGTCTCTGTTCAGGGCGGTACGACTTCCAATCTGCGTCGTCCTGCGGGAGCGTTGGGGTGTGAATAAGGCTTCACCCGCATGAAAGACCGGCTTCTTTTTTGCTCTCGTGGTTTATTGGCTGGTGCGTGTGGACAAACAGAACGTAATGGTAATACAAGTGTCATATATTCGCTAAACATACCGTGTTTCCCCAAGCAAGTGACCTAGCGCGTCAGAAGGTTTCGGTTACTCACAGCAATGAACCTTCGACAGCGGAGACGCCGACTGTGCTGGGCGCGAGTATGGTTGCCAAGAAAAATAGACAATTCAGTTTGTTAAGGTGGTCTAATATGGGGTTGTGTTGACAGTTCGTCCTCATACTATTGATTCAAAAGTAAGGATTCGAAGATCTTCCTCGTCGAAGAAAATCGGGAACATTCATGAGAATAAGTGAAGTCGCCAATCATACTCGTCCCACCCCAACCGTACATAAACCCGAGCGCTGACCACTTTGGCGCAGACCAACCATGATGAAGACCACGAGAAGATTGTCGAAACGTCGGCATCCCAGCCTTCAACGCGGTTTCACCCGGACAGCTAAGATCTCATTACATGAGAATATAGATCGCAATGCATTTTATCCTACGACGATAAATTTCATCTGCAGTTTACACCATCTGTCTTAAAAAGTTTAATTTGTGTTTGCTGCAATGTGGGACCCCAATGGACGAATACGTATGGAAACATATCTAGTTCAACATGCTTATAAGGATACAAACGACAGTTACGTAGCTCAGGTGGACAATGACACTGCGTAGATAAGAATTTTATAATAGCAGCCGGCTGCTCTTGTCCCTGGTTTCCGTCGATTCCTCCCATCAATTTCAAGTGCTGTATACCCTAAACAACGAAGTAGTAGCCTCAGGCATGACGGCTATTTGGATATTGCTGCTACTTGAACCACAGTTTACCAAATTAATTGACATCTCTCAGGCATGCTGACGATACGAGCGATGGAGTATTTTTGGTACCAGATACATCTTCATCAAACGTCTTCTGCTACCTGCGACTACATATCACGCAATTCTATTTTAAAATGTTCTCATAAAAAAAACTGAAACTAATGAAAGAAGTCCAAATTTTAGCGCGTTATCGTTTACGAAAAGAAATCGATCCTCAATTCGAAAAGGGATCATTACGAAATTGATTTTTACATTTCACAAGTGAATACATTCGAAGCATTACAGCCAATTGAGTACTATTTGTTAATTAATATGCATAATGTTAATAATACGTAATATAGAATCGAAAATCGGGACTCGAACCTAGCACCTTGCGGTCAGAGGCACTGCAGTGACATTAGGTGACAGAAAACAAATTTATCACGACATATCACATATTTCCATCATGTAAACTAATTGATTTTAATGTATTAATTGCCTCTAATGGGGCAAGAATGTGAAATGTTGTACTTCTTCGTGAGGTCATTCAGCTTTAGGCTAAATAAAACAGTGAGCCACGATATTTAAATGCCCATTGTCCTACGCTGATCTTTCCAAATAGTTTCGACCGGTTGCCTGCAGACGGATGGCTCGGAAAGGTGGCCGGTGGGGCAACATTATCTCAGTCGCGCGCATCAGTGCAGCTACCCAGTTCATTTACGGCGCACGGGCTTATCTCCACTCGTAACTCCCACAGTAAACCAATTCGCTTTTGATAAGTCACACTGACGGTCAAGCGTTTATTGCTGATGGACCACCTCTATCAACACTTTATTAGATACGCCCGCTTACCGTTGATGCAAAACCGTTGTTTCGAGATCTGGAGAAACGTAACCGATTGGCGCATGAAGTCCGACTCTGGGTGTTAACTGGAATTTTACAAAATGATATTGATATTCTGCTCTCCTAACAAAATAGAAGCAACATTTCGACAATACCTACCAGAAATAATGATAAGATTTAATCAAGGAAACACTTTTCGCGTAGTTTTGCATGAAAGGGCGAGAAAGTACTTGCTGTTTTAGCACCACTACTTTACTATGTAACTACGGAGTAAGGCTGAAAGTAAAAGTGAGAAAAACCCGAAAGGGGCAAAGTGGTATTGACAAACGTAATAAAACCGCTCTCGGCCTTTGTAACACTCCCTCTCCAGGCAGCTGTCGGGACATCTGTTGAAAGCAAAAACACGCAAATGGGTGTGGAACGTCGAGCAGGGCACGCGTGGCAAAAAGTGCGACCGTCGACCGCACGCTTCCAAACGAACGCCTACGCAACAGCGCAATGCGAAACGAACAGAACTAATACGGAAATGTTATTGAAACCACAGCAATTATTTTTTTTCGTAATAAATATTTTGCAGTGCAACATCATGCAATACATGTTTTACAAAAATGTTTAAATAAATCTTAAGTCACAAAACTCTTCACCCAAAAAATAGAAGAAAAAAATCAACGTTTCGATAATATCCTATTATTTAAAATCCTGCAATAATGCTCTATTAATTTTTTCCTGAATCTAATTTATACAAGATTCGTTTTCAATTTCACACCCGCATTTATATCAGTACATCTCTCGGGAAACATGGAGTAATGGCTGGAAAGAACAAAGAAATCAACATTGTTTCGTTTCAGTTTCTCGCCCTTACGTCGTAAGGGGATGAAGTGGACTGAACGTGCGCCGGAAAACGGCGAAAAACTCTTATTGTCGGACTCTGTTAATGAACAAGTATATAAATCTTGTTCAGCATGATAACACCTGATGTGATCAGAAGAAGAAAAAAAGAAGAAAAAAGAAGAAAAAAAGAAGAAAGAAGAAGAAGAAGACGAAGAAGAAGAAGAAGAAGAAAAGAAAAGAAAAGAAAAGAAAAAAAAAGTGCAAGAGTTGAGCTGAGCCTGCGCAGTTAGTGCACGTGTGTGGTCGCTCCTGAATGCATGTGCCCAGGCGTAGCACAGATGCGTTGACACGTTTGCGCGTTAAGGTGCCTGCAGCTGCCGCGGCGAACGCAAATGAGCGCAGCAGCCCGCCTCGTTTCCCCAGCCTGCCATTTGGAGTGACCAGAGTTGAAGCCCTGAGGGACTTCACTGAGGGAATCAGGGCTCATTACGGAAGCTCTCAGGGCTACGGTAAATTAGATATCACAATAGCACATTATGAAACGATGATGTAATGATGGATATTAATACACGAATGTAATATTACGGTACGAGAGAGGAACGAGCGAATGTCGTGAACTTCACACGAGTGTACAAATATCCATTACATCGAGTTTCTTCATACGGTACTTTTTCTACGACTTATGGTTGTTTCTATATGTTAAACGTATACATTGAATCGTTTTGTGGCAGTTGACATGCAGAATTCAGCTAAGGCCACCTACTGGACAACGCCCTACCTACCCTGAAGCAGGTGGCTTTTGTTTACCACTGCGCTAGTTAAATAGGATCAAAGTGAAATTACGATCAAATTTATTTTAAATAATATTCCATGTAAAACATTAATAATAAAAGAAATTAAAACTGATAAGCATAATATAATAATAAATGCAAATTAAATGTACACATTCGAACGAAACATTTACTAGAACAATTCTCAATGATTAATTGTCAATACTTGGTTTGTGAAAGTGGTTGCGATTGGTCAAGAACCTGTATCATAATGAAATCAGAATCATAATGAATATCACTATGCAACGGGTTGCAGTCAATGGAAGTAGAAAGAATATAATTCTTCACATGAACATACTTTTCCCATGAATGTGAAAGCCACAGACTTCAACAATAATAATTTTCTACTGAATTGTTTGATTTTTTGCTATATGAGAACAGTTGGCTTTTTATTACTGCATACTGAAATGCATACTTCACTTGTGGCGTGATCATTCTTCAGTGTGAGCGTAATAACATGATAAAAAACAATTCAGGCTACTATTGTATTCTAGTTAAATGTATTACGTTTGTCAGAAATTGTGATAAAAATATGCTGAATGATGATGATGATGATGATAATAATAATAATAATAATAATAATAATAATAATAATAATAATAATGAAGATTAAAGCTGATCTGTGTCAGAGTGATGCGCTTATTATCTGAATGTTGCTTTGAGCTGGCTAAATTAAAATGTTATTTTGTGTAATGTTAATTTTTGCGGCTGATGTACATTTTCTCGTTTGTCTTTAATTCGAATTTGTAATTTCTAACAAATGGCTTCGAAGCGATCCTAGCAGATTAGATACGAAATACAATTAGAAATACGCAGTAATGTGTGAAGCATGATGTTTTCCTGAGTCCACGCGCACCAGGATGATTATCACATCGCAAGTGTATCTAACAATCGTTGACTCATACAAAAGCGTTGTGAAAAATGCAAAGTGAAGGTAACGGCGAAAATGCAACAGGATGCACAATTTTGATTTATTTTTCTGAAATTCTAACTTGCATTCAATTTTCTGTAAAAGATTTCATTAATTTGGCTGACAATTAGATTTAGATATATTCAGTCAAAAAACAGAAAAAAACTGTATGTGACATAGGGGGACAAGATTTTTAAGCTAAAGGATTTTAAAATATTACAGTTCATTCAAAGAAATGTAAATTATATGATAAAATTAACAGGCCGTCAAGTAACACGTTCACTTAATGAGACTAGGTCCTCGAAGGAAGTTGAACTTTTCTAAGTAATATGGGTAACGCTGTAACAACTATCAACAAAATTCATGTCTTCCAAAACAAAGCCCTCAGAATAGCAGTAAACACCCCTTGCCAAGTAAGCAACAAAAATCTTCACACGTTAGCCATTTAACCCGTCCTCACATATATCACAAAACGTTCTCATACATTATTCCAAAATCGAACCAGTTTCCAGCGAATCAATTTTCCATCTAGGTAAAGAACATCACACGAAACATCGTTTACGCAACTGACTCCCCTTCCACATCTTCCTCCGCCATCTGGCTGATATTACGTAATGAAATAAATATTCCTCCCATCAATAGCCAGCAATATGCACTCTGCCCTCTTTAAAATCCGCATTATTGAATTATAATGTTTAACGAAGATTGCTATAGCCACTATAGCCAACTTCATTTGAAAATACTCGCTCCCAACTGAAAAATAGCTGATCGAACGACGCCTCTGCCTGCTCTGCCTGGATGTCTCTCGAATTCGTTGCCTCCGCGGCTCCCTCTCCCTCTGATCAATGCCTGAGGGGGGAGGGGGGGCTAAGCAGTACCCTAAACCAGGGCTGCTGAAACGCAAGAATTGGGGCTGGAGTGCCACTCGCCTTTCACGAGACCTCTAGCCGGCAAACTCGAAGATCAGCGGCTGTGCAGAAAGAGAGAGAGGGTGGGAGAGATGATGAGAGAGGGTGGAAGATGGAGGGAGGGAGAGAGTGGGAGAGGGAGAAAGAGGAAGAGAGAGGGAGGGAGGACGAGAGGGAGGGAGTGGGAGAGGGAGAAAGCGAGGGACAGAGAGGGGAAATTTTTGTTATGATGCTAAAGTTCTAGCTAATATCTCATTCTCTTCCCCTCTGTGCTCATCATAGGGATTTTTAGGATTTTTCTACGAAAGCGGTTTCCTACCTCTCTACCTTCAGAAACAGAAAACAAATAGATGCAATTTTGACTACGGACATTACTTACGACCATTGTATTATTAGTTATTTTTTGTATTTCAAGTAAGGTTTTACTATCAATTCAAGTGTCACAGTTTTGGAAATTACTATATTTTTCCACGTAATTTCCAACTGATGGATGCAGTCGAGCCCAAAACGAATTCCAGACGCCACATTTATCAAACAAATATCATTGACTTGCTAAATGACCAACAACAAGTTAAAATTGTCACGATTAGGCATCTAGTACATCAAGGAACTTGAAAACGTTCCTGCCATCAGTTCTCCTGCCTGAAACTATTACGTAGATAACATTACCTATCATATGGTGATTTCTAGTGCAACAACTGCTGTGGTTATTAGTCCCGTAAGAACAGTACCTGTTATATCACGGGATGTGGCGATGTTCCTCCCCACAAATACGTGATTTCATCGTCTTACATGCGTGTAGTGCATGTAAGGAAAGAGGAAGGAACTATGTCGCAGGGTTAGGGCAATACTCCGGTTGACTGGTTGTTTGAGATTCCGAGCGCGTCAACTACCAAGGTTTGTAGTTCCTATAGTAGTGTAGCGCATGTCATTTCTTCGTGTGCTGGCGGTAAACTTCCCCTGCTAGATGGCCAGAGCCCAACCACCTACTGTTGACTAGTATTTTCCCCAACCAGGTATCTCCCACCAGTGGGGTACCACCCAGCCAGGACTAGCCCCGACCCCAATCGGAAAGTGTGGTAATGTAGATCGTTAGTGTGTGTGTGTAAGGGGTGAGGATAGGACAAGGAAGGAGAAGAAAAGATCGCGTGCAGGTCATGGTCCGTTTTTAGGTACTACTCGGGCATTCGCCTGGTGTCGATGTGAGACACGACGGGAAACTACCGATCACAGCAAGAGACGGCTCGAAGTCTCTTCAAGACACAGCTGAATTCGACCGGACTAAGAAGATATTGTCGAAAGTCCGTCATTATCGGGGCTCTTAACGCTACAGCATCCCAGTAAGAGACACTGCAGTGGCAACATGTTAACCTGAGCTACCTCAGCTTACGGTTTTTAATGTCCTAAACGATCGTTTTAAACACGTTTTGATTCCTATTCTTATTGAACTGAGCCAACCGAATGGAAAAAGAATGAGTCATCGGCTATTACCATTCTACGACAAATCTACGACATGGTATTGGCTGCATCACTCTACACTTCAGATTTACGCACTTCAGAACTCTTTGACGTCTGAAAATCCCTATCCTTTGAAATATAAGTACCGTGTCTATTTCAATCACCACTTATTGTGAGAAGGAACCCTACTCTATGACTGTCAACTTACAGGATTGAGATGATTTCTGCGCGTACCAGGTATGGAACCGAGTGAATATCGAGTCTGGTCACTTTTCTCCCCAATATAAAAAGGTTTACAATGTTATGTACTCAAAGGGTCAAGGCAACCCTTTTTACTGTGATTAAAATAAGGCGAATTGGCTGGGTCGCGGTTATCCAATCGAGAGCATCTTAGCATCTAAATTTTTGAAACTGGAGGGACCGATTGGATAAACGCTTCGCAGATCATTTAAGGGCCAATTCGCCCTCTGCTTTTAATAGGGGAAGAAGTGCAGGAAGCTTCTTGAGTGCGGACATAACAGGGGATGTTACATAATTTGCATCGTATAAATTGTCACCAGCCCCGAGTCAGTCGCCTCCAAAAGAACTAATGCACGAGTAGTCTATTAATAATCCTACTATAGTAAAGAAAACTTGTATACGCTTCGTATAGAAATATTTTTGCAAAAACAATTTTGTATTATTAATACTACCTGTTTGAATGCTGGCACACCCGACAAATTTCACGATGAGTGCAATGAAAATATAAACTTGTACATTTAAGCCTGTCCGCAACGAAAGCTCAAAACCATTTACGTCGCAGAGCTACGAAAGTTTCCTTATCCCGTATCCTACTTCTCCGGACTTCTCTTCCATCTTCCTTTCCCATGAGGGTTTCTCCCGTGGTTATCCTCCCCGAGCGCGCTAAGCGTAAAACCTTTCCTTATCCTCAGGAGGACGCTGTGGGCGGACCGCCAAGAAGACAGCCAACGACCCCCCACGCAAACCGGTTTGCTGCCTCAACAGAAAAAGAATTACGCAGTCGGGAGCGAACGAAGGACCCCGACACCATCTTCGGGTAAGGTGCAGCTGCGAAAAAGCTAAAGCAACTTAATGTTCTCGCAAATAGAGTACATATTGAACGTTCATAAAATGCATAATTAAGTAAAAATACAGATATTTTTAAAATGGACCTGATCGAAGATAGTGATGCTATTGTAGTGGACTCTATGATGTAGTGATTGTTCCGGATAATGAGTATGACTAAATAATTAGTACAACAAATGAAATAAATAACAAACTGAATACGTTTTGAAAGAAACAGCTAAATCCTAACATTTATTTTCTCAGCCAAAATGCGGAATATGATTCTAGACGAGAGTATAATAGAAACATAGAGCTAAGTGGAATTATAACAGCCTGTTAATTCCGACATGTAAAGAAATTACAGAGCATTATATGCGATAATGCACATATTGAATGTGCAATGCACGAAAATGCAAACGATAAATTTCATTCATCTGTCGCGCTCATACGCCGCGTTGGCTGAGCTTCGAACGAAAGCCCGCGAAAATCGAAACTCATTTCCTGCCACCAACCAGATGTCAAGACATATTTTGGCCCAGTGCTCAGAATTAGTGTTATGCAATATAAATTCGCGACACCCTTTAACTCACATGTCCTCCAAAAACAGCAACTATTACACACACGCTATCCCGAAAAGACGAACAATACCTCATTTACGTCGAGAAAAAAACACAAGAGGTCTTTATGAACATTGAAGGGGGAATTGAAATACTAAATATCGAATATTTAACTCTCAACAAGCTTATTACATAATGCTAATAAATGACCGTTTCGTTACATTCACGCAATAAACGATGAGAAAATAATTACTAATCTCAAAGTGACTCCAATGAAGAGGAAATGAAAAAGTACATTTTCCATGAGAAACTTTCTTGCGTAAAGGTACCCAACGGTCAACTACCCGCCAACGCAGAAAACAAGCAAACAGAAAAAACAACAAAATCGAAAAGAACGACACACGAGCAAACAGGCAAACGTTTACTCACCCAAGGCCTTCATGATCTCGTCGAAATTCTCGCTGGAGTCCAGCTTGTACTGCTTGCCGAGGCAGAGATCACCCATGGCTGTGTCGGCGGGGCGGAGCGAAGGAAGGAGTGAGCGGAGCTGAGCAGCGGAGCGAGGCTGGCGTTTGCTGGAGCCGGCGGGGCGCGTCTGACGGCAAGCGGCGCGAGGGCTCCGCAGCTGCACTCGCAACCCCTCCCCTCTGTCCCCTCTCCCTCACCCTCGCGGTTCCCCTGCGCGCCGGCGCGGCGGCGCGCCCCTCCCCGTGCCCCGCTGCCAGCGCCACGCCGCGGCAGGAGGTTCGGCATTACAAAACGCCACCACCAAACAAAACAGGCGCGAAATAAATGAACTATGGAACAATGGTTTAAATGTATTAACTCCATAATTCATTTCAAATTTTTTGAAGCTAATTCTTATTCTTAATTTTTGTTTTAAGTTTAATTTGAAGCGAATTCTTAATCGGCATTGTTGTCTTTCAGGGGTGATAACATCATAAATAATGTACTAGGCCTTTCCAACGCTAATAGAACAATATTGTTTAAGTACTGTAATCTGATATCAATATCAGATTGCAGTACAACAATACTATGTAAACTTTCTCATCTAAGAAACGCACACAGTGTTGTTTCTCATATCCTACGAAGATATCAATAAATTTTCCATATTTTAGAGTCCCATTTCGTACCGCTTTCCCTGAGAGTTCTATTTTTCTTTTCACCCCGCGTTCCTACTTTTCCCCAAATATCTGGTTTGTATTTGCTCTTCTTTAAAATATTAAGGATTACGTATTTTATTCTATATTAAAAATAAGAGGTGAAGAATTGGCAAAACATTTTCTATACAATTGCTCTCTGTGTGCTATTATATCTGTATTTGAGTGGGTAGCATGGATGCTGAATACAAAGTAACAGTTTTTTCTAATGCCAAAAAGCAAGAGCAATATGAATGATTGTAGATAGCAGGGGAGGATCCAGACGACCATTAATTTTGAGGAAGGCATCGTAGAACTTTATTAAATAAGCATATTTGTTATTATCCGCGCACTTTCTCTTCAGCTATCATTCACTAGAGATGCGGAAGGGGTGAGGGGTTGAATATTTTGATGTCAGGACTATCATATCATATCTGTAGCTTGTTTTTCGACGCTAAGTAGTTTCAGTTGAACGGAAACGAACATTTCTGGTAACCATATTTCGTAAACAAGGTTTGTCGCTAGCATTTATTCATAATTCAAGCAATGTTAGTAAAGTAGTGGAGGTAGGTATTTCGGGGCTCAAGAAAACATGCGCATGTTATATTACACTCTATATCATTTATGTACAATAGATATAATACAGTACAATATTATTGTTTAAATAATTACATAATTCGTATTAACGCAAATAAATATTTCAATTAATTTTGCAAATTAAAGGAAGTTAAACGAAAACACTACAGCTTTTGGGAGGGCATGTCCTCCATGGCTCCAGTGGGATCTGCCAGTGGTAGACAGAGACAGTTTCCTATGTAGAATACAATATACATTCAGAGTACTCTATGTAATGCTAATTATGCATTTCACATGGTGTTCAGTCAAATGTAATCACAGAAAAAGCAAAGGCCAGTGTTTGTCGAATTATAAAAGTGGCTTCCAACATCAGATAAACTAATTTGATTGTTGCAAAAAATAAAAGTTGCAAAACATCGCTTTCAAGTTCCAGTTCATAAAGCATTATCTCAAATTGAAAGCTTCTCTCAGGTAGAGAATGGTCCGGGCGCATCAAGGCTTCACGGTTTGCGACGTGCTTACCACACGTCTTCAGTGCCCATAGCCGTCAGCCTGGACGTCATGGTAGACCTAGTCCCAGGGTGCTGTAATACCAGAGTACTTACATACAAAAAGTGAAATTGAAGTGAAACTAGTGGTGCTACATTTCTAATATTATTTGCAACTGTTTCATGATAATATAATGCTAGCTGAACGAGTGAGAAAATTTCACACATAGAACACGATTCGTACTATTGCTGGCCTGGAACGGCTTTCTTCGAGAATCACTTCATTGACCTAACCATGCATCTGCGAATGTTTTCGATCCGAAAAAAATCTCCGATTTGAGAATTTGAACTCGAGCTCACAGTCATCGCGATGCTCTTATCCATTATTACACAATGTTCCCAAACAAGACACAAAACAATAGTTGCTAACGTTGAAGCGCTATTTAAAGGGGGGAAGAATCAACGAAGAGCTAAAAGAAGTTCGCGTCATATCAGTGGGAAACAATTCATCCAATAAATTACACGAAGAACAATCCTTCAGATTCCCCAGAATGGAGTTGTGAAGTTATATGAACTTTATTCACACGTAACATTGCAATGTCCTGCATTTTTCTCAATGCCTCAGATTTTCAAATAAAAGTTTTTCAAAATTTCCGTTTTAAGAGACCCTAGATTGAAGGGATATTTTGAGCAAAGTGATGATGGGAAAACGGTGTACAGTAGTTAAGGAATATATTATTATATACTGTGCAAAATATACTTATTATAGAAGGATATAATAAGGTGCGGAAAGAAGGACTTCTCGGCCCTCCTGGAATCCTCTGCCATCGGTGATAAATTGTCGTTTCGTCATGAGCCTGAGAGACTGCCATTCATGACATGACCCTCCATGACATTGATTAGTCTTTTCAATAGTTCATGACAATGACCCTCGTGACATTGACGACTAGTCATTTCAATAGTTGAGTCCTTTTGCCTATGCGCTCGAGATGCGAGGCGATGCACCGATCAAACCTGTACGAAGTTGTTCTGATTAAATTGACTGATGTTTTCGAGTACGTCAGTTAGTACGTGGTCTTTAGTCTCGTTTGTATAAAGATTATTTTATCCCTCGATGTGGCATTGTTTTCCTCACATGATAGTGAAATTTGGCGCCGACCTTGTTGTTGACTTGCGAGGGATTTTCTCCTGCATGTATCTCTCCCAGCGACGGACCGTCCCTGCCACGGCAAACTCGAAGCTCCCAACTTGTTCCCGAAATGTGTGGTGCTGTAGTCCATGAGTATGTGTGTGTGTGAGACAGAGGGGGGAGGAGAGAGGAAAGGACGAGGAAAATATCGCGCGCAGTGACCATTTTGTTGGGGTACCATTCCAGCAGGCGTCCGGTGTTGTTCGGAGAAACATTGGGGAAAATATTGATTAGAGTAGTCGGCCGCAAGAATTCTCATCGAGAGAACGCTTTCATCCGTCATTTGAAGAAGTCCAAACCAATTCAAAAGGGCTCGCGTTGCGAATCTGCAATTATTTTGACATCCAGAAATATAAATTAATTACTCATACAGAAGAAACAATCGTCAATAAATCATATCTGTTAGAGTATTTGTAGCACGTTATACAGGCAAGCAAGGATAGTTTCGCAAGCGAGGATATGTAGATTCCGACTGATTCAACTATCAGCGATCAAACCTTGTTAAATTAAAAGATATATAAATTAAACATCAAGAGCTGGTCATCCAATATATTGCTTTTATGAATGCATAAAAATTAAGTTACAAATCTATAATATTTTGTAATTTAAATATTGTAGTTGTAACATAAACACATAAACGTTTGTGCAAATTTATTTTAGAGTAAATAGCATAAAATGTTTGTAAAAATTATAATAATCACAAATTCAACAATCAAGATCTACGTTCTAAATAAAGATAAATATTGCTGCTTAACAATGATATAAATTCATGGGACCACGCTAACGCAGCATTGCTATTTAGGCAGTTTACGACCACAGAAATTCAGTGTAAGTCACAGGTAAGAAAAATAATATAAAGAATTATATTTTTAAAATATTTTCGACTCTTACTTGCATGCTGTTTTTGTGGAACGGATACTTATTATTAGCACCTTGCTCTTCTTGAGAAAGGAATTTTAATAAAGATACATGCCTTGGTTTTGATGGAAATCAAACCTATTTATTACGGATCTAATAACACAAGTTCGAACTTCAAACCTCCAGTCCATGACGAGAATCTCTGGAAAGCGATAGAAACAGGATTTACTGTACTACAAATAATGCATGTATGCATGAACAAATCCCGCCATTTCAGATATATTTCCCTAAAATCAGTAAAACTTCTAATATTTCTAAAAAAACTGTATTAAATTATGTAAAGTTCAAATATTGATAAATATATTACATTAAAAAACAAATCTCTAGTTCAGTACTGAAGGGATAGAACAAGTTCGAAAAGAAATTGAACTTTAAATTTAAAATTTCGCGAAAATAGCTAATATTTTGAAAATAATGTATTGAGAATGACTTAAAGATAGATTGTATCAGAGTTAATCAACAATAGGACCTATGTAATTATTTAAGTGTATTTTGCTCTATTCAAGAAAAAAGAATGAGCTGTTTTTGAGAAAATAATTGTTTAGGAAGTTCCCTATATTTCATGCACAACTATGTGAAAACTACTCATATTTTCGAAAAATTGCACATGACATGAAGACCTGCCTTTGAGAAACTGATTTCATTTAGACATTCTGTACTTTTCCATTTCTCGATACAAAAATTATATCTGCACCATTTTTACCTTATTGAAGTTGAGAAAAAATTATTTAATGATTTCGAGTCATTTTTTTTTTATAAAATATTGTTAAGACTTCATGCTAAGAATCCCCCAGAAGCAAAATATCCGTTTCAAATTGGCAGGGCATGAGTTTGAGCAGAACGTCCATCGATAGTATAAATTTTAGAGGAAAGCTTTCTGAACGTTGCAGCACCAGCGGTGTTCGCAGATGGACAGGCATTTTACTCTAAACCGTTCGGTATCAGGTACCCACAAAACGTGTATTTTGACTTCAACATGATTAGAGTTCATTACTATAGATTTACTATTAAAAAAATGACGGGAGATCCTAGGTTCTAGTCCCGACAGTGGCAAGAATTTCGACACTAACTTGTCAGCATTGTCGAATTCAGTCCCTGTCTGGAGAAGAATTCTAGAGGCCAGCTGCCCTGATCGGTAGTTTTCCATAGTTTCTCCGATAAACCAGTCGAATGCCCATAACAACCGGGCACGAACCACGCGCGATCTTTCCTTCCTCTTCCTTGTCCCATCTTCACCCCTTACATACACTTCCACCAACATGCACTAAACTACCATACATGCCGGGAGACCAGTCGGAAGCTTAGAGCTTGCTCCGGTCGGGGCGGTGCCCCGTTGGTGGGAGATACCTGGTTGAGGAAAACCCACTAACCGACGGTAGGTCGGCCCCGAATTTTGCCATTCAGCGGGGAAATAACACCGCCACCTCCCCAGGAAAACATGCACTACCCTTACGTGACTAATGTCCTCTGTTATTGAGACGCCCGGTATCACTAACAACTAACCAACTCAAAAAAACAAGATTTATTTACTTTTTCGATATCAGAGCCATCGAATTTCTCCAACGAACAATTTTATGCTCACGTGCCGCAAGCCCATGTCTTACGAAGGCTGATTAACTCGACATTACCATTTGTAAACGTGTTGCGATTGTGTAACAAAATAATAAAATGTTAAAACTAATAATATACCTAAATCTGATTTTGTAATTCATCTTTGGCCTTTAATATTCTTTGTATAATTGAATCTATGTATTTTTATAGCTTTGACTATTCGTTTCCATAGCAATACACAAATAAAACTATTTTAATATAAAAATTTATCAACATCGAATGAGTATTGCGAATGCGAGCTAGGCGAAAAAAGTCCAGAAAAGTAAATGTTTTGAATATATATTAAGGTTTATGGTTGTAAATCATAGTCTACAGACCTTCAAAGGAAACTAGCATTAAATTTGAATTGATATTGGTCCAGTACTGTCAGATTTTATCGCGCTGCAACGCAAAGCATTTGTGTCTTTATATATTAGTATAGATACAGATAGAGAATTTAACAATGCAGCCGGAGTGTTGCGGGTTGCACTTGTCATGACATTTGACATATTTAGATGCCTTTGTTTCAGCAAATCCTTCATTATATTTAAAGTCAATGCGCAATTCGTCACGTTTTCGTGAAATTCTCGTTTTGTAGAGACCTCATTTTTAAAGATTGGCTGCCTGTGCCTCAAACTCATCTATACTACTGGAAATAATAGAAGCGATTATTCGCCATGACTCGGGCAATGATAGGGTCTCAACGAGATTAAACGACGAAGAATGACTAATTAATTTCGGAGACGAGAGCTGTCAAAAGGATTTAGGGAGTCTGCGAAATACTTATATCATAAATACGCAGATCCTTGTATTGAAGTGTGCTTATCGAAACTAGAATGACGTTAATCTAAGTGGAAATATTACATTGCATCTGTCGATATTTTATTGGTTTTACTGGTGTTGGTAGCTCGTATGGAGTGAATTATCCTATCATTTTGTAAAATAATGATTTTTATATCCGTGAAAATTGACGTTGAATTATCTTCGAAAGGAGGCCTGATGATAAGATATTTACGCTTTATCTGATTTACTAACGCAGAGAAAAATATACTGATCCACGATTAAAGCCCGATTAGGATGAAAATATACCTGGAACGAAGCCCTCTGGACGGAGGTTAGAAGTTATCAAATTCTACTCTCTACTTCGGTATGCTAGTTGCAGATTCACATGAAATTTTCAAAATGTCGAGTTTAATTAGTATTACAGAGTTCAAATTTTTGCTGACGATTCCGGAAATATTTTTCGTTCTTATGGCCAGTGCCTTCAAAAGATTCGAAAAACAACATGTTATAGTTAAAACTATCAACAAAATTCATACGACAAAAAAATTTATTAAAGTAAGGTTAAGTTCGAGTACAAAGAATTCGAATTATGTGTATATTACGGCTCAAAATCGCAAAATCGTGAGTCTGATCTAACGTGACCCTTGATTACAAGATTAAGGGTGCAGGTGCAGGGTGCGGGTATCAATGCATGGCATCGATGTCCGCGGGAAAAAAAGTGAAAAGGAAGAATACTTACGCGCTTATGAAAAAATGTAACTGTACCATGAAAAAAAGATATACAATTTTTGGCCATGACCTCGTAATAGGGAGCTGTTTCAACAAGTTTTACCGTATATTTTCACAGCAATGTCTATTATGGGCATACACTATCGTATCAAAATGCGTTTCTTAAATGCAATCAAATTTGGTAAGAAAAGCATTGTTGTCGATATTTCTTCAAACTAGTTTTGTAGTCTTGTAAAACCACTTGTTGAGGAATTTCGTAAACAATATTTCGAAATGGCGCACCAATACGCTGTAATTATATTTCTCGCATACTTATAACCTGAACCGGACTTTAATGCCTAGGGCGCCTAACCAATCAATCACCGCCACCTCAGGGATAAACAAGCGCTATTCTCATACGAAAAGAATTAATTTCGAAAGTTAGAATTAGGTTCACAAAAAGTACGTGATTCTGATAGACATTTATTTTGACTCTTACAATAGGACCGTTTGCAGCCTGATATACTGCCTGAAAGGCCCCATAGACGGTTGGAGGTACGCAATGGTTTTACACGTCCGTGTGTGCCGATGTCGTAACCCGACGGCGCCCACAGCCGCCTAGGTTTGCTCCTCCGACTTCTCGCGGCTCGAGTCCTCAGCTCGGCTGGCATAACTGTGGGACCCCACCCCATACGTTTCTCATTGGTTGGGAAGCAAGTGCATTTTTCTTTGGGCTAGATTGAACTGTTAGGTGCCCAGCAGAAAAATATTCTGAACAGGACTACGAACAGACTAAATCAGAACATGGGCACCTCCATACATTGTATGCCGAAGAAAAACAGGAGCCGGCACTGAAGCGACTCTGAACGAGGGGTCCTAGAGTTCGTGTCCCGACTGTGACATTTTCGACAATACTTAGATGGCTAGGTCGATATCAACCGCTGCCTACAGGGGAATTCTAGCGGTCGGCTGCTATGATCGGTAGTTTTCCGTGGTTTCTTCGATCGACACCCGGAGCAGCACCGTAAGAAACGGGCCACGGACCTCGCGCAATCTATCTTTCCTCTTCCCTCTTCTATGCTCAAACCTTACTTACACACAAATACACTCACCACCAGGGGCGCCGAGAGAAAACCAGAGGCCTGGGGCATTTGATCCAGAAAGTCCATTAAACAAAACCTTCCCCCTCCCTAATTAATAACCAGAATTCATTTGCCCATGCACCAGAAATAACTTATAGTGACAATTTTTGATTAGAAATAACTATATTTTTCATTTCTTTTTAATGAAAAAAATTCCAATTTAGTTGGGACCTGGGGCACGTTACCCTATCTGCCTCCCCTCCTTCTGGACGCCCCTGTTCACCACACTACCACACATGTCGGGAGTCCAGTGGGAAGCTTTGAGTTTGCACGTAAAACATGCACTACAAGACCTTAGTAGTTGACGCGCCAGGAAACACTTATCAATAAAACAATAGCCGATTACTTTCTTGACAGTTTTACCCAGCGGCATGTAGCCAGTCACTCGCGTTTTGCCGGGCGGGTCAACCCGTTCCGTATCTGGAGCACGTGCGAGCCCCAGCCTACGGTATTCCCCGGGGCAGAGCGCGAGCGGAGTGGGGGCGGGGACGGGAAGGGGGCACCCGCTGGCGGCGGCCAAGATCTTTTGTGAAGTCGTTGTGCCGCACGTCCGGCCATCAAAGTGACAATTATGTGATTTACGAGGCCCCGGGCCGCCGGCAATACCCCGCGTTAATGACGAGAATTGAAGGGGCTGCTCCGCCGCGCCGCGCGGAGAGGTCCCGTCGCGGGGAGCGCACCGCGTGCGCGAGCTCCGCCCTGCCGGAGCACTCGAAGGCCCGAGCCACGCCCCCGCCAACGTCCACGACTTTCTAAACAATTGATTAGTGATTATGGGCGCGTCAACTGCCAAGGTCGGGAGCTTTGTTTTGTTTACCGCGGGAGGTTGCAATGCTCTTCCCTAGCTGGATGATGAGATCCGGCGCTGACTTACACGTCGAATAGTGGGGATTTCCTCAACCTGCTATCTCCCACCAACGGGGCACCGTCCCAGCCGGGGCTAGCTCTAAGCTTCCGACTGATCTCCCGTCTGTTGTAGAGTAGTGCATCTGTGTGTACGTAAGTAAGGATAAGGCAAGGAAGGGGAAAGAAAGATCGCGCGTGGTCCACGGCCCTTTTGTTAGGGTGCTGCTCCGGGATTCACCTGCTATTGGTCGAAGAAACCACATAAATGCACCGATCAGAACAGCCTGTCTCTAGACTTCTCCTCCAGACATCGACAGTACTCGACCTAGCTATCTAATATCAAAATTCCTGCCACAGTCGGGACTCGAACTTTAAGCCCTCCCGGTCAGAGGCACTGCAATGACATCAATTCATTCCCAGAAACACCTAAGCTGGTCTTCATAAAATGTATTTTAAACTCGTGGAAATATGCTTCAAAATAATGTATTTATTCATTTTCATTTTTTATATAACAATCTACGAATTTTAAAAATACGTTAAACGTTACCTGATGGCTAAATGAGTTTAAATTCACTTTTTTTCTTTAAAAAGTAGAACTAATAGAAAGAAATATAAAAATTGCGTGTGGATATTTTACTTTAAAGTGTTTGTACATGACAATATTCAAATATATTAAATATGTGTTCGCACAATCTAATTAAAATTTAAAAAAGTCGTTTCCTTATGTTTTAAAACCCCCTCTCCTTAAATATTTTCTGGAGTCTCCCTAAGTGGCTCTTTCTAGGTCCAAAGGTCGGAAGGTCCAAGGAAAGGAAATTAAATTCATAAAATTAACGATACAAAAAATAGTTGGAATATGTGAAAATATTATGAATCGTGTATTAGAATTGAAGTCATATATAGTCCAGATTTCTTATTATTATTATTTTACTTTTATAGTAATTTATTCGTGATATTCAACAAAGGTAACAAAGCGTTGATAATAAAATATTAATAGCTCCCTTATTGAAGTTTTAGGAATATTTGACCTTTAACCACATCTTCGTTGGATAAACCGAGAACCCTTCTTGAGGCTTAAGTCCAAGGCTTCTGTTAAAACGAGACTCCCACATTCACAGTTGTTATCATCGTCGTACTAATTGTAAAAGAAAACATCCGTTTGCATTCGATGTCACCTGTCTAAAATATATTTATGAGTACTTCAAAAAGTATTTCATATGCCATCTTGAGAGCCAAAGAATCAAAACATTGAACACACCCTCTGTTATAGTTTAAAAGTACTGTTTGCACGAATTAAACAATTATTCTGCCATTAAACGAGGCGATTCTATCGTATTCGGATGCCTACTACGAGTACTATTTTATTTTCTTGTATACACCACTTATTTGCGGTTATACCATACTTAATTACGTTTTATATTGCCGCGAAAAGCCAATTTCGATATTTTAACGGGTCTATATTTTTTGGGGTTCCCTGATTCCGAAAAAGTATTGTTTTTTTAACGTTCGTCCACCTGCCCGTTTGTGAATAAAGCTAGCGTCTAAAATATTTGCCGTCATTTTTCCAAAATGAATATTTCCTGTTCCAGCTGTATCAAACCACCGCGAGTTTGAAAACGTATGTGGGTACTTCGCATTTTGGGTCGACTCTCCGACTTTGCTGGACAGCTACAGTTGTCCCCATGCCTGGGCCTAGTTTAATTCCCATCCTTGGGAGGTAAGAGGGACATGTGACGAACATCACATATCCCATTCGCCGTAACTATCAACCTCCGCTTGCCTGAGGATTTCTTCCTCTCACAGCTACAGAAAATGAGACAATTTTAAAGGAAAACTACTACTCTGTTCTCGCCTCGACCAAGAAGCGAACCCGAGATCGCGTCCCAGGCAGCTAGAACGCTGACCATGAGTCGCCTTAGGGCGCGATTTGGATAAACGTTCTTTAAATTTTGGGGTACTTCAGATGATACCCCGGAGACATTTTCAAAATTTCCTCTAAAATTCACAACATTTTAAAAAAAATTCTTGTGGAAGTAGAGTAAAATTCACTTGCAAAGATGACATAGGTCCTTCCTGTTATCCCTGGAATTTCGAAAATATACCTCTGAAAGTTCAAAGTTTGGCATTTTAACCCCCTCGTTCAACTAAATTCGTAAAGATAAATATTTATCGTCAAATAAAATTTATTCTTCGTAATTAGTTATATCATGTCACATTTTTAGAATATATTAGTACTTTTTAAGCAGTTTTGAATGAAATATAGGCAACGTTGATAACAAGATTTTCTCAAAGTAAAGAAAAGCGTCAATTTTTTTCTTTAAACATTTTGTGAAGATACTATTACTAAGTGTAGTAATAGTATAACTTCACAGAAACGATGGTCTCTAATGAAGTTTTTTTAATCCAGAGGTTTGTGAGCATATGGGAACTAAAATGTGTCATATGTGGAATATTGAAAGAATAGTGTAATATGATATCTTTCTCCTTGTTTAATACTTACTTAGTGACCATGTTTCACATGCATTATTACGAATCGTTTTATTAGAAATGAGTTTGTGTTGTGATATCGTATTGACTGATCTCAAATTTTTTTGGTAACTTTTTTTGCTAGAGCGTAGCTAAAAATGTTCGTAAAAGTGCCTCAGGTCCAGTTAATAATTATCAAATCTGAATTTTCAAAAATTATGAATTCTTCCCTATTTTTAACGCTCTCCTGAAACAATATTATTAAACATTATTGAGCATAGTCGTAATGTTCTCAATGAAATAAATGCTTGAAAAAAAGTCTTAAAATTTTGTGATGCACAGTTTTTCTTGATAATTGTGATTTGTGTGTAATTTTAATGTGTTTCAATGAAATTAGAGTTATTAAAAGTATTAAAACAATATTTTCTCAAAAACGGCTCAACATTTTTTCTTTACACTTTTTCTAAGGATAGTGCTAAATGCATTTCAAGACACGAAATAAACGTTATATAGATGTGTTCTTTTGATTTCCCCCAAAAGTAACCATACATATATGTATATATATATATATATATATATATATATATATATATATATATATATATCGTCGTTCATATTTACATTACTGGCGATTTCATACATTATTGGATTCGTGTGTACACGTGCTTTAAACGTTTTTATATGAAGGCTCCCGAAAAGTGTTACGTGAAAAAAGCTAAAAATTGAACATTTTCAGAAAATCTCGAACGACATTTTCTCAAAAACAGCTTCGGTAAGTTAAATTAATAAAATAGTTAGAATAAATATAATAAAAATGGAACTTTTTACGTATAGTGCTAAAAGTGCTAAATAACAAGCCATAGCCATATTGATGTATACTTTTGATTTCCTATAAATTGCACAAAAGTTTTTTAAAATATCTATTACGTCATAAATTCGTACAATACAGGCATTTTTATATATTATTGTATTTGATAATGCAAGTATTTTGTTTGAATTTGTATGAAAATTGCGAAGATTCTCTGAAAGTCAAAGGTTTTCCACGAAAATAACCTAAAATTTTTGCATTTTCACTAACGCTAAACAGAAATTTTTAGAGCAATAGCTACAAATTGTTTCATAAAAATTAGCTTTAAAGACCGGGTTTTATTCTTTAATAACATTCTTAAAATCACATTTTAAATCTACTGTAAAGGGGATGAAAAAATTTTAAAAAATGCCTTATAGGATCCAAAAGACAGTGTCTGGAAAGGGTGTGGGGGCAGCAAACCAAAAATCTAGATCAAACGCCAGAGAAGAGATAACCGGAAACATGAGAAAGTCTCTATCATTCTGTAGCACCGCTAGCTGTTAATTAAAGGGACGCAATGAGATGATCTAGCAGAGGTCGAATTCTTTTTCCACGCAATTCTGGGAGAGCAATGCGGTAGAGCACGGGTAGGGACAGGAGCAGAGCGGGAGGGAGTGGAGATGGCGAGACCGAGCGGCACGGGGGGTGGAGGGGGAGGGGAAGAGATAGTCGTGACGGGCAGATAGAGCACGAGAAGTGCAAAAGCATTTATGTAATTTCTTACGCTTTTAATTGGATTCACAGCACAAACAGAAATTTGTAATATATTTTTTCTATATTCATTTAATTAAATTCAGACTTAATAATCTGCTGCTAAATGAAACTATACAAATTCGAATTGGATGAAAAATCTCTACGTGAAACTATTTTGTTTCGTGATATACGCATGCTTTGTCAGTTCATTCGGGTGTAGAGAATAATTGTAATGAAAATAGTACATATCATAATTTTATACAAGAAGTATAGAAAGTTTATTTGTTTTAATTTTAAAAAGGTTTATTTATGTTTTCCCAAAATAGATGGTACTATTGGTCGAATAGGCGCGCAGAATTAGAGCTCGTAATGGACACCAGTGCATTTAGATAATCCGAGTGCTTCAGTCAGAGGGTAGATATAGTTTTAGCTATAATATAGCTATCCTCTGACTATAGTTTGGCCTCGTTCGTTTCTCGGTGGGGGGTGGCAGCTGTATTCGTCGGGTCCTCTAAGGGGTGCGACCTAAAATTCACGTCACTCGACATTCAAATACAAAAGAAAGCACCTGTGTCTGAAGGAGAACTAAACCAACCTTCAATTGCATTACAAGTATTTGTATGCCCTTTTTGATTATATTTTATTAGTAGTTTTTCTTGCATGATGCTGAAATACCGATTTTATTTATCTCCCACCCGCTATTTATATAAATATCCCTGAGGATTTTATTCTATAACACGTCTCTGCTCTTAGCAACGTCACAGGATGTGTTGCTTCTGTAAACACAAAGTCTCCAAATCGATTCGCCCTTGAGTGGGGCGTAGGTCGCCGACTCGTCTAGCCCGCTCGTCATAACCGAAGTGGAGGTGCACGTAGTAGGCTGAATGGTATGAGGATGCGGACGTGCTTTGTGACTCGTGCCAATATATGTTCTGCACTTACGCAAGAATTTTGTTCTAAAAACATAATTAACAAGGGTTTAATACAGAAAGTAATCAGTATAAATGTACCTTCAGTGACGCAGAGGCTGGGGTTGATTGACAGATTGGGTTAATTATATGTACTTCCAGGTGCAACAATAGCTAAGGTCTTGAGTCCCGTAAGTGTAGAGCATGTTATTTCGCGGGAGGTGGTGGTGTCCCGTTGCCGGTAGAACATGAGCGTATCGGAAGTGGACCGTGGCTTTTTATTTACGGTACTGTTCCGGTATTCACCTGGTATTGATCGAAGAAACCAAGGAAAACTACCTGTCAGAGCAGCTACGCGCTAGAACTCTCCTCCAGTTTAATTCGATCCAGCAATATATCTGGTGTCGCAAAATCCTGCCACAGTCGGGACTCGAACTAGGACCTCCCGGCCAGAGTCGCTGTAGAGGCAACAGCGTTGTTGCTCTGAGTTGTCTCAGCCGGAAGGGGCAGCGGCGAAGAATGCGGAGCCGAAGATTACGTGTTCGACTCCGAGTTTAGTGTTTTCATCATATGGCGTAATTGCCTTCTCACACCAATACATATCACATCTCAACCATCACCACATCCATAACAATTAGTCTTATACCGTCATTATTCGCCTGTTCTTAACATCATAGAAGTAGTGGAAGGCAAACCATCTCTGTGATTATCTGACCAGGACTCCTGGATGCCTGTGTGGGAAATAGCTCAGCATTATCTCAATGGACATGGAATTCGTGTTGAAATTTGTACTAAAATAAGACACTTTGGACTAAATAATTAATTAAGAGTAATTTTAGAAATTAATTAATTAGCATATATACTGGTCGCCTAATTGAGAATTATTTATCAAAAATATGCATAAGAAGAAACCAATCTGCATTTCTTCCAGGCCACCTTCTTCATTATTTTGATGTTTAATTTGAATCATTTTGTCAAAGAATAGTAAAAACTGTAGGTGATATTTGGGAGAGAAGTACAATCTGTGTACGTTTTCTTGAGTTCCAGAATATCTTCTCGGCATTTTAACTAAAAACGAATAAAAATTTCAAAAAAAGAAAGCGAAGTTAGCAACATTTGAAAACAAAAAAAAATTTAGTTATAGGAAATTTATTTGAATCGATAAACGCGCATAGACTTTTTTTATTATTGCTATCAAAATAGTAACCCTTACCCTTGCTTCTACCCCTACCACAATTAGCAAAAGGAGACCTAAAGAAGAAGAAAATAAAGATTGCGCATAGTGAAGTTACATTTAGGCCCAGAAGCAAATCAGGGTCAGCATTTGCTCAGTGTATCAGGCAAACTGGACGGAAACCAGATCGGGATGGAGGTCTTTGATGGTCAGAAGCTGAAAAACAATATTTGATACACGCATATCAAGCCTTTTTAAAATTATGCAATACAAATGTAAACTAATGCATTACATATCATTGTTAAAATAAATTTAATTTTTGTTATTGATGATTAGTGTAATTTCTTATTGAAAGTAAAGTTATTCAGCAGAATTTGTTTTCATTGAATATAAGCTTGTGTATCGATTTTAATTGTTTAATGATATCTGGCAATGTGTTGTATAGTAACATACTTGTATTACATGTAGATTTCTTGTAGTGAACTGTTGATACTGACACCCAATGTTTATGGTTTCGACGACGTGTGTTGCAATTATAAATATCAGTATTGCATGAAAATATGTGGAGCTTACGTTCACAGAATTCATCTCGGATTGTATGATACATGAACAATGTAATGAAATTGCAAAGGAGACATTCAAGAAACTTGGGTCTGTGTCTCAAAAATTCAGACTTTTAGAAGTGCTGTACACAAGTAATTAAACAATGAGCACACAAGTAATTAAATAATGTTTAGTAGCTTTTCATTATGGGGAAAAATTGGATTAATATATTCAAATTCAATATTACATATTAATTATATCCTGTGTAATTTCTACTAATCTTTCAAAGAATAATTTACTCTAAAATAGGTTAGTGGATATATTTTTTTGGTCCTGACTTAAGCGCCTCGCTCGACACTTGTGGTAGATGTATTTTATGTAACTGAAGAGGACGTTCATTAATATGCTAAGGACGTAAGAACTAAGGTTGCACACAAGGAAACATGAATGCTGTGACTTGCATGAATGTTAAAACGTATATATTTGTAATGAAAAAATAATTATAACTTTAGAAAGTTGTTTTTAATTAATGACATAACAATTGTAATAAGTGTCTTCTTGAAATAAATTTGAGGAAGCTGAAGTATTTGTATCCTGGTATCTTCCTCTCTCTCTCTCTGTATCTTCCTAAGCTCGTGTTTGTCTTATTTCATTTTATTTTATTTAATTTTATCGACATTGCTTCCTTCAAAAGTACTGATTCGTTTTCAATGTATATATTTAAAATACCATAATTGCCCCAGTTACCAAGACAAATTACAATTAACACAATCAATATTACAATTGAGACATATTGAACGTACGTATTACGACTCGATGCCTCTCCAGAACTGTATATTGCCTTTAGCACTGTTGTGCCAATTCTGATCCATTGTGGCAGTTACGAAAGAGAAGATGCGACTTCGAACCCGGACGACGGCCTTGGCTCAGGTGCAGTGGGCAGATGTGCCTCGGGCAGGGAGCGCACGGGCGGGTCTTGCATAAGGCACTTCTCACGCATCCCATGATCCCTCGGAGCTTATCTGCCCTGGCGCCTCCTCATGGGGAGACGACCCGTCACGCCCTGCCACGCCCACTCGCCCCTCCCGGAGATAGTGCTGAGCGAAGTTAACGACTTTATGGCGGTGTATTGACCTACGAGCATTATCGCCCTGAAATAAAATGACTCAGCTTGATTCCTTGCTCTTTGTATTTTATACCAGTCTCTCTCTCTCTCTCTCTCTCTCTCTCTCTCTCTCTCTCTCTCTCTCTCTCTCTCTCGTGTCTTTCGTTCTCTCACTCTGTGAGGGTTGATAAGTTTTGTGATCAAGACGTTCACCTTCCTCTTGTAGGTATCAGAGTTCAAATCCAAGTCCATCCATGTGGAATTTGCGGCGGACAAACCGCGGGTTTCATCTGGATTCTCCCTTTTCCCTTGCATCTCATTCCAGCATTGTTCCTTCATTATTTAAGTTAAGTCATCACTAATTACACATCTGTCTATCTATCTATCTATCTATCTACGTATCTATCTATCTATCTATCTATCTATCTATCTTTTTGATACAGGACCGCGGGAATTACTATATCAGCTACTAATACCTATAAAGTGTTTCGATGGTTTCTTATACACTGACAAAACCCGTCATCTTTCCTTACTATTACATTACATAGATGGAATTGAGTCTATCTCATCATGAGAATAGTGAATAGCGCGTCGAGTAATAAGTTGTTAGTTTCATAAGTATATATACACATGCTTTTATGAGGAAGGTGGCGGGGGACTCCGCTTAGATGCCGAGTAACCATCGGGCTTGTGGGGTTTTCTACCAGATAACTCCCATCAGCGGGGTACCGTTCCACACGGGACAAGCTCTAAGCTCCGGGCAGGTCTCCCGGCATGTATGGCTGTGTAGTGCATGTAAGTGTGTGTGTAAGTAAGGGGTGAGGATTGCACAAGGAAGAGGAAGGAAAGATCGCGCGCGGACCGTGGACATTTGTTGAGAAACTACTCCGGCATTATTCTTTCGTACTAGCAACCACGGAAAACTACCGATCAGAGCAGCCGGCCGCTAGAATTCTCCTCCAGACAGCAACTGAACTCGATCTAGCTACGCAGCTATTGTGGGAAATCCTGCCATCGCCGAGACTCGAGCCCAAGGTCCTCGCAGTTAGAGGCGAGCGTGTGTGAGTCAGCCCATTGGCGGGCGGGCGAGGTGGACGCCACGCGAGCGTACTACGCGTCAGGCGAGCGAGCGTCTGGGGCCGGGGGCGTGCGTCGCGTGAGGCAGTAGTCGCCGCCTCCATTGAGGCGACTGATGGGATAATGACCCACTTGTACCTGCCCTCCGCCGCCCTTTGTCCGGCCCTGGCGGGCCCTCGACGCGCGACGCGGCGCGACGCCGCCGCTCCCAGGGGAACGCAGCAGACGCCAGAGGGCGTCCATGGGAACGCGAGCCGTGGCGGCGCCGCGACGGTGGAGATGGACGGTGGAGGACGACGCGATGGACGCTGATGCTCCGGCTGGAGACGGACGCAGTTGCGGAGGCGTGTGCAGTGGGTGCCTGGGACATACGGGCACAGTTCTACGTGGGCAGCCTTGGAAAATAGGAAAGCTGGGAGTAAAGGAAATCCATTAGAAAGTGTGAGCGGCGATTGTCACAGGGGCGATGACAGGGGAGGAGGTGGCGCGGGTCGCGACGGTGACGCAAGATATTTACAATGTCAACAGACGTACTGCGACGTTTTAGAACAGATTTTATTTAACGAAAAACATCTATCATCAGTTTTTTACTTTTGCAATGTTGACTTTTTGCAATTTTCGAAAAACGGAGAGTTTGCTAAAAATGGGACCAACGCCTAATTTCGTACCATCGTTAGACACATAGGCGGAGAAAATTGAAAGAAAAATTTAGCGTTCTTGAGAAAATCATAATTTCATTAATTGTCTGTATTTTACGCGACGTTACCTCTAAACCACTCATATTTATGGAAGATTCAACATGCCCTTATTTCAAGATATCTTTGAACAACATATTTAGTTAAGAAAAAAATATAAACATCTTCAATATTACAGTTATAGGAAGACACCGAAATAAAATTAACGTTTCCAAATTTCGAAAAATGTATACAACACACGCAGAGGGACACTAATAAGGCGGATGCGAATACATACCTTTCCAGAGTTCTGTGTTTCTTAGTGTCAGAGATAGCAAGAAAACGGAGATAGTGATGGCCGTGGTACGAACAGCTGGGGCTGCGATGGTGGTAGGGGAGGTGGCGGTGGAGGTGGAGATAGGACGATGGCAGGAGCAGATGAGTCCGTGGCGATGTGGTTGGCTGTGAGCGAAGTGTTGCGATTTTGATGACTGGAACTAACAGTGGGGATCCCCATGTAGCCACTCATGTAAAATAAGGGAGATTTCATAAGAATGCGACAATGGAAGTGGTAGCGGTGCCAGAGACTGTGGCGGAGGCGGACGTGAGGTGGGGTGTAACCAGTGACGACAGCAGCGGTGGTTGCCGCGTTGGAGATAACAGTGGAAACGATGGTAGTGGCGGTGGCGGTGGCAGCGACCCCATAGAGAAACGATCCAGCCTTTCCTCTCTGGTCATTCTGCCCGGAGAGGAGAGGGGGGCTGACCTGACACTTGATCGACTTGTTTGAGAACATGCACTTGTTCAACTTGTCTGAAAGCCTCAATTTCATCGACTTGCCTTGAAGCTTCTAATTGATCGACTTGGTTAGAAACACCCACTTGATCGACAGACCTGGGAGCCTCCAGTTGATCGGCTTATCTGGAAGCCTCCATTTGAGCGTTTTTTCTGGGGAGCATGCACTTGATCAAGTTGTGGTTACTCTCCAATTTATCGCTTAGGACCCTCCACTTGATCGGTCTTGAGATCCTCTTCTTGATCGACTGTCGGAAAATGCATTATATGTTGGTAACAGTCCAGCACTAGATTATTTTGCTGCCATAAAATGTGGTTAGAATGCTTCTTTTATTCATCAAGAACTAAAAGATTTGAAGCAACATAAATCCAAACTTAATACCTAATTTTTAGAGACTTTCTTTAGCTACTTCATTTTTATGCTGAGTTATATGTTTTACTAAAGTTGTTGATGCTTAATGAATTAGAATTATAATTTAGATGAGTACTGGTAAGAAAAAATGTAAATACAACATAATATGTAACTAATCCATATGGAATTGTATATACTGAATTAATATTAAAAAATTGTTATTGAATGTTAATAAAAAATTCTAAACGGTTAGAAATTAATTTTTCCCTTTCTTCACTTCAACTATGAATGTTTCTGTAGACATTACAAAAGCTAAAATTATATTTGGAAAAAACACTCCGGCGATAGAAAAAAGCGTGTATCTTTAAATATGTGGTAGTGTGTTCTATTTATGAATATTGGAAGAGTGTAGGACAAATGAGTCTACATGGAGAGGAAATATGCTTTTCACTGAAATGCATAGAGTAGTGAGAAAATGTTTGCTTGTTTAATAAATTCAATGTATTTTGTTACTAACAATGATAAAGAATACTTTTTGCATCAGTATTGGTTCTTGATGAATACATTATTGTTTAGAGATGTGTTTTGAAGGTTTGTACGTTGAACGTTTTTGTACGTTGAGGCGTATCTAGGTATTCAGAGGTTTTTGTTATTTGTTTTAACGGGTATACTCTACATGGCACCCCTGTGAATGGTACCCATGTCAAGTGCTATGTCTGCCATATCGTAGGTACGCCTCTGGAAAGAGGATATACATTTTTCCATCAATCTATTTTTAAATATCAGGAACTCACAAAATATGGATTCTGACTGCACGACGTGTTTTAGGAAGCAACATATTTTATCAATTTTTTGTTAGCAGGCATTAGGAGTGGCCCGCAATAAAAGTTTTTGTGTCGAAAATTGGCAGTTTCCAACGCACGATATCCGACGCACACCTTTCTGTTCTTACTGATTAAGACGATAGAGTAAAATTGAGGGTGCTGCGAATGTGCAACGATTCAGGAGTAAATTCGGACTAAAACACCAACGTAAGATCTACATGTGGGAATGCTGAATGCCGCTAAGTCCTAAGAAAAGAAATGACCTAGTGTGAGTAGCGAGATTAACCATGTAAGAGCGGTACGTATACATAAGAAGACCGAAACATATCAAATTTTGGAGCATTACGTGAGTTGCAAATAAATCGTAACTAACTCTCAAGGATGCAACAACAGCTCAACATCACGCACTTCTTTCGTGAGTCATTGGAAATTACCAAAAATGCACATATTTCTTTCATGTGACATGGACATGCAATGTGTAGTATTTATTATTGAAATGTAATATACTAATATTCTGTATATAATGTGTGTTCTCAGCAAGTGCACGAAAGTTAAGCACCAATAAAATGACTCCTTAGTACCTTTTCCAAGCATGGTTCAATAGTGCGTTTTCAATCGTCCAAAAGGAAATTCCTCGGGTTGGGCCAACTGCGACAACAGTGTAATGGATCGCAATACAAACGCGAGAAAAGACTTAATTTTGGCTCATTTGAGCTTTCGGTCGCGTCGCGTCGCGTCGCCAGTGAGCCGGCGGGTGCCGCCAGGGGCAGCGGGCGCGGCGGGCAAAGGGCTAGAGTCAGCTGCGCCGGGCGTGGGCCGGGGTATATTCGCTCCGCGCGGGACGGCCAAAGAAGCCAAAAGCAGCGCCCCGGGCGTGGGCGGGGCGGCGTGAATGGCAGCGGACGCTTTTAGCGGCGGCGAGCCGGGGTGGGAGGGACCCCTGGAGAAGGTTTGCGTGGATGGCACCCGTGCTGTGTTATTTTTGGCGTGCTTCTGAGCACAAAACGGTTTTTGAAGTTGAAGTTATTCATTGAAGCGTTTTACTGTGTACGGGCTTGCCGCTAAATATAATCGCAGGCTGTTTTGCCCTCGCAACTGGTATGAAGTTTTTAGAAGAGATCAGGGGTGGGAGCGAGGACGGGGCGGGAGCGGTGAAAGAGAATCGATGGCGTATCGGGGATGTGGGACTAAATGACTGATTAGTGATTCGGGCACGTCAACGGAGGTCATTATTCCCAAACGTGTAGTGCAGGTTTTTCTTCGTGAGGTGGCGGGTGTCTTAACCCACTGTATGGTGAGATCCGGCGCCGACGTACACGTCTGAAAAGCATCGAAAGGGAAGATTGTGCGCGGTCAATGGCCCATTTGTTGGGGGTATTGCTCCGACATTCGCTTGGCGTTGAGAGAAACCTCGGTAGACTATCGATCTTGAATTCCCGTCAGACAGTAGCTGAATTCGATCTAGCTGACACGAAAGTGACGAAAATCCTGCCATCGTTGGGAGTTGAACCCCAGGACTTCCCAATCAGAGGCTTACAGTGACATCAGTTGATGCCCTTAGCCACCTAAGCCGGTCAGGGATGTGGGGCGAGGGGCGTGGCAGGACTGAAGAGGGTAAGGACGGGGCGAGACAAAATTGGGAGAAGCTGGGCGGGTGGAGTGAACGGAGAGGGAGAGGACGAGAGGGAGGTGCTTCGCAGCGGGATGGGCGGGGCCTGGTAGAGATAGGAGTCTGTAGTCCTAACCCGTGGTGAAGCAGGGGGCCGGACGAGTAATGAGGTGTGGAACGGGGACATAGATGGGGTGGGCGGAAAGCTGTATCCGCAGGGGCGGGCGAGTGGTGAGGGAGCGGCGGGGGCGGGTGAGGGCGTGAAGCAGGGGGGGGGTGGAGCGGGGGCAAAGAGGAGGCGGGAAGGTAGTACACCCTGCCGAGGTGGCGCGGGGGCGGGGAACGAGGCAAGGGAAGGTGAGCTGTCGGCAAAGGACGCCCGCGCGCGCAACGTAACGCGGTGGCGTAACGGGGCGGGCGAAGGCGCTGACGCAGGGGGAGGGGCATATTTGTAGGGGCGGCGCGGCGGCGCTCCACGCTCTTTCTTTTCTATTTTCGTTTAGGTCTTCGGCCTTTCGGCTGCGTTGAGGCTTTATGGCATTCCTCTGCTATGACTGATCATCTTGTAAGATACGCTTCGGTGTTTCTGTAATAAGTAGTTTGCCACCGATGATGCCAGTTGCACGTTTAAATTTATTCGCACCCTTGTTCCTTTGCGCGTTAAAAGCTGTTACATACATGTTGTACTACACCCATGGTGGGTAATGCCGTGTTGCCAATATGCTGGAGTGAAATGATTTAATTTTTCCGAATACAGTAGAATAAGGTATTCCGAACGAATTGGAGGTGTGGCCTGTTCGGACTTGGATATGTACGGATTATCCGAAAAATGTAACCTTACATATACAATTCCATCAATATGATTTCCAGACACACTGCAACGTAGCGCACGGTTTAAGAAATGGCAATGTATCGTAGCGAGCACATCTTCAAGCAGATTCAGTTCCTCTAAGTGAAAAATACTGCTACATAAACATGTGATACACACCTCAGTCAACAGTGCAATACACGTTTAATTCGTCAACATGTTTCAATAATTAGTTGTTCAGTTCTGCAATAATTATAAAATCCTTTCTTTACACTACAAATAAGCATTTTATTTATTGTGTTTATTTTTCTTCCATTTCGAATTTTGTTCGGATTATATAAAATTTCGGATTTTCGAGGTTATACTGAAATATTATTTAAATGAACACTTAAATCTTTATTAACTATTGTATGTATTGTTATTGTTGTCATTATTATTATTATTAGAGGTGCACAGAGGATTTTTCTTGGTGGGAGGACGTCCAGTCAACTTGATGTTTTCCTACAAAGAATTTTTCATTTATTCGTAGTATAAAATGTATATCCATTTGTTGACTTGTAGTTCATAACATTGCAACCTCAACAACTGATATATTAAAGGAATTCAAGAATGTTGAAAATTAGTAAACGCTATATTTTTCAATGTTCCTGGCTTCTGCATTGGCACTGGCTTCTGGAAAAGAGGGTCTGAATCACCTGGGCGTGCCACTTATTACTGTTATTATTACTATTGTTATGAAGAATGTAGTTTGAATCTTTGATATAACTATCCTCGGGTTATCCCCGTCATGTCGTTCTTTGAAGAAAAGCATTTCAAGGACTTGAGCCTTTTCGATGCCAGCTTCTGAGGTCGATTTATTGCATCTTACTTTCCGATAAGTACTTAATGCGTTAGCGTGTGTATTAGTAAATTCACAATCGAATCCAGATCTAGAGGTCCTAGCTTTCGACCCAATTGTGCCAGATTTTCTACACCGCCTAAGCCCCTGGCTTAACAAATCGGTTGTGGATTCGACAGGCCAGCTGCTCTTTCTGGCCGTTTCTGGAGTTAACGCCGACGAAGTTCAGGAGCATACCGAAGCAGTACCTAAAAATGGGCAACGCATGATCCTTCTGTTCGTAAGCTGTTCCTACTTCCATACTAAGACCAGAAGTTGGGTTGATTTCCCATCCCCCTGTAAACCATTTTCGTCATCTATAAAGAAGGTAACACTGATGGCTGTTCGATATTTACCATCTGGAATGCTGTGGTCGGCAGACTCCAGTAGCGGACTCATGCAACAAACTTTTCCCTAAACAAACAAGAAGGAGAGATGCAAAATACCCATGCAAGATACTCCCCCCCCCAACAGATACACGTGATCATATTATCATCTTGAAACGTTCTACACGTGGCAGAATCATGTAACCTCTAAATTAATTGAAAGGAAAAAATTAAAAAATAAAATATTGTACTTCAAATTGTTCAAAAAAACGAAAGAAAAAAAGTATACTGTCTTAATTATCAGTCAAAATTTTAATGCTTACAATTGTTCATTTTCAAAACGAGTGTTTGGGCCTAAGTATGTAAAATTAAATCTTTAATATTATTAAAATATTGACCATTGAGGCTATTCAAAGTTGAAGAAATATTTTGACCAAAGATTGGTACCTATTATTTTGTAAACTCAGCCATTCAATTGAAAAATTGAACATTTATGTGAAAAATAAATACTATATTAATGACTTTTATACTATTGACTTTTGACTATGACTATGACTTAATACTATTGACTTTTGCAATTAAATAAAATTACACATTTTAAAGTACGTATTGACTAATGAAACATTTGTAGGAACCTGTAAGAACCTGTAGGAACCTGTTTGATGATGAGAACTATTAAAAAAGATTCAAGAGAGATTTCAATGTATTTGAGGTCACTGCAGTGTCTGTGACCGGGAGGTCCTATGTTTTGAGCCCGACAGTGGCAGGATTTTTTAAACTAGCTTAATAGCTAGCACAAACGGGCCACTAACCGAGCGCGATCTTTCCTTCATCTTCCTTGTCTTATCTTCGCCCCTTACTTAAACACATACTGACATGCACTACACTGCCACACATGACTGGAGGCCAGTCGGGAGCTTAGAACTTGTCCCGGCTTGCGCGGTGCACCGCTGGTAGGAGATACCTGGCTGGGGAAAACCCGGCGAAACGACATGTAGGTCGGGTCCGAATTTCTCCATCAGGGTGGTGAGATCATCGCCTCCTCCCGCGATAAAAATATGCTTTACGCTTATGGGAGCCTGACCACAGCAGTTGAAGCGGTCCGAACCACTAATCAATCAATCATCTGGTTCATCATTCTCTTCCCCCTTCCCCACGTGGCGAGTGTGCAGGCTCAGAAGGCGCCGCGCAGAGACCCTGACTCCAACGCTGCGCAACATCAGCGCTGATGGCTCCGGTCACGTAAGACAAGCGGGGAAACGAATGATTCGTGTCCATGATGAATAAATCATGATGAGCCCGCAGTTACGTGTGTACAATACTTCTTCACGCTTCCTTCTTCGGATATCCTACAAGGATGAGCCTCAACAATAACAATGACAATAGTAACATCCACATTTACAATTTACAATGCACACAGAAATTAAAAGAAATCTACGCTGTCTCCATCCATGAGAGAGGTGTTCGTTACATATCCCGGAAATCACGAAGAATTAAAAACAATGAAGTTTCGATTTTAACTTAATAACACAAACACTTGATTGTGTTATTCCGCCAACCTCGTAGTGTGCGTACCGAATGAATTTTCTCACTTGGTGAGTCTTTATGACACACCTGACGTCATGCGACAGCGAGTAATTGTGCCATTAAATTTTAGAGATTCACGTGTTGTGTTTACGGTACTGCAAATGTTTTATATTCTTGGTATGTCAAGAACTGTTGTACTGCATGTACACTATTGTGCTATATTATTTCAGTTTAAGACCGGGAAAGGTGGATCATGGCATCAACTTAATTACTGCAGTGCCTCTGTCCGGGACGGCCTAGGTTCGAGACCCGATTCGACACTTACTAGGTAGCTAGGCCGAATTCAGTCACTGTCTGGAGGCGAATTATAACACGGCCGCACGTGATATTTCTTTCCATTTCGTTGTTCTATCCTCACCTCTTCTTACACACACACACACACACACACACACACACACTCATTAACATGCACTCTACTACCAAACATGCCGGGAAACCGTCGGGAGCTTAAAGCTTGTTCCAACCGGGTCGGTGCCCCGCTGATGAGAAATACTTGTTTGGGGAAAACCTCGCCAGCCAATGTTAGGTCGGTTCTGAATCTCACAATCTAGCTAGGAAGTTCACCGCCTTAGGAAAAATGCACTACACTTACGGGTGTAATGACCTTAGCTGTTGACGCGTCAGTAAGTGTCAAAATACGAATATGCGCCAAAACATGTGATATGGATATGTCTTTTTCGAAATAAAATTCGATAGATGGCGCTTCTTAAGAACAAAATCTTGAGAAATATTTTATGACATACTGTTTTCTTAATGCGAAATAAAAAGATGCAGAAATAGGTAATCTATTTTTAATTTGCACATACCTACTTTCTCTACGTTGCAAAAATGTAAATGTCATTACATATTTTGTAAATAAATTTCTAAAATTGCACAGTTTTTATAAGTTACATTTCAATTAAAAGTCCTGAATTCCATTAAAAATTACAGAGGACGTAGTTTTGTAATCAAATACTCTATATTTTAAACTATTCTGAGAACATTTTGTGTCAGTTTTGTATGCTTATTTTAAGGCTAAAGATGGTTTAAACTTTCCAAAACTACTCATTATGTTAATGAATATGTAGAATATAAAAGTTTTACATAATAGATGCATCGGAAAATTCGTAAACCCCGAGCCAGCTAACACATTGTAGTATGTTGCTCCAACATAAACCACCCAAGAAGACCCCTTCCCAAATCAATTATTTGTTAAGAACCAAATAGTCAATTTACAAACAAATTACGCAGGTAAACATTTTTAGTTCTTATTTCTCTCCGTACTGCTGTTTCATTCCTTGCTTCCTAGTTTCCTCATCTGAAGTCCTTCAATTTAGACCACCCAAACAAATATGACACAAAAAGAAGAAACAAATATTTGCAGGTACACTTGGTCTCTTGGAGTCCTGACCGTATGCGTTCATGCAACCACGATCGCATTGGCTGTTCGCCAGCGAGTGTCAATGATGCAAGACAGCAGTCAGCTGTTATGTTGCTGGCACGTCCTTCGTACTTGCAGCTCTTAATAACTTCTTTGCTCTCAGGGTCAGGTAAAGGAGCCGTAACCAGTAGAGCAGTACGAGAAAATAAAACGAGGAGACAAAATAGGATTTGTTCGATGTGCTAATCCCCAAACACTTATCTCAAAGTTAATACCTTGAATACCGTACAAATTTATAGATTGACCTACTTAAAATAAGCATATTTGTTACGTAAGCGCAGGTAATAATCAGAGAACGCTAAAGCTTTCGGGCGAGAAGAACCTTTCTACTCCAGCGTAACGGTTGAAGTGATGTGCTTCTCCCCATAGCGAGACTTCTGGCTTTGATATCTGCTGCGTTGCGCGGGCAGAATATTTTCCCGAACAACGTACGAGCAGCAAGAGAAGGCACATTGGGATCTGTCTCCCCTGACCTCACTTAATTAGGCTCACAGGCGCGAGCTCTGGTAGTTTATTATTTCGTATTTACTACAAACAACTCGACTGATCTACACATCAGCATGTTTCAAGACTTCAGCTCCCGTTCAAGCCTGGAAACATTAAAGAAACAGAATGACGTAGACACGATTGAATCGTGTTTTCATCTGACATATATGAAGATTGTCTGAACCTTCCCAAGATACAATTTAGCTGACATTTATTGCAGCCTGTGACCGTCGCAGGACTTTCGCTCCAATCAGCATATAAAATTAGGTGGCTCGGTGAAACTAGGAAAATGTGAACTTAAACCACTTATTTCCACGGGCATACAGATATAACGATTAAAACCCAATACTTAATTTACTTAATTATTCTATTACATATTGCTTCCAATGTATATGCATTTTTAAAACATCTAGATACATATTACTTCTAATTTATATGCTATTGGAGCGAAAGTCTTGCGAACGGTCACAGGCTGCAATAAATGTCAGCTAAAAATGTCGCTTAAGCCTTGTCAAATTGTAAATGGTGGAGTTACCTATTGTCATTGTATCTGTTGAGCTCATCCTTGCTAGATATCCGAAGAAGGCAAGCGTGAAAGAAAAGAAGTATTGTACACACGTACTGCGGCCTCATCATGATTTATTCATCATGGAACAGAATCATTCGTTTCCCCGCTTGTGTACTGACCGGACCATCAGCGCTGATGTTGCGCAGCGTTGGAGTCAGGGTCTCTGCGCGGCGCCTTCTGACCTGCACACTCGCCACGTGGGAAGGGGAGAGAATGATGAACCAGATTGATTGATTTATAGTGGTTTCGGACCGCTTCAACTGCTGTGTCAGCGCTCCATATAGCGTAAAGCAATATTTTATCGCCGGGAGGAGGCATTTGATCTTACCACCCTGATGGAGAAAATTCGGACCCGACCTACATGTCGTTTTCGCCGGTTTTCCCCAGCAGGTAATCTCCTACCAAGCGGTGCCACCGCGACAAGCCGGACACATCCTAAAGCTCCCGACTGGCCTCCAGTCATGTGTGCAGTGTATGCATGTCAGTATGTGTTAAGTACAGGGGCGAAGAGAAGACAAGGAAGATGAAAGGAAAAATCGCGCTCGTTAGTGGCCCGTTAGTGCTAAGCTATTAAGCTAGTTTAAAAAATCCTGCCACTGTCGCGGCTCAAACATAGGACCTCCCCCGGTCACAGACACTGCCAGTGACCTCAAATACATTGAAATCTCTCTTTGAATCTTTTTATAGTTCTCATCATCAAACAGGTTCCTACAGGTTCTTACAGTTCCTACAAATGTTTCATTAGTCAATACTTACCCTTTAAAATGAGTAATTTTATTAATTGCAAAAGTCAATAGTATTAAGTCATAGTCATATCAAAGTCAATTAGTATAAAAGTCATAATATAGTATTTATTTTCACATAAATGGTCAATTTTTCAATTGAATGGCTGAGTTTATCAAAAATAATAGGTACAATTCCCTTTGGTCAAAATATTTCTTCAAAACTTTGAATAGCCTCAATGGTCAATATTTTAAAATATATTAAGATTTTAATTTTACATACTTAGGCCCAAACCACTCGTTTGAAAATGAACAATTGTAAGCATTAAAATTTTGACTGATAAATGTAAGACAGATACTTTTTTTCTTTCGTTTTTGAACAATTTGACAGTACAATATTTTATTTTTAATTTTTTCTTTCAATTAAATTTAGAGGTTACATGATTCTGCCAACGTGGTAGAAACGTTTCAAGATGATATATGATCACGTGTATCTGTTGGGCGCGGCGGGGGAGATCTTGCATGCGGTATTTTGCATCTCTCCCTTCTTGTTTTGTTTTAGGGAGAAAGTTTTGGTGCATGAGTTCCGCTTACTGGAGTCTGCCGACCCTCAGCAGTCCAGATGAGATATCGAACAGCAATCAGTGTTACCTTCTTTATAGATGACGAAATGGTTTACAGGGGATGGGAAATCAACCCAACTTCTGGTCTTAGTATGGAAGTAGGAACAGCTTACGAACAGAAGGATCATGCGTTGCCCATTTTTTAGGTACTGCTTCGCGTATGCTCCTGAACTTCGTCGGCTAAACTCCAGAAACGCCAGAAAAGCAGCCTGCCTGTCGAATCCACAAACCGACTTGTTAAAGCCAGGGCTTAGGCCCGGTGTAGAAAATCTGGCACCAATTGGGCGAAAGCTAGGACCTCTAGATCTGGATTCGATTGTGAATTTACTAATACACACGCTAACGCATTAAGTACTTACGGAAAGTAGATGCCCCCAACAAATCGACCTCAGACGCTGGCAATCCGAAAAGGCTCAAGTCCTTGAAATGCGTTTTCTTTCAAAGAAGACATTACGGAAACCCGAGGATAGTTATATCAAAGATTGAAACTACCATTCTTCATAAACAATAGTAACAATAACAGTAATAAGTGCCACGGTCCCAGGTGATTCAGACCCTCTTTTCAGAAGCCAGTGCCAAATGCAGAAGCCGGAACATTGAAAAAAATAGCGTTTACTAATTTTCCACATCTTGAATCCGTTAAATATATCAATGTGTGGAGGTTGCAATGTTATGAACTACAAGTCAACAAATGGATATACCATTTTTACTACGAATAAATGAAAAATCTTTGTAGGAAAACATCAAGTTGATCTGACGCCCTCCCACCAAGAAAAATCCTCTTGTGCACTCTAATAATAATAATAATAATAATGACAACAATAACAATACATACAATGTTAATAAATATTTAAGTTCAGTTTAAATAATATTTCAGTATAACCCGAAAATCCGAAATTTTAGATAAATCCGAACAAAATTCGAAATGGAATAAAAATAAAACACAATAAATAAAATGGCCTTATTTAGTGTTAAAGAAAGGATTTTAATAATTATTGCCCAGAGCTGAACAACTAATTATTGAAACGATGTGGACGAATTAAACGTGGATTGCCACTGTTGACTTGAGGTGTGTATCACATGTTTATGTAGAACAGTATTTTTCACTTAGAGGGAACTGAATTCTGCTTGAAAGATGTGCTCGCTTTACGATACATTTGCCATTTCTTAAACCGTTTGCGCTACGTTGCAGTGTGTCTGGAAATTCATTTTGATGGAATTGTATATGTAAGTTACTTTTTCGGTATTAATCCCGTACATATCCAAGTCCGAACAGGCCACACCTCCAAATTCGTTCGGAATACCTTATTCTACTTATTCGGAAAAATTAAAATTCATTCAACTCCAGCATATTGGCCAACACGGGCATCCCCACCATGGTGTATACAACATGTAATGTAACCAGCTTTTTAACGCCGCAAAGGAACAAGGTGCGAATTAAATTTAAACGTGCAACTGGCATCATCGGTTGGCAAAACTACTATTACAGAAAACACGAAGCGTTCTACAAGATGATCAGTCATAGCAGAGAATGCCATAAAGCCTCAACGCCAGCCAAGGCCGAATACCGTAAACGCAAAGAAAAAGAAAGAGCTGGAGCGCCGCCGCGCCGCCCCTACAATATATGCCCCCTCCCCCTGCAGTCAGCAGCTTAGCCCGCCCCGTTACGCACCGCGTTACGTTGCGCGCGCGGGCGTCCTTTGCCGACAGCTCACCTCCCTTGCCTCTTCCCCGCCCCCGCGCCACCTCGGCAGGCGTGTACTAACCTTCCCGCCTCCTTCTTTGCCCCCGCTCCACCCTCCCCCGCTGCTTCACGCCCTCACCCGCCCCCCGCCCCGCTCCCTTCACACTCGCCCGCCCCTGCGGGCAGTACTAGCTTTCCGCCCACCCCATCTATGTCCCCGTCCACACCTCATTTATCGCCCGGCCCCTGCTTCACCACGGGTGGACTACTAGACTCCTATCCTCTACCAGGCCCCGCCCATCCCGCTGCGAAGCACCTCCCTCTCGCCCTCCTCCCTCTCCGTTCACTATCCACCCGCCCAGCTTCTCCCAATTTCGTTCTCGGCCCGTCTACCCTCTTTTCAGTCCTGCCACGCCCCTCGCCCCACATCCCTGACCGGCTTAGGTGCTAAGCTTCATCAAACGATGCACTTGTAAGCCTCTGATTGGGAAGTCCTAGGGTTCAACTCCCAACGATGGCACGGCAAGTTTTCGTCACGTTTGTTTCAGCTAGATCGAATTCAGCTACTGTCTGACGGGCAATCAAATCGATAGTTCTACCGAGTTTCTCTCAAACCCAAGCGAATGTCGGAGCAATACCCCCAAACAAATGGGCCATTGAACCGCGCACAATCTTCCCTTTCGCATGCTTTCAACGGTACGTCGGCGCGGATCTCACCTACAGTGGGTTAAGACAACCGCCACCTCACGAAGAAAAACCTGCACTACACGTTTGGAATAATGACCTCGTTGACGCTGCCCGAATCACTAATCCAGTCATTTAGTCCCACATCCCGATACGCCACGATTCTCTTTCCACCGCTCCCGCCCCCGGTCCTCAGCTCCCACCCTATCTCTTCTAAAAAACTTCATGACCAGTTGCGAGGGCCAAAAACAGCCTGCGATTATATTAGCCGGCAAGGCCCGTACACAGTAAAACGCTTTCAATGAATAACTTCAACTTCAAAAACCGTTTTGTGCTCAGAAGCACGCCAAAAATAACACAGCTACCGGGTGCCATCCACGCAAAACCTTCTCCAGGGGCTCCCTCCCACCCCGGCTCGCCGCGCTAAAAGGTCCGCCTGCCATTCACGCCGCCCCGCCCACGCCCGCGGGCGCTGCTTTTGGCTCTTTTGGCGTCACCGCGCGCGAGCGAATATACCCCGGCCCACCGCCCGGCGCAGCTGACTCAGCCTTTGCCCGCCCCGCGCCCGCTACCCCTGCGGCACGCCGGCAGCTCACTGGCGACGCGACGCGACGCGACCGAAAGCTCAAATGAGCCAAATTAAGTCTTTTCTCGCGTTTGTTATTGCGATACCAGGGCCGCCCATTACACTGTGTCGCAGTTGCCCCAACCCGAGAATTTCCTTTTGGGACATTTGAAAACGCACTAATTGAAACCATGCTTGAAAAGGTACTAAGGAGTCATTTTATGGTGCTTAACTTTCGTTGCACATTGCTGAGAACACACATTTATAACAGAATATTAGTATATACCATTTCAATAATAAATACTACACCATTGCATGTCCATGTCACATGAAAAGAAATATTGTGCATCTTTGGTAATTTCCAATGACTCACGAAAGAAGTGCTGATGTTGAGCTCGTTTCATCCTTGAGAGTGAGTTACGATATATTGGCAACTCACGTATATGCTTCCAAAATTTGATATGTTTCGGTCTTCTTATGTTACGTACCGCTCTTACATGCTAATCTCCCTACTCACACTAGGTCATTTCTTTCTTAGGACTCAGCGGGATTCACAGCATTCCCACATGGAGATCTTACGTGGGTGTTTTTAGTCCGGAATTTACTCACTGAAGCGTTGCACATCGCAGCACCCTCAATTTTTACCTATCGTCTAATCAAGTAAGAACAGAAAGGTGTGCGTCGGATATCGATTGCGTTGGAAACTGCCAATTTTTTATTGAATTTTTTATTAACATTCCAATAACAATTTTTTAATATTCAATCAGTAATATACCCAATTCCATTTATGGATTAGTTCATATTATGTGTATTACATTTTTTCTTACCAGTACTCAATCTAAATATAATTCTAATTCATTAAGCATCAACAAACTTTAGTAAAAACAATATAACTCAGCATAAAATGAAGTAGCTAAGAAAAGTTCTCTAAAAATTAGGGTATTAAGTTTTGGACTTTATGTTGCTTCAAATCTTTTAGTTCTTGATGAATAAAAGAAGGCATTCTAACCACATTTTATGGCAGCAAAATAATCTAGGGCCTGGACTGTTACCAACATAGTAATGCATTTTTCCGACAGTCGATCAGAAGAGGATCTCAAGACCGATCAAGTGGAGGGTCCTAAGCAAGTCGCATAAAATTGGAGAGTAACCACAACTTGATCAAATGTGCATGCTCCCAGAAAACACCGCTCAAATGGAGGCTTCCAGTTAACCATTCAACTGGAGCTCCCAGTCTGTCGATCAAGTGGCGTGTTTCTAACCAAGTCGATCAATTAGAAGCTTTTCAAGGCAAGTCGATGAAATTGAGGCTTTCAGACAAGTTGAAGAAGTGCATGTTCTCAAAACAAGTCGATCAAGTGTCAGGTCAGCCCCCCTCTTCCTCTCCGGGCAGAATTGACCCAGGACTGGAAGGCTGGATCGTTTCTCTAACGGGGTCCTGCCACCGCCACCGCCCACTACCATCGTTTCCCACTTTTATCTCCCAACGCCCCCGCAACCACCGCTGCTGTCGTCACTGGTTACAACCCCACCTCACGTTCCGCCTCAAACCGCCACAGTCTTCTGGCACGCTACCACTTCCATTTCGCATTCTTATGCGAAATCTCCCTTATTCACATGAGTGGCCTACATGGGGATCCCCACTGTTAGTTCCAGTCATTCACTTCGCTCACAGCCAACCACACCGCCACGGACTCATCTGCTCCTTGCCATACGTCCTATCTCCACCTCCACCGCCACCTCCCCTACCCACCATCGCAGCCCCAGCTGTCGTACCACGGCCATCACTATCTCCGTTTTCTTGCTATCTCTGACCACTAAGAACACCGAACTCTGAATGTATGTATTCGCATCGCCTTATTAGTGTCCCTCTGCGTGTGTTGTATACATTTTCGAATTTGGCAAACGTTAATTTTACTTTCGGTGTCTTTCCGTATAACCTGTAATATTGAAGATGTTGTTTAATATTTTTTTCTTAACTAAATATCGGTGCTTCCATAAGATATCTTGAAATAAGGGGATGTTGAATCTTCCATAAATATGAGTGGTTTAGTGAGGTAACGTCGCGTTAAAATACAGACAATTAATGGAAGTTATGATTTTCTCAAGAACGCTAAAGTTTTTTCTTTCAATTTTTCTCCCGCCTATGTGTCTTAACGATGGTACGAAATAGGCGTTGGGTCCCATTTTAAGCAAACTCCCGTATTTCGAAAATTGCAAAAAGTCAACATTGCAAAAGTAAAAAAACTGCATGACTAGATGTTTTTCGTTCAATAAAATCTGCTTTCTAAAACGTCGCAGACGTCTGTGACGTTGTAAAGATATCTTGCTCACCGTCGCGACTCCGCCGCCTCCTCCCCTTGTTCATCGCCCCTGTGACAATTCGCCGCTCAACACTTTCTGTGGATTCCTTTACTCCCAGCTTTCCTATTTTCAAGGCTGCCCACGTAGAACTGTGCCCGTAGTGTCCCAGGCACCACTTGAACACGCCCCGCAAATGCGTCCGTTCTCCAGCCGGAGCATCAGCGTCCATCGCGTCGTCCTCCACCGTCCATCTCACCGTTCGCGGCGCCGCCACGCTCGCTTTCCATGGGACGCCCTCTGGCGTCTGCTGCTTCCAAACCCTGAGCGGCGGCGTCGCCGCCCGCGGTCGCGCGTCGAGGCCCGCCAGGCGGACAAAGGGCGGCGGAGGCAGGTACAAGTGGTCATTAATACCATCAGCGCCTCAATGGAGCGCACTACTGCCTCACGCGACGCACCGCCCCGGCCCCACGCTCGCTCGCCTGACGCGTAGTACGCTCGCGTGGCGTCCAACCTCGCGCCCGCCAATGGGCTGACTCACACACGCTCGCCTCTAACTGCGAGTCCTTGGGGGCTCGATCTCGGCAATGGCAGGGATTTTCCACAATAGCTGCGTAGCTAGATCGAGTTCTGTTGCTGATCTGGAGGAAGAATTCTTAGGCGCCGCGCTCTGATCGGTAGTTTTCCGTGGTGCTAGTTACGCAAGAATAATGCCGGAGTAGTTTCTCAACAAATGTCCACGGTCCGCGCGCGATCTTTCCTTCCCTCTTCTTGTGCAAATCCTCCCCCTTACTTACACACACACTTACATGCACTACACAGCCAATACATGCCGGGAGACCTGCCCCGAGCTTAGAGCTTGTTCCCGTGTGAACGGTACCCCGGCTGATGGAGTTATCTGGTTGAGAAAACCCCACAAGCCCCGATGGTTACTCGCATCTAAGCGGGAGTCCCCCCGCCACCTTCCTTCATAAAAGCATGTGATATATATACTTATGAAACTAACGACCTTATTACTCGACGCGCTGATTCACTATTCTCACCTGATGAGGTAGACTCAATTCCATCTATGTAAATGTAATAGTAAGGAAAGATGACGGGTTTTGTCAGTGTATAAGAAACCATCCAAAACAACCTTATAGTATTACTGGATGTTAATTCCCGCGGTCCATGTATCAAAAAGATAAAGATAGCATAGAATAGATAGATAGAGGAGATAGATAGATGTGTAATTAGTGAATGACTTAACTCTAAAATAAGAAGGAAACAATGCTGGAATAGATGCAAAGGAAAAGGGAGAATCCAGATGAAACCCGCGTTGTCCCCGCAAATTCCACATGGATGGACTTGGATTTGAACTTCTGATACCTACAAAGAGGAAGTGAACGTCTATCACAAAATTATCAACCCTCACAGAGTGATGAGAACGAAGGGACACCGAGAGAGAGAGAGGATCGAGAGAGAGAAGAGAGAAGAGAGAGAGAGAGAGAGAGAGAGACTGTATAAAATACAAAAGAGCATGGATCAAGGCTGAGTCATTTACTTTCAGGGCGATAATGCCTCGTAGTCAAATACACCCCCATAAAGTCGTTAACTTCGCTCAGCACTATTCTCGGAGGGGCGAGTGGCGTGGCAGGGCGTACGGGTCGTCTCCCCCATGAGGAGCGCCAGGGCAGTATAAGCTCCGAGGAATCATGGATGCGTGAGAAGTGCCTTATGCAAACCCGCCCGTGCGCTCCTGCCCGAGCACATCTGCCCACTGCACCCTGAGCCAAGGCGTCCGTTCCGGGTTCGAAGTCGGCATTCTTCTCTATTCGTAACCGCCACAATGTATCAGAATTAGCACAACAGTGCTAAAGGCAATATACCCAGTCTGGAGAGAATCGTGTGACGTAATTTACTACGTTCAATATGTCTCAATTGTAAATTGATGTGTTAATTTGTAAATTTTGTCTTGTAACTGTGGCAATTATGATTTTAAATATATACATTGTAACGAAATCAGTACTTATTTGAAGGAAGCAATGTCCATAAAATTAAATAAAAATAAAAGTGAAATTAAGACAAAACACGACTTAGGAAGATACAGAGAGACGAGGAGAAGATACCAGGATACAAATACCTTCAGCTTCCTCAAATTATTTCAAAAGACACTTATACCAATTATTATGTCATTAATTAAAAAACAACTTTTTAAAGTTATAATTTTTTTTTTCATTTACAAATATATACGTTTTAACATTCATGCGAGTCACAGCATTCATGTTTCCTTGTGTGCACTTAGTTCTTACGTCCGTAGCATATTAATGAACGTCCTCTCGTTACATAAAATACATCACCACAAGTGTCGAGCGAGCGCTTAAGTCAGGACCAAAAAAATATATCCACTGAACCTATTTTAGAGTAAATTCTTCTTTGAAAAGATAGTAGAAATTACTCAAGGATATAATTAATATGTAATATTGAATTGATATATTAATCAATTTTTCAACCATAATGAAAAAGCTACTAAACCATTATTAATACTTGTTTGTCTCATTGTTTTAATTACTTGTGTACAAGCACTTCTAAAAGTCTGAATTTTTGGACACAGACCAAGTTTCTGAAATGTCTCTTTGCAAATTTCATTACATTGTTCATTGTATTCAACAATCCGAGATGAATTCTGTGCAAGCGTTAAGCTCCACATATTTATCATGCAGATACTGATATTTATAATTGCAAACACCACGTCGTCGAAAACCATAAAAACATATGGTTGTCAGATCAACAGTTCCACTACAAGATCTTACATGTAATACAAGTATATTACTATACAACACATGCCAGATATCATTAAACAATTAAAATGATACACAGCTTATATTCAATGAAAAACAAATTCTGTAATAACTTTATTTTCAATAGAAATTACACAAATCATCAATAACAAAAAATAAAAAGTATTTAACAATGATATGTAAATTTCATTAGTTTACATTGTATTGTCATAATTTAAAAGCTTGATATGCGTTGTATCAATATGTATTTTTCAGCTTACTGACATCCAAAAGACCCTCCCATCCCGATCTGGTTTCCGTCCAGTGCCCTGATACATTGCAGCAAATGCTGACCACCCCATGATTTCTTTGGGACCTAAATAGTTAACTTCACTATGCGCAATCTTGTTTTCTTCTTCTTTAGTCTCCTTTTGCCTAATTGTGGTAGGGGTAGAAGCAAGGGTAAGGTTACTGTTTGATAGCAATAATAAAAAATCTATGCGCGTTTATCCGATTCAAATTATCTATAACTAAATTTTTTTTGTTTTAAATATTGCTAACTTCGCTTTCTTTTGGTTTGAATTTTTATTCGTTTTTAGCTTAAAATTGCGAGAAGATATTCTGAAACTTAAGAAACGTACACGATTTACTTCTCTCCCAAACCACCTACAGTTTTACTATCTTTGACAACAAGATCAAATATAAACATCAAAATAATGAGAAGTGGCCTGAAGGAAATGCAATTAGTTTCTTCTTATGCATATTTGATAAATAATCTCTCAATTAGGCGACCAGTATATATGTCTAATTAAATTTTTAAAATTACTTCTAATTAACTATTAGTTCCAAAGTGTCTTATTTTAGGTACAAAATTTCAAGACGAATATCCAGTTCCATTGGAGATAATTGCTGAGCATATCCCACACAAGAG
>BOPP01000013.1:14495246-14564480 GCA_017312745.1 Gryllus bimaculatus | reverse complement strand
TCATCATCATCATCATCATCATTTTCATTAATACATTGGTACACGGAACTCCGTGCTTCGGCAAAGAAACACAGGGCTTAGGTGATTAATTATTACTAATATGACGTTACTGGCATTACATTTTAAATTTTTACCTTTGTAGGCATTTTAGGAAAAAAAATAAGAAAATATATACAAGTACAAAATATACACATTAATAACAATTTAATTTTTAATTGTACATTCGGCTTTGTTCATGTTCTAGTTCACTAAATGTTCACTAAACTCACTTTCATGTTCTAGTTCTTCACCCATGAATTTTCTCACTAAATGACAGTACTTCCAATTGAGATTTGGTAGATTGGGGTATTATTTCTGTGGCCGAGATTATTATGTTTCGGATAATGATTTTCTTTATTTTCCAGAGTTTTTTTAATTTCGTCAGCAAGGTCTTTGTATTTTGTTGTTTTTATACTAGATGCAGTGCTACTGTTGTTAGTGAGTGGAGTTGCGACATCAATTATGTGAACCTTTTGTCTTTTCCTTTTGTCCAACAGAAGCATATCAGGACGATTTGCTGAGATAGTGACATCAGTTCTATTTTTACAGTCCCAATATAGTTTTATGTAGTTGTTTTTAATGACAGCTGGAGATTCATATTTGTTTGTAGTATGGGACTGTAGTTGTTTTGGTGCCATTTTTTGCAAAATGTTGGTGTAAAAGCTTCGCCATGTTGTTGTGTTTCTTTATATATTCCGCGCTCGCAAGGAGGCGACGGGAGCCTGTAATATGTTTAATAGTCTCACTGACAGCTTTACACTTGCAGCATTTGTCATCAGAGATTATTACTGTTTTAATGAATTTTCTGTCCTTTTTGGTTGGCATTACTCTAACTTGAATGGCCATCATGAATCCTGTGGTTTCTCCCAAAAGATTACCTTTCTTAAGACGAAAATTGGTTGCTTCTCTATCACCACTATCAGTTTTCAGGTGGTTAGCCGTTCCATGTAGTGCTTTCGATTTCCATTGTGCTTTCTGGCCATCTACTGATTTGCATTGTACGGCTATCCAAGCGCCGCAGAGGTGTTGCATCAATATCAGCTTCGCAAATAATTGGAACATATCAAGAGAAGTTTTGTTTTTGATAGAAATACTGCCTTTTATCGTCGATTTTCTTCTTGTAGAGGCGCGGTATGTTGATTTGCCCTTCTCCCTGGGATGTGGGAGGAGAGACACGCTCTATTGCTACAGTGGGGTGTCTTATACGGTATTCTGTCATTTGGCATTTAATAATTCTTGATAGGTCTTCAGATCTGTAGTTGAACCATTTAATTAGCTCAAAAGACTTATGAAAGAAATGAAATTGGCAAAACGTATTTATGGCTTTAAACCTTATATTATTTATTTTATTATTAATTATTATTATTATTATTATTATTATTTATTATTATTAATTATTTATTATTGTTGTTGGTTTGTTGTTGTTGTTGTTATATGAGATACTGCGAGAAACTTTCCTGCGCACTATCTTATATATATATTATATATATAATATATATATATATATATATATATAATATATATATATATTATTATATATATATATATATATATATATATATATATATAATATATATATCCTGTGTGTGTGTGTGTGTGTGTGTGTGTGTGTAATAAATTAATTCGTATAATGATTACAATGTCTTCTAGACGTGTCCATTCTCTTCAATCAAAATTCCCGCCGTTGTAGTCATCTTAATATTCTGTACACAATGCCTTGGGCCTGTGCAAGGAACGTATCTGTAATATGTCCATAGAAGGACTGCAATGCATTCTTACGGTGAATCGAGTGAACCATTTGCAGGTAGCGATGTATACCTGCCACAGGGTTGACAATGCTTGACAACCTTGTGTACGAGCAATTATCTGTGTTATTGTTTAATGATTATCGAATATCCGCTTTCTTGCTTTGAAGACCCTCCACCATCTTCAACGAAACGTATGGGCGAAGAATGTTCGTTATAATAGTGAAGGCCTCAGGAATGGACAAATAGTGTTTGATTCAGGACTTTGCCTAAGTAAATTGGCAACTACTGGGTCTCACTTCAAATGTCAAACCTTGATATGCTTATTTAGTTGACATCTGGTTGACATATTTGTCAAAAATTGGAACTGTGCTTGTGCGTGAAACTCGATAAAGATAATTTGTGGTAGACTTTTCATTTTTTTGTTTGCTAAGTGACTGACACACTATTCTTGGAAGAGAATACAAGAGCATAATATTATGTGAACATAAGTTTACACACGAATTATCTCGGAACAAAAAATAATTAGTCACAGTATATTAAGGTCTAGTCCACTTAATTTCCCCAAACTTGTTGGGAAATGAGTTATATGACTTTGTTTGAATGGCATTGATCTGTTCGGTCGATTATGGATTTTCCAACCTTCTCTGTCAATTGATCGAATAATTAATTTTATTTACCGCTCAACCCCAAAGTGGCAAAGTAAAGGGGCTTTGTGGCATTGTTTATTCCCGAATTGTTGTCTTCTGGGATCATAATGAGTATTGTCGGTAATATTTCTCATAAAAAATCGGGAAATGTTGGAAATGTAGCTGTAAGACAAGCGAAAACGCGAAAAGACAGTATTTTAGATGCAGGTAAAAAAACTTTTCTTTCTTCTGCACTGATTTTTTCTACACTGAAAATCGTATTGATTATGATTTACCATATTCTGAATTTTATTTCTGCATAAATTGTGCATAGGTTGTCAGAATGATGTTTGTGTGTACATTATCATTATCAACATTACACCAAGTGTTGTGCATTTCGTAGGAAACTGATAATTTTAATATTAAATTATTAATTCATTTCATAATTCTTAACATTTTTCATAGAACCTCTAACAGAAGAGCAGTTACTCAAGAAAGGAAGTGTGTCTCCTGATGATGTTTTAAGACTACCACACATTACTGAAAGTAAGTAAGATATTTTGTTATGAATTGAATGTTGTATGGTCTTAAGACTTGTCATCATTGTAAAATATATTTACTTCTAAGTAAATATTCAATGGAGAAATTATATTTTTCATTATTATCAAAAATCCCCCATCTCGATCAGGATTTTGTCCAGTTTCTCTGATACATTGAGCGAATGCTGAGATGGTCCCTTGTTTTGCTTCTGGATGTAAATGTAGCTTCACTATTCGCACGTTATGTTGAACTCTCCTTTTGCTTGTAGTGGTAGGAGTAGAGGTAAGGGCGAGATACTATTTCGTTAGTAATGCAGAAAATAAAATCTGCATTTACTGTTGCAAATATGTTTTCTATAACTCAGGAACTAAAATGTCTAGTTTTTCAAATGTCGCTACTGTCGCGTTTAAAAAAAAAATTATTATTTTAAATTTGTTTTTAACTTTTATTCGTTTTTCAACTATTTATAGTTAAAATGATGGGAAGGGATTCTGGAACTCAAAAAAATGTGTGTAAATTATCTTCTCCCCCATACATCACATACAGTGTTTTACTATTTTTTTACAAAGTAAATTTAAATTCACTTCATGATTTTTTGCAATTTTTGGCTTCGATATGCTTGTAGCAAATGAAACAACTTTCGTAGTTAGTAATATTGTATTATAATGAAATTAATTATCATGAAATTGATAAAACCATTAAACGAATGAATTTAATAGAAAGTTTCAGAGTTATATTGTATTATTATCAACTCTTTCTTCAATCATTTCTTATTTAGGAGCAAATTTACTCTTACCGATAGGTTTACTCTTTTCATATGAATCTTCAAACCATATTTTATGTAGTGATCCGTCTTATTTTTAGAAATGATTTTATCATTCATATGTATTGATTAGAATTTGTTTTGTAAGGTTGTTTTTTTTAATTTTTTTTGTTGTTATATTTTTATATGTTGATTGTTTCATTGCTCTGTTTAATTGGTATGAATTATTTAATGTCAATTGATATTTGAAATTGGTTAATGTTTAACAAAAATAATTTTCTAAAACAGCATATTCTGAAGGCAAACCATTGAAAGAGAAAAAAAGGTCAAGTATCCTTAAGAGTAATGACAGAAAGATAAGGTTATTTTCATATTGTAAGCTGCTACCCAGATTTATCTTTGGTTTGAATCTTTTACAGATTTGAAAATTGTTATTTTAGAAGAGAACTGTCAAAGGATCACAAAATAATTTTTAGATTTATCTAACAGGGAAAAGGTTTTGGGTAAAGGTTGCTTTCCTTTCTTTATAGAACATCACATGAGAGAAAAATGCAACTAAAATAGAAAATTTCAAATTGTAGAAAGAGGGGTAATTAATTTTGTGTAGTTCAAAACTTTTAAAAATTGTTCATAAGATTTCCGTGTAATATTTATTATCTTTGCTGATTTTAGGGAAGCAATTTTAATTTTAAAGAAAAATCCTAGGAAGTTCTCATTGAACTGTATTTTTATAACTACTCTTACTTAATTTCTTTTTTAAGTTAGTCATAAAAGTTGAAATTGAGCTTTTCATTATATATATATATATATATATATATATTATATATATATATATATATATATATATATATATAATATCTACATTGTTTTGCGTATGTAGCAGAGGATCTGTGTATTGATGTTTTTGTTTAATCATTAGAGTTAATGTATCATTTTCTAATGTGTTGTAGACTATTTGTGTTCACCAGAAGCCAATGTTTACGACATCGACTTTACTCGCTTCAAGATCCGTGATCTTGAAACCGGCACCATTCTCTTCGAAATAGCTAAACCACCACCAGCTGGTAAGATATTTTCTTTGTCATTTCTACCTCCTCAGAGAGACCAACTGAGTTAACTCAGAGCATGGCCTACTCCACTGAGTTGTGTAGGCCATGCTGAGAGACATTGTCTCTGTAACGACTCTGACCAAGAGGTCCTGTGGTTCCAGTCTAGACTGGCAGATTTTCGATGTTAGTTCCATAGTTAGATTGAATTCAGAATCCTTCTGGGGGAAAGTACAAGTGACCAACTGTTCTGACTGGTAGTTCTCCTTGGTTTCCCTGATCAACACCAGGTGAATGCTAGAGCAATACCCTAACACACTGGACCATGTGTGATCTGTTCCTCTTTATCTCATACTTACATACACAACACTGCCACATAAGTTGAGAGCTTAGTGCCTGTCTCGGCTGGGCCAATGCTCTTCTGGAGGATATGCCTAGAGGAAGAAGTCTCCTGCAAGTTGGTTTATAAGTTGGTGCCAGATCTCACTATAGGGGAAGAACACCACTGCCTCCTGGGATAAAACATTCACTGCGCCAATAACTATATGAGTTGACATGCCTGGAATTATCAATCAGTCAAACCTATGTGAGAATATAGTATATTCTAATTTTATTTTGTTACATTACCCATTGCATTTTTTTACTTTCTTCTCTCCCTTTCACTCTCTTCCTTTCTTTGTATTTCTCTTCTTTTCTACTTCCCTTTCTATTCCATAGTTCTTACCATGAGGCTTGTGAATTTATCAGATCCTTTCCTCTGAAAGATACAAATAATTTAAAAAAACAAAGTTTTGTGTACCTTTCAAAATTATGACATAACAGTTGCTCTGATTGATGTTCCTAAATCAATCAGGAAAACAATTTCTTTCAAAATTTGAAAATAAGACTTTAGTTGCCAAGGATATAATAGAAAATTATCTCACATCGAGAATTTTCATTTGAGTAATTCAGGCTGTGCGAGTTCTCTTGTTATTCTTAATGATTTTCTACAAGAGATTGTAAATATCTCTTTCAGTTAATGAGTGCAACATATTATATTATTTTTGTTTGATTATAATTAAATATTGAATCACAGAATTGACTTATTTTATGAAACAAATTTGACAGAAAATTTCATGATTGAATAGATACAGAAGACAATGAACCGGACCCAGAACAAGAAGAATCAGATCCAAATGCTGGTCGTTTTGTGAGATATCAGTTCACACCACAATTTCTTAAGTTAAAAACTGTGGGTGCTACGTAAGTATTGTTGAAAATGTACAATAGAGTTTCCAGTCGGAAATAAAATATAATCTTTTTATCATTTTCTGGGCAAAACTTACAATTGTAAATATTATTTTTCTATATTTTCATTTCATTTGCAGAGTTGAATTTACTGTGGGAAACAAGGCTGTCAGCAAATTCCGCATGATTGAGCGACACTTTTTTAGGGATAAACTATTGAAAAGCTTTGATTTTGAATTTGGCTTCTGCATTCCAAACAGCAAGAATACGTGTGAGCATATTTATGAATTTCCAACACTAGCACCTGATCTTGGTGAGTAACGAGCCTATCATTCACTATAAAATGTATTGGGGAATATGTCAAATGAGAGAGGTGCAGAGAGTTGTTTGAATTGATCTTAGATAATTATATAGAGTACAGAATATCTTGATGGTATTGTGATTTGGAAAATTACAGTAAAACCTGTCTTAAGCCGTCACTAACGGCCAAGAATGGCTGTTAATAAAGATTACCACTTAAGGTTTTGAGGCTATGGAAAGTGTGAATCAGATATAATTGTGCTAATTTCTGTAAAATAAAGAATGTTTTCAGTAAAATCATTTGAATTACCTTAAACTACAAAATACAACTTTAACTACAAAATGCAACTTAAACAACAATCTATATTATATTACTTTAATTATAAGATAAAGGCATATCCATTGCTTAGGTTTTTGCTGCTCTTTACAAAATTTCCTTGCAGAGTTGTTCATTAGAAGAGTTTATATTTCATTTTAACAGCATAATTTTCAAATTCATTTTGATCAGGTTTTTCATCGAGTTCATAGATCTATTGAGCAAGTGCTAGAAGGCCTCTTATTTTACTTCAGGATGTTAAAGTACAAACATAGTAAACAGTATTTGTACACCTAATATTTAAAACTGTAGACATTTTGTGGTCTTTAATGTACAACAAATGATAGGGCTGTCTCTCTGTATAATATTCCTCTCAAGTCAGTGTTCCAAGTGAGGTCACAGAGAAACAAGTTTATCAAAGAATCTCCTATTATTGGCTTATTAAGTATTCGTACAAATGCATTTCTTCTAATGGTTTTGGTAATATTAATATTTGTATTTATAATATTAGTAAGGTGATTTAGGAGTTGTGTCTGTGTCTGAGGAGCTTTGTATCTTTCTTCTACTGATTATAACTGTGTGATAATAAATAATCAATAAAATAGGCTGTAAAATAAGGGAAAGGGCTGATGAAGAAAGAAGGCTCATTAGGTCCCAAAATTCTTGATTGTCGTTATCTAAAGTGGCAGGAAAATGAAGATGCTGTTCAAATCATTCTTGACAGGTTTGGAGAGTGAAAATCAGAGAAAACTTTAGTTGGGAGGTGTTGACCTTCTAATTAATTGGTTTGGTGAAGAAACTAAATTTCAGAAAGTAGACAAATAATTCCTTAAGAAGTGCTGCAAAAATTAGTTTTCGGCATAAAGTTCATAAATGTTAAAACTTCATATCAGGTGTCAGTGTAGTTAGTGAATATCATTGTACAAATGCAAGGCAAAAATTATTCATTAATCAAGTAAATAGAAATAAAAATTGTAGAATGCATTATTCACGATAAGGCATGTTCAGTAGATTTCTGAGAAGGAGTTTTGTTTTCTTATGAAGAAAAATTCACATTTTTTAAAGAACACTGTAAAAAGAGTGGATAAAAAAAAAAGATGAACAAAATATATTTCCTTCAGTCTGGCATGGTGATGGTAGTGGTATGTTTTGTGGCTGCTTGAGTGCAGCTGTGGCAGGATCTTCAGAGTCATTAGATATAATTGTAGATCACAAACATATAATAATAATAATAATAATAATAATAATAATAATAATAATAATAATAATAATAATAATAATAATAATGATGATGATGATGATGATGATGATGATGATGATGATAACCTTTATTAATGGGGAGACTCAGGCCATAGGGCCTTCTCTTCCGCCTAACCACATATAGGATCAGTCTTATGATGAATATAGTTAGCATCCAGTACAGAAAAATTTGGACATACAGACAGATATGTGTTCAAGTAAGATAACAGTCAAATGCACATGTGCCTTACTTCTAGATAGTGAATTTATATTAATCCAAATTTCATTATCACACCTCCACATCTCACAAATATCAAATCAAATGCCATATTCCGAAGTATTCCATTAATAATCTCTCCAAAGATCTCAAAATATTTATATTTTGATCAAAAATGGAAAAAGGTGGGCTGAAGAACACCACCAAACTATAATATTGGAGACTTCATCAAGTTAATATTCAAGTCAAACTAAATATTTAATTACAAACATGCATACAAACAAGCAAATGAAGAAACAGTGTAGGACACTTTTTAGTACTTCAATTTCACAATTTTTGATTTATTCATACTTTTAGGACTATTATCAAACTATATTTTGAGGGTATTTATTTATAGATAACTTATTTAAGCTGTACCATTTTGTTGAATATTACAAAAATGAAATCAATGAAAATATTTTTTGTTAAATTATCCTCTGTATGAACACTTTTCCTGTAGATATTTCTTCTTTCCACCTATTTAGTCTCTCTTGTTGTCAATTATACGTTGTGAAGGAATTAGGGTAAAGATTCTTAGACAGAAAATTTTCAAACCATAATTAATTTCATAAATGTATTCTGCAGTGTTTTTGGGAATTGTTGTCCCCATCATCAAGCTGTAAAATTGAATGATGAAAGTACATAGTAAAATGTTTTAAAATATTTACAATACAATAGAGATATGGAGAAATTGTGACAGGTTGAGGCACACAAGAGTTTACAAAACAAAAATAAAATGTTTGTATAATAAAATTATGATGCAGTAAATTTGCACTAGATGGATGAATTCAAATTAGTTACATTGGTGAGGGCGGTTGAAAGAATGAGTTTTTAAGAAAAGGGGAAATTTAGGCAAAGAAGGGGTGAAACAAAGGGGAAGGGGCATGGTATGAAAGTGGAGGAGAGATAGGGGTACTATTTTCTCTATGTTCACCATCTATACTGCAAAGCATCGTACATTTTAGTAAAATCATTATTTTCATCATTCATTAATGGAATTATTATTTTAATGTGTAAAGTTTCATGAACCAAATGTAGATATCTCTGGGTCTCAATATTAAAGATTCATGGATTGTGAAAATTGAATGAGTGGTTATTTAAGGTTAAAGGGATTGAATTCCTTGTCAGTCAAGTTAGCAGATAAGGAATTTAATCCCTTTAACCTACAGGTCTTTCAAGCGAAGTTCCAGAACAAAGCCCATAATAAACAGACTATTGTCAAGAATGTTAACGATTATACTTCTCCTTTGAATAGAGCTAATGCCATATAGGTCATTGAATGGCAATGATTGTGATCAAATATATTAAGTGCAAACTAGTCATAAAGTTCTAACTAGAATGAAAGAAAGTTACAGGAACATCAGTAAGATTCCTCAAAAACAAAACTCTGTATCCAACCATAAAGTTCGACCATTCTGCCAATGTCAAAATCCAAAAGCCTTTGATTTTGAGACCCAGAGTTATCTATGTTTGGGTTTTGAAACTTAACTGATTAAAATTAATAATTCTCCACTGGCCTTTATAACAAGTTTTCACAGCAGGGAAGAAAGGATTTGCAAAGTTCATAAGAAGGCTCTGATATAAGTGAAGCCTTCACATTATTAGTTCAGAAAGGCACTTATTAAAATCATCTGTTTTTATTTTAAACAGAAATTAAACCCTGGCCAGAAGATGCCACTGTTCTGTAAGTTATCTAATGATGCGTTCTGTCGCAGGAAGATATGGAATCAATGGTGAATCCAGCACCCTCCCCCTTGTTATTCTCTCACGGATTGAACTCTCTTCAAGGAGCCGCGTGAGAGAGGTTAATGTATGAAATGTGCCTGGCCACTGCCGTGGGGCCAGGTGGCCGCTCAAAAGAGGGAATTTTCACACGTGTCTTCAGAAAAAAATTGATGAGCTCCACAACCATTAAGCGATCACCTCCATTAATATGACCATTAATGGAGGTAATTGCTGAACCAAGGTGATCGTTTAAGAAGGTTTCAATGTATTAAACACACTTTCTTCAAAAACTTAGTACATCAGTAATAATGTACTGATGATATGATACTGCATCTGCTGCAACAATGTAGCATCATTTTTTAATTTTCTGGATCTAGAGTTTATTTTTCTTTTTACACAGTGTAATTTTATTTTAATGAATTAGCTCAGTGATATTGTGAGATCCCTTTTTTGCTTTGGTTAAAATTGAGTTTTTTTCCATGGTGCAAATTATTTATCAAGATCATCATCATCATCATCATCATCATCATCATCATCATCATCATCATCATCATCTTCATCTTCATGAACTATTTATTTGAGTGCCCTAACCCCTGTGATTAGGCATGGTGGTTATTCTGTCAGGTGTTCCTAGTTATCTTCTCTGGTCTTCCTAGCTTTCTTTTGCCTTGGTATTTCAGGGTAGTCCATTTTCTTCGTTTCTTTATATGTGAATCAACCATTTTCTATGGTACTCTTTTACATTTTCGTATGTTGTTTACTTCAGTCTTTTACTGATCTGTGTATTTCTGGGTCTGTCTAGTTTTGTTACTCTGCTAGGTGTCTTTAAGAGTCCACATCTGAACTGCTTCCAATCTTTTTAGGCTGAACTGCTTCTAATCTCTAGGTGTGACACCTAGAGATTAGAAGCAGTTCAGCCTAAAAAGATTGGAAGCAGTTCAGATGTGAACCAGGTTTTTGATCCATACATTAATGCAAGTTATTTGAATTGTACTTTTAATGTGAGTGATTTGTATGACTAATTTATTTTTCTTTATATTTTGCCTTGTGATTTGTCTGAAACTTGTACATTCCTGCAATACATTTCAAACATTTTCTCTTTCAGTGAAGGAGATGATTTTGCATCCATTTGAAACCCGCTCAGACAGCTTCTATTTTGTGGATGATCGCCTCATTATGCACAACAAAGCTGATTATGCATATGATGGAGGATTACAACAGTAAATCTGTGTTGTTACAGTTTCTCCCCAACTGAAGCTGTGATCATTCTGAAAACTAAAAACAAACAAAAGAAAACAACAACATAAAACAACTCACTCTTCAAAACTTCATTCTCATAATTTGTACATAAGTATAAATCTATAAATATATATATATTTGTACCATTTTTATTTCAAACTTTTTTTAACACTGCACTTGTTTCTTAAAAAATGACACCCTTTTTACTTTAGAAAGTACTTTTTTCTTGCTTTATTGTGATAATAGTGAAATATATTACAAGTAAAATTTGAACTTATAGTATAGTACTCATCTATACGGTGATAAAAATTGGTAACATACTGAATGGATCTTTCTATGATTTATTTTGTGCAAGTATTTTATTGTTCACAAATTGGTTCTAGGAGCAGAGGTAAACAATGACTAATAATAACAACTAATTCTTTGTCAGATAAAGGTAAACAAAGAAAAAACAACAACACAGATAACAGTAACTGGCAAAATCAATTAATACATCTAGAATCAACTTGCAATGAAAAATCTTTGGAAACTGAAGATTTATTAAATCTCACTTCATCATACGTCCTGATGACATATTTATTTACTATGTTGGAGTCGAGTCTACTCTTAATACAGAACATGTTGCTATGAATTTTATGCAATGGCCAGCTTAGATACTAATACTTTCTAGGAAACTTATTTTTTGACCAATTCTGACGTTTACATGTTCTTCAGCAGCATGTTCAACATATAAGTCTACTTTAGCAAGGCTGTGATAGTTATTATATATCATTGTTCCACAAGAAGTTATTCACAAATGCAATTACACCTCTGTAATGACTTCATTGGTGAATGTAGAGGAAGTAATCACTGTGATGTGTATAAAAAAGGTACTTGCCTGACCCTTATTCATCTCTCATCCCTTAGTTCAGGATAAAATTCAGAAGTTTCTGTTTCCTTTCTGCGTATATTATCAAAGTAGAAAGTACACAACTTGATTTTTAAACGGAAAGGTTTTTTGAAAGCAATTTTTCTTAAAGTATGTTGAGGGACCATAAAAGTAATATTTCATTATTTTGTGCTGAAAGGAAATTATAGTTAGCTTTCAATATTCACCTTTGGTATGGCATTTTAATTCCAAACATTTCTATGCCATCATAATGCAAGGAATTCATGTTTTTCTGGTGGCGAATGCTGGGGGAGGAAAGGGGGGGATCTCTCTCAGTTCGGAGTTTGTGATGTGATTTGGTCAATGTTTACCTCTACAGTGTAACAAATGTGATAATGAAAGAATCAACACGTACAATATTGTACTTCTATAAAATACAGTCATAATTATGTGTATGAACTTAGCACAATCTGTTACACACTCTCATTACAGTATACATTAGTCTGTGATCATCCTTCTTGCCCTATTGAGTGATTTAGCAGATGTTTAAATATCTTTGGCAATGATCAATTAATTGAGTTAACTTTTATGAAAGGATTTATGAAATAGAATATGAGTATGTCAATGCTGAATGATAGCTGCATCCTTCTATCTCTAAGGAATATAAAAGCAGGCATCTAAGAAAGACTCGGTTAAAGTAATATAGAACTTTAGAGGGCATAGCACTTTAACAATTTTATTAGCTGAGTGATTCCTGATTATTGGAATGCTAAGATTAACCTTGTGTGATATTTAGTTTGTAAGATCAATCTCAAACAAGTAAAATATTTGGTTAACATTTCCTATGACTAGTAAAAATAATTAATTATGTAAATATTTCAAATTCTATTGGTATTCGCATTATTAAACAAATTTGAAACATTCAAAATGTACTCTTTATTTGCACTTTCAGAAAAGATTGTTGTTTCATTTCTTCTGTTTTGTAACTATTTCATTTAGAGATACCTTTGTGGTAATCTAAGAAATGCTGGATACATGCTAATGACTGGTTGTCATGAATCTGTTGATAATAAATTTCTACGTTGAAAAGACAAAGAAAATGTGACAAATATACAAAGCAAGGTTGCATGTGATCAACTTTTAATTGGTCATTGTCAGTGTTTTTCAGTAGATGTATTGATGTTTTTGAAATGCAACCTATTGAATCGTTATTATAACAAAAGGAATTGCTGAATAACTACTGTAGTAATTTTAGTTGTACATACATTTTTTCAGTTGTAAATATGCTGTTGAGGTGGTTTAGATTATAGTTTATCCTATTTCAATTTGTTGTATTATCATGAAACAACACGGGTTGTCCATAAATTACATAAGCCTAAGCAAGTAGAGAGAGTTTCAGGCAGCATTACTTTTAGTAGCTGCTAGTTTGGTGTTACTTAATACTGATATTACTTAACTTCTTTTTTTTTAATATTTGCTGAAACAGTTACTTTCATTCAGTCTTATTTTAAAATATTAACAAATTAAATTCAAAAGTTATGTTACATTAACAAATTAAGAAGTGTTGATAATTGTTACAATAAATGTTAATATTTTTTCAGCAATAATATATTGATTGAATCTGTTAGATTATGAACAAAATGTTCAAAACTGAACCTTACATGTTCTCGAATCCAATTGAAGGGGCATAGTAGCTTTTGCCCATGTATCATCCACAATGGTGAGTGCCTGGCTTGTCGGAAAATTTCTTGCCAAGTGTCCTTCCTTAAAAATTGTCTCTGACCTTAATGTTAGGTGCTATCAGCATTACCAACAAATTCTTATTTAAATTAACATAAATTTTAGCACAAATAATAATGCAAATTGATTTACTGCTATATGTTTTATTTTACCTTATTGTAAGGGGGAGGGTCAAAATAATCAGCATTTGCATAACATTATGTAATTTATGGTTGACCTTGCTGGACTTTTTAAAGTTAACATTGAAATTCACATTTTTATTTGCATGTGCAATTTGAGAAATATGTGTTGTTAATTACACAAAACAAATTGAAAATGAAATTCTTTGACCAAGTTTCATATCCCTGTCCAAGCTTGTTACAATGTTTTCCCCTTATATTAATGCAAATTGTTTACATATGCATAAGTGTATGTAGTATTTTACAGAAAATAGTGATTTTTGTGTATCATTTTCGTCCATTTGTCCGTCTCATCAGCTTGCACAGTCCATATGCCGTACTGTCCAGTCTCTTTGTAATTGTGTTGCAATGAAAATTTGTGTTGGTTATTTAATGCATACAACATAGTACCATGAATTTTATAAAATTATCTTAATGATAAATAGTTACATTATTCTTAAAACAAAAAATATTTTTTAATGGTGCATGGGCATAGGATGAAATTCAAAAAGTAGAAATGGCTTACTGTTAAAGACAATTTGGGTGTATTTATAATAATCAAACCTGCCTTTCCAGTTCCTTGATCAGTTTATTTATCTAGTTCAATATAAATTAACATGACATTTGAATTTTAAATCTCGTAGGCATGATAGAAGCATTTAGAACTGAAAATTTGTGACTAAACAGTTTGAAGTAAATGAGAAAACTATCATGGCTAAACACGAGGGAAAATTTTTTAACTTTTTTCTGCCTTCCATATTAAAATGTAATTGGAAGAAATAATCTCACATTGGAAATCTTGTGGACAAAAATGAAGTCTGGTTCAAGTGAGTGCCTACTTTGTAAAAACTTAAATATATCAAGAAAATGTTTCTGCAGGTTGGAAGGAATGTAAAGGACATCGAGGAGGCACAACAATTCTTGGTTCTGATGCCCATGTTCGGAATTTTGTTTTCTGCTTGCTAAATTTTTTTAAATATTGTTTCAGAAGGAAATATATTTTCAAAGACATATTTTACAAGTCTGTAGCTATTTGAAATGATCTTATATTAATTAGCAGAATTGATTGTACAACACTACATAAAATATGAACTATTTTAGATGTGTAAAATGTGTCTTTAGATGTTGTTGAGTGATTAATATTTAAACTTATTGCCAAAGTGGTTAAAAAGGTTTGTGTGAAATATTGTGTGACTGAACATTGTTCAAATATCCATAATATTATTGCGAGAGTTGTCAGTATAGACATATGATGTTATTAATTGTAGTTCAAGTTCCTGTGGATGGTAATATTCATTTACATGATTGAAATTAATTTTTTATTCTTCTGGTTATGTTCCATGACTTACTCTCAGTAAAAAATTTTATTTTGTAATAATGAATGATGTACAAGGCAAGTAAAGTGCAAGTGCATTCTTGTTTGGCATTGATATGAAATATGGAATGGAATAATGAAATGAAATCAATGCAAAGAATGTTATTTATAATTATAGATAAGTGTCGGAGTTATTGAATAAACTTTGTAATTACTTTTCAAAAGCATGTGTATCTAAGTGTAGTGACCGATTTGGAAACTCCTGATTATGATTCATGGCCAGCAAATTAAAAAGTTTCTCAAGCTGGTAATGGAAACTAATTCTTATTTTTGACTATTTGGAATTGAATAATACTAACACGGAATGATTGTACCAATCTATTTTCTAATTATAAATGCTTCATATATTTTTTAAATTGGTTTGTTCTTATTTCTAAATTTGAAATACAAGCCAAAGAGCTTTCAGAAGCAGGTAAAAAAAAACTACTTTAATTGTCTTTCTTGACGCACAGTTATAATATAATTTGTTGTTTGTTTCATTTAAATGCATTTCCAAAGTATTAATTTTACTTAAATAATGTAATAATTAACTTAATGATATTAATCACAAAAGGAGTTCATCTTGTGCCTTAATATGGAATTATATGCTAAATTACATCTATTAATAAAAGAAGAAAGATCAATTGTATCGCTTTGAATAAGCTTTTACATTGAGTTGTGCATATCATGTTTACAACTTCTATTTCAATTTTCAACTGACTAAAATATCTTAAGAGTTGCAAATAAATATGATTATCAGAAAGAGCAAATTTTAAATAAGGAAATATCAGGTATTCTTGAATTTCATTTTGATGTCAAATGCTTTATGTTATTTTTACTTACAGTCAAAGGAGAAGTTTATTAAGTCTGTATAGCATTAAGTGTATCAAATTAATTGAAGAAATTATTTGTGTTAAGATTGTTGAACAATAATTGAATAATTTCTTACCAAAATGATTTAAAAAAATATTGTTTAATATTAAGATGTAATGGAAATTTATTCACTAGCACAATATGATCATTTGTGATTCTCTTAGAAAATGTGAATTTAAAATGCTGCTAATGAAATTGATTGAGATTTATTAGTGAGAAATTTAGATTTCAAACTTTCAGTGAAGTCATGTATAATACACTGCATTAAAGAGCATGAGCAATATTTTGAAATTGAAATTCTGTAAACAACTCACGAGTGGGTTTCCCAAATACTGAATCGATACTAATGTGATGGTTCTGCAAAGTAAAGAATGCATTTATGTATAGTGATGACAAATACTTTATACAGAAAAAAATTACAGTGCTGGAGATATTTCTTTCTTTCTAGAAAAAAATTGTTAAAAATGTAAGAGGAAACAATTTCACTATAATGTATTTTCATTTATATAAGAGTAATAAGTTTTGAGATAGACATGATGAATATTTTTTGTGTGAAGTGTTTGGTGAAGTGAACTCTTTATATGTCAACAGAGGGAGAAAAATAGAGTATTCTTGGAATTTTTAATTTTTTCAAGATACATATGTTTGTTGTTTTCAGTTCATGTTGTCAACATATATAAGTATATTTGGAAATATTTATGATTTTTTGATTTGAGAACACTTTCCTTCTTTTTTTTCTTTGAATCCTTTTTGTTGTGTAAATAGGCCTTGAATATCAGTATTTCAGGTCAGGTATTTCAGAGCTTCAAAGTGAGCAATAGGAAATTAAAAGAGTTGGGCAAGCATTGCATTGCGTATAAGCACATACCTATTTCAGTGTGATGATTCTGCACTAGTAACTTTGTACCTATAAAGATTTGTCATTTGTGTTTAAATCTATATTACATGGTGCAAAAATATTCATTTCAGTACTGTTGTTTCAGAGATCAACATGAAAGAAATGCATTTAGTATGGTGCTAGCACAAAAATTGAATTGCAAATAAAATGACATTTGCTTTTACAGTAATCATTTCTGAAACACTGTCACGGGAAATGCATTGTGTTTTCTTGTGTACAAGAGATGATGAGTGAGCCTCCGAGATAGCTTGAATGAGAAAACTTTCCATTCCAATGACTAGGACATTTTGGAAATGTTTAGCAAGTAATAATCTCATACTGGGTTCACATTGTATAACTAAATATACATGTGTCAGTGTTGTGTATTATTATCTTCAAATGAGGCCTGTTGGAATTTCTTTTGAATTTTATAATGAAGTGCATTTATTAGTGTATATGGGGTCAGATAAGAACTGTCTTATAGCTACCAAAGAACAAGTTGTCTTTTGAACAAAGAGAAGGTACTATTCTTAGGACAGAGTGGCTGTTGTGCTAGCAGTTGTAAGAACTGATAAAGAGAGTATGTATGAAACTATGTAAATTGAATCATTAAAGTTGAAGTTTGAACCCAATCCATGTGGTGTTTTGTGATATTCCTTTTCATATGTTCATTGATTATGCTTCATTAGTTACAGATGTAAACTGTGTATAACAGTGTATTTACATCATAGAACCACTTGTTCAGTATGAAAGAGTACAAATTTTTTTAACAGTATAGGATCACATAGAATGCAAGAACTTCAATTTGCTGGCACTAGTAAAAAAGTGACATAATCTTTGAATAAATTCTATCTGATAACCATTTGAGCAACTGAAGTGGAATATTAGAAATAGGTCAGTTTAAATGTGAAGTTTAAAGCTTTAAATCAAATCAATTAATTATAAAAATATACTGTACAGTAAACAATTTATGCTTACATCATTTTCTGGGACATACCTTTTTCAGGAACATATGTTCCCAAGAAAAGTATGTCCTAGTGTGCATCAGAACTGTTTGTGAATACTATATGAATCATGAACAATCGTGGATCAGCTTAATTTTCTAAATCGCTAATGTTTGTCTAGAGGATTTTGACATGCAAGACTAAAACAGAGTTGATTAATTCAAAATTACTACTTGTCATGTAAATCTATTAATGCCTAGATTCTTTTCGTTGAGAATTTTTAACACTTTGTCATCAAAGTTTAATTAAAGATAATTTTTTGTTCATAAAAAAAAACATGAACACACTTTTTTCCCCTTAAATATTCACATTTTCTTTTAATAATCTTTTTTTGTAACCTAATTTCTTGTATTCTTCTATAAGCGATGCACCATAGAAATTGTTATTCTTGTGATTTCTTCTTTGATTTGAATTATTAAGATACTAAATTACTTCAATACTTTCAATTCTTATGAATAGGTATGCTCTAACTTCAGTTGTGGTCATAAATATGTTCATAGTTTTATTTGTTATGCTCAGGTTTCCAGAAAACAATATTGTTTTGAGATCTTTTAGTGAGAAATTGCAAGAAAAAATATTCAAAGGTTTATGCTCAGTTCAGATTATGGCATCTTGAGTTAGTAGTGATTAGTATATTATACACAAGTTTTCTTGAGCCCCAGAATATATAACCCCACACCTTTACTAACAGTATTTGAATTATGAATAAATAACAAGCATTCTTGAAAAAATATGATAACCAGAAATGTTTGCTCCAATGTAATGGAAAATCAATTTGCATAAAAAACAGCTTCATATTTGATATAATAGTTCCATCATCAAAATAACCAACCTCACATTCCTCTCGGTATCTAGCAAAATAACGGCTCAAGAAAACGCACTGATAATAATATGAAATAGATTTGTGATAAATTATCAGCTTTTTCAAGAATTCTTAATGTGACATGAGAAATTATTGTACAAAGTGTACTTCCCATAAAAATAACTCTCAATTGGGTTTCATTTTAAATTGTCAGAAATGTGTGTAGAATGTTTTCTTCAAAGTGAAGGCAATATGAAATTTCTTTAAAATATTAACAAAAGCATATTATAAAACAAAATTGCATTAAAATGAGAATGATTTCATAAATGAATATTAAATTGCAAATTTATTAATATTTGTTCTGACAGTGTTGCAGTACAATTATACAATACTGCCATGAATTTGTGTATCAACACAATTTAAACATCCCATTTTTATTAAAAAATCATCTACAAATACCCGACAAATTTCAAAATTGTGGAAGTTTTACAGCCGAGATATCATATTATCTCATTGTACACGAGAAATTCATACACCGCGCTGCTTTATTGGTAGTACCAATGGTACAAATCGACAATTTCAGTCAATATTGATATTACAAATAATTTAAATTTTGAATAATTATATTCTGCTAGCTAAATTATTTCTTCGTACAATTACAAATCTAGTTGTATATTTTTGTTTGAAAGGCAACAGACACTTCAGCGGAACAAGGTTGAAAAACTAGGTTACTGGTGAGTTGGTATGGATGACATTGACTCTTGGTGATAAAACGCGCTGCGTATTTCTGCCCTTCGCCCGTCATTATTAGTTCGACTGTAGGCTCTTCGAGTATTTACAACAACGCTCGTGTATCGTGTTTGGTAGTTGTTGTGGGTGATTACCTTAATTTTGCTCCAGATTCTGTTGCAAGAAACATTTACCGATGGGTAACAGGTCATCATTGTTGTTGCGAGAAGAAGAGATCGCCCAAATTCAAGAAGAAACTGGGTTCACGCCAAATCAAATCGAAAGATTGTATAGTCGTTTTACAAGCTTGGATCGCGGCGATTGTGGAACTTTGAGCCGCGAAGATTTCCTCAGGATTCCTGAATTGGCTATTAATCCTCTCGGAGACCGAATTGTGCACGCCTTCTTCGAGGAGGGATGTGGTGATCGTGTAAATTTTTTGCAGTTCATGCAAGTATTGGCTCATTTCCGTCCTATTAAGAAGGGGCGGGACAATAAGCTCAACTCCAGGGAACAAAAATTGAAGTTCGCATTCAAAATGTACGATCTGGATAATGATGAAAAAATCTCTCGTGATGAGTTGCTGGCTATTTTGCACATGATGGTTGGTGCCAACATTAGTGAGGAACAACTGACAAGCATTGCAGAGAGGACAATTTTGGAGGCTGATCAAAACGGGGATCAAATGATTTCCTTTGAAGAATTTTGTAAAGCTCTAGAACGCACAGATGTAGAACAGAAGATGTCAATTCGCTTCCTTAACTGAATGTTTACCAAATAATTTCTTTGCAGTTTTACATTCCTACTATTTATACAAACAGATCTGTTAATAATATGAAGTATTGTAAAACAAGGTTTTGAAACTTATTTTTGAGTGATGTTATTGCTTTTGTTTAACTGCTGTTTTGAGAAAATGGAGCATACTTTCAGACCAGGTTTGTGGATTAAAAAATGTACATTGCTTTCTGTATATAGGGTAACTTGTAAATAGATTTACATTAGTGATGTAAATGAATAAGAAAAATATATTTTTTCAAAGTGTTAAGTCATTTCATTTAAAACTTTTGTTTCAACAAGCTTGGTTCCTGCCTAGATGAACAGTAATTGACCTTTAATCTGATAACATGACATGTGCATGAACATGACTAATGCTTGCAGACATGGTGAAATAAAAGTCTGATCAAAGATAAAACAATTAGAGAAAATATGGTTTAATTATACATTGCAGCTTTGAGTACAACCAAATATAGAGATCAATTGCAGGATAGATAATCCCAATTATAGAGGCTTATTCATATGACAAGTACATTATCTTTCAGAATTACTTGGAGATAACAGATCTGCAAATGACTAGATCTGAGCAATTATATGGATACAGTAAAGCCAAAAGGAAATATAGTCCTCCATGAATAAAATAAGTAAAAATCTTAGTAAAAAGATAAAAATTAAAGCAATTTACATACAATGTTCATGATTGACAAAATTAATAGTGAAAGAATGCCATTGTTTATTGCTGCACCCCAAGGTATTCAGTGGCTTTTCCAGTCTTCTTGATAACTGCTAGAAGGTCTTCAGCAGGCAATGATGAGGTTACTTTTACCTTCTGTTCTTCTAATGATATTTCTACTTTCTCCACCCCATCTGCAAATAATGTACAAGTTAACTCTTTGTTTTCAATATGGATTGTATCAAATTTCCTCATTTGCTATATTACCTGTGAGTTTGCCAAGAACTCTCTCTACGGCTGAAGAACATCCGCCACAAGACATTTCAACCTTAAATTCGTGAACCTAAAATGAAAGAGTTTTCAAGTTTTAGTGAGTGGCTTGGTACGGTTAGAGAAAAAAATTAAAGAACTCGAAAGAAAAACTAACCTTGCTCATTGTTTCGACTTGCTCTCAATCGATGTCGTATAGGAAATGACTCAAAAGAGTAGAAGAATAGCTGCGTTGACAAGTATTAAGTCACGAGACACACAGCTGTACTGAAGTATTATCTTCTAAATGACAGCTGTTTATGCGCTATTAACATTCAACAGCTTTTCACTATGCAAACAAAAATGACCTGGCGAAGGATATGGTTATTAACATCCACTTGAATTTTTACATAAACCATCAATCATTTTTTTTTATAATGGACAATGCTGAAAATTAAAGCTTATCCACGTAAGTTAAAATGTTGAGAATGGCTCGATGACGTCAATACTCGAAAGGCTTCAAAGGCTTCGATTCGTGGACAAATTCCCGGAGATAACAGCGAATGACAGAGAAATTGCTTCTGGTTCGCTTTTACTGAGCAAGTGCTGCTATCTGTGAATGATAAACAGATGTGAGCTGAGTAATTTGCTGATTAGTTGATTAGCTTCATTACAAATTTTGAGAATAAATTTTAATACGAATATTATTGTTTCTTTCTATTTTCAGTTTCTCAGCAATAGTTTAAAACCTCTTTTAATATAAATTCACTAAATATAACGCTCCGTTGACAACATATAGAAAGACGCATTACATAATATACTTTAGGTTAAATGTACTTCAGTTTGTCTCCAGACATTGATGAAAACACATTTTTTTCGGTTGATATAATCATTGCAAGATTTGCTGCTGTAGTGCTGTTACTTCGCGTACAGTTTAGAACACCGATCCCACTGATCATTCGAGTGTTGGTCGCTTGGGAGCGCAACAGTGGGAAACAAAAGACAAAATGAGACAGAATATGGCAGGTGTGAATGAGTGTTTTAGTATCGGAAGTATTGTTGTGTGTAAAACATGTTATAATAAGGAAATTGAAGGGGAAGTGCTTGCATTTGATCCCCAAACAAAAATGCTTATACTCAGTATCCTTTGAAAACGAAATTCGTATGTGTTGGAAAAGCATGCCAATCACTAGCAGGGAAGTGTTGTAATGATGAAAGGAGGCATAAAATGTACTTTTACTTTCAGAAATTTACGTAAATAATATCCAACAGTTTTGTTAAATTTATGTACTGCTTGGGTTATTAGGTCCATTAATAATTTTGTAATTGATGTCCTGATGTGAAGTTGAAGTGTTGAGTCTGAAATGTACTCTTTTAATAATTATAATTTTGAGAGAAGTGAAAGTAATTATTGATTTGCTCAGCCTCCTACACTGTGTTTTCATGTTTTTAAATTGCTTGAAAAAAATTTGTAGCAGAATGTTCCTTAGCCATTCATAGAATGCCCTGCATCTAACGGACGTCCAACTTTAAATGATGTCCACATTGTCAATTTGGCGCTTGTTAGTGATGTTGCAGTAAAGAAGGAAGTAAATTCTGTTCCTGAGGCTCCACAGTCTTTGAATCTGCAAAGAGTAAGTTTCTAAGTTTTTGGACTTGTTCTGATTGTTTTGCTCTCTCATAATTTTTGTGTGACAATTGTGTGTTAATTACTCATTTTGTTATAAGTATGTGTTTTATTAATAATTTTTAGCTAAACACAAGAGTTCGTAATCAAGTTGAAGAGAAGCGTAGGTTGGTCACTTCTCTGGCTGCTGGCGTTTCTCCCGAAGGGCAGCGTTTGTTCCTTGCCATATCACGAACGTAAGAATGCATTATGATTGGTAACTCTGCATTACCTTGTTTGCATCAGTGAGATGTTTCAAAGAAAATTTCGTTTTTCAGCATTAGTGAGGTGGCGTGGCAGGGACATAATATTGTTGTGTTTGATCAAGTCACCATTACCCCCCCTTATAAATTGGAAAATATCAAGGGTAACACAGAAAGTAAGGCCTTTATGCACATTCGGAAAGTGGTAAGTTACTATAAACTTAATATCGAAGTTTTAGTAATATTTTCTTGTAGTTATTATACTGTTCCGGCAATATTTTGAGTCTACTTTTACTCAGTTTGACCACTCTTTGTAAAGATGCATTTTTTAAAAATTGTTTGTTTTTGGTCACAGAAGTTAGTTACGGTGAACCAAAATAACCTTGGTTCTGAATTCTGCAATATTCTAATGCAATCTTTTGCCAAAATATTTTTATGATCAGGTTCACTCGCTTTGTTTGCACAGTTCCAAGGTGATGATGAGACTCTGCCCTTGAACCTTTGTGATTTGCACAGTGTGTGGCCAATGCAGAATTATCTAAACCTTTTTATGTGAAAGATTCATATTGGTAGGTTCATACATTCTTCTCTTCTGACAGCACATGCAAATCAAGTGGACAATCTAAAGAAAAATTCAGCTTTTATTTATATTGTGAGCTTGCTTTAAGAAATAATTCATTAAAATATAAAAAATTGAAATGTAGGTGTTGTATGTTTTAATTGCTTAAATCAACTTTACCGTGAAGTTTTCATTGTACTATATTGAAGGAAATTTCACATTAATTACCATAAAATTTTCCATTTGGAACTGCCACCTTTGAGAAGTTAACTATTTACAGACATGCAAACTAGTAGGCATAAGGGGTTAAAGATTGCTTGCATGAAATTTTGTTGGTATTTTTTTAAACATCAATTACAAATTATTTTTTTAAGTAAAGAAGCTATTTTATAACTTTTTAAACAAAGTTTGGAAGGTTTGATTTATATAGTATGACAATAAAAAACAAAACAAATAAGAACTTTTTCATACACTAATTTCATTTTACTTTGTGGATTTTATTTTATTATGACTAACATCATCCTGGGAGAACATATTGCAAGATTGAAATACTTGATTCTAGGTTACAACATGTTATTTTCAGAGATTTTTTTTCTTGAAACAAATATGTCTTGCTTGCTATTTTGGTAATCTAATGTTTTTCTAATATGATCAGATAATAAATTTTGTCCATATGAATGAAGTTTGATTCAATTTTTGCCACAATGAAGTTTTTTTGGGAGAGGAAATGAGATATTAGGGTATTTTGTTAAACATTTTAGTGTGAAAACTGTCAGTATAGGAAGTGAATGTTGTATGTTTTACTTTAATTAGGTAATCAGTTCTAATTCACAGGGAAAATGGGTTTTTGCATTTCAAGGAAATGTTGATTTAAAACTTCTTAACTGCAGGAGCAACAAGTCGTTTTTTGGTTTAATGATCATCAATTGTTGTCTTATATTTTAACTGTTCAAATAACCTTGTGACGAACTAATACATATTGCATCCAGTTGTTTTTCCTCCCTTTGGAAATGGGAAATCTAGTAAAATCTGTCTAAACCGGAATCGATCGGAACAAAACATTATTTCGATTTAAGGTCGTTTCTGTTTTATACAAGGTTGTTCATTTTATGATATTTGTTTTGATTTGTATTGATATTTTTGACATCGAAATAATAAATTACATGTCTTTATTATGTTAATTAATTAATATTTATTATTGTTTTTATTCCAATGTATCAACATATAACATATTTATGGAAGAAATCGCCAATAAATGCATATTAAACATATTTCTGACCATTAAAAGGAATAACTTCTCAACTTGTGCACTTTTTGCCAACATTCATGTAATTTTTTGCATTTTTTTTACTTACTATCCCCTTTTCAATAATCTGTTTTGAAGTTGAAAAATTTTAATATTTAGGGTTTTTAAGGCATTTTCCGATCATTGTTAAACTGGTTGTGTAACTCAGAAATACACACCACCTCACTGCCTAATAGTACCTGCACCAGGACTGCAAGCTGACTGTTAACACACATTGCATTAGAACCCAGAGTAGTATGTCTTTCCGATACTCTCACAAGGTCTTGACCAATGCAGCTTTTGCAGAGGAGTTAAGATTGTCAACATGGGGCCAGTAGATGTGTGAATACAAGCCATGAATTTAAGAGAAAAATCAATTTCTGAGAATTTTAAATGAATTTAAGAGAAAAAGAGATCAGGCGATATCCCAGATGAGAAACAGGTGTTTAGGGATAAAGTTTGTTGTAAATTATTTGCAGTTCCCTTCCAAAAATTCATCAAAATATTTTTTCTCTTGTTGATTTAAAAAAAATATGCAAACCTGCATTGTGTAATTACAAATTTCTGCTTTTCTTACATCCTATGTATTTTCATTTTTTGCTGTAGATAAACTAAATAGAATTTTACAAAAGTGTTTATTTTTAATTTTCTTTCTTTTTTTATCCTCCTCTTCCAACCACCTCCTTGCTCTCAACCTTCTCTTTGTTTTCCACCCTCTCTTCTCCACTTTCCCTCTCTCTTCCCTGCTCTTTCATCCTCTTTCCTATTCTTCCATGATCTCATGCCTGCTGACCCATCGTCTCTTCCTTGCTTTCCCAGTATCATTTCCTCGCTCTCCTCCCTCTCTTCCACGCTTTCCAATCCTCCCTTCCCTGTTGTTCCTCCCACTCTTCCCTGTTCTCTATCCCTGTCTTCCCTTCTCTCGCACCTTCTCTTCACCGCTCTCCCATCCTCTCTTCCCCATTCTCCATCCCTCTTTCCCTCCTACCTTCCCTCTTTCCAGTACTCCATTTGTCTCTTCCCTGCTTTCTCGTTTTCTTGCATCCTCCCTTCCTTGCTCCTGTATGCTGTCATACCCACGTACTCATGCTCTTCTGCCTGCTCTCCCACCCTCTTTCTCCTTCTCCCTCCCTCTCTTCCCCCCTCTCGCCCTTCCCTGCTCTCACCTTGTCTCTCGTTCTCCATCTCTCTCCTTTCACATTATCTCTTTGCTAGCATTATACTCTTGTTGGGTTTCCCTTCCTCAAATGTTTTACCAGATTTTCTTATCTTTACTTGTTCTGTGTATATTTTACATGAAATATACATTTTTAATTTCAGATCAGATTATTTAATCTGACAATCCCATTCAAGTGTTTTTTTTGAACTTGGGATTAAGTTCGAATCATCATAAAAATTAAGTAATTTCCTAAGCAAATCAGAGTTTGGGATTAGTGATGAAAGTGATCACTTAATTCAAGAACTCATAAACTATTAGAATATTGTATTTACTTTTGCTGAGATCTAATTTAATATACTCTAATCACCATGTAAATCATGAAGACTTATCATATGTGAATCAAAGATCTTATGATTATATTTCTATGTTTAGTTTAATGTATCTTTTGTTTTTTAAATTATGAGTCGTCATTTGGATTTTCTATCGAGTGCTAGGGTTCATTATAATTGTATCATTTATATATTTACATCAGTAACTTATTATTTACATTCTTTGAAAAAATCAATTTTCTCTTATATTCATTGTAGCCTGAAGATGAGAAAAAACATGTCCTTGAAACATCATAGAACAAACTTTGAGTAATGAAAAATAAAAACTTAAGTTTAAAATTATGTGATTCTTACTTATTTCAAAAAGGTTTTAAAATGTCTGTCAAAATATCTGTATCCAAACTCCTCAAATATGATTGAAGCAATTCATGAGTAGATAAGGTCATGTAATTATATAGGTCATGTAACTGATTATTATAGCTAGAAATGTGCTTCAGAATTACAGGTTTCCTTAATTAGTTTGTATGTAAATAGGATGTATTGCCTATTGATATCAGTAAATAAGTCTGCCTGTTATTTTACTAAATAAAGAACAACAAAAATAAATTAAATTTGTTCACAGAATGGTCACTCTGATCAGGATTCAAACTTGGTGTCTTCTGGCTTACACTCCGTTGTTCTAACTACTAAGCTCTCACCGAGACAATTCTTTGAACAGGTTCTTAGCGCCTGATGTATTACCAGTATAATGGTATTCTGTAAGTCTTCGAAACATATTTCTGAGCGGTAAATGCATCTAGAAAGGTAACAGGTTGGTGACAATTAAATATAATAACATGCAATACATTAGGCCTAAGAACCTGTTTAAAGAATTGATTTTCTCAGTAGCTTTTTGGTAAAGCAACTGGGCATAAACCAGGAGTCCCAGGTTTGAATCCCGGTACGGGTGACAATTATTTGAACAAATTTAATTATTAAAATACATTTGTAACTCTGTAACAAGGTCGCAACTTGGTACTCTTTACGTCTGCGTAGCATATTTTGGAGCATAAATGCATTCAAAAAGGTGACAGGGTGGTGACGGTTATAAATAAAAATAAATGAAGTCTGTGAATCAACATGTGTTCATTAATTGTTTTTGTTGCAAATGCTTATGTTTGGCACCAGGTGGAGAAACACCAGAAGGATCAGGCAGCAGCAGACGCGGTAGCGCAAGGCAGTGGAGGATCCGCCCCTGTGGCCACAGGAGCCACCAGCTCTCCCCAGTAGACTTTGTCTCCAGTTTTCCCACTGCAACACTCTAGCGCTCCTCTCCTCCCCATCATGAGTGTTGGAATATTGGAGCCACTCAAACTTCAGTAAGGCTGCTTGTTGATCAGCATTACCGTTACAGAGGAGTCTGTACAGAACTGGGAATTCCAGGGTTTGAAGTGCATTTAGCAACTTTATTTGCAAGGGTTGGTGCATGGCTAGCAAGTATCCTGAATGTCTGATGCGCTTTGATTTGACATCCTCCATATGGTGCTCATTTTCAAGTGGAAGTTTCAATTAAATCTATTTTTCTTTTCTTTTTCATAAATCAAAAAAGGATCTTAGTCTCCTTTCTGAGACTGTATCAAATGACCCACAAATATTGACTACGCAAGTGAAGAAACTGTTTCATTATGTGTAGAGGTTACTGCCTTATTTACATAGTAGAGAAGAATTCTAAACGTAACTGTACATTCCATTCTTCACACATCGTATGACAAAATTAAGGTCATGATATTTTGGTTAATTCACTTTTCCATGGAAGTTCTTCTCAGATGTTGAGTTGAAAGATCTTTTAACATCTTATTCAGCTGTAGCTTCTTGTAATTTGTTTTTAATTTTTGTACCTGCTTGAGTTTGAGTGGCTCGACCATCTAGTTCTGCATCTGCTTGTTTAAATCTTTCACAGACAAAAGAGCCAGCATAGAGTGATTGTCAGGTATTTGTAGTGAACTCCACTTTAATCATGATGTATTACTTTTTAAAAGTTTGTTTTTGTTAGACATGCCACTTACAAATCCTGTAATTTTTCTTATTCTGAATTGGGGTTGAATGGATTTGTTTTTGGTAAATTTGGTAGTAAACAAATGTGTAAATAAATTATGAGAAAGATCTTGAGCTAAGTGGAGCTTTTGAAGTTATTAAATTATGAATTATAGCATTAACATGTTTGTGACATCTCTTGCTGAGTTCATATTCTGTGTGGAGGGTTTTTTAGCAGTCGCAGTAGGAATGGCAGTATCAGTAAAGAGCCAAGTTTTTTCATTGGTAATGCTGAACCTGCCGGATACTACTGACCTCTAGTATTCCATATGCTGAACTTTTGTTCATTTCTTTCAAGATCATTATCTGAATTGTTAGGAAATGTTGAGTACAGCAGCTCAGAAGTAACAGTGGTTATTTATTTCATAGGATGATGTAAAGATAAAAGAAAAACATAATGCAAAAAATGGAAATTGCTATTTGTTGTTTTTTTTTTTTTTCAATATAGTGATTCTGTGCATGTCATTATATTGATATGTGCAAAATATGCAAAGAATTGTGTTTTTGTTCTTTTCTGAATCCTTGACCTTTGCAGTAATTTCCCTTACATTCATTGTTAGCATGCCTGCAATAGAACAAAATTTATTTAAAAGATTCAGAGACAAGTGAACATTTTTCAATTTTCTCTATGTTCCAATGTTGATGATATGAGTTCGAAGGAAGATCATGGATTTATTATAGCTTATCGATAAATATTTGACCCAGATGTGAGCAATAGTTTCTGTCATTTGTATTAAGATGTTAAGTGGATACGTTGTAAGTAAAAGTTGGATTTTCATGCACAACAACATTCTAAACTATGCATGTACTCATGTACCATGAAATTTATATGAATTTAATTGAATGTGTGCTATCAAATTTATGTATTCATACTTTTTTTTTTTGTTGTTTTTGTAACTGTGGACAATTGATTATTTTCAAAATTTTCTTTAGTTACATTATTTTTGTCTAGATTGTTTTATTTTCAGTGATGAAAAAATACTTCTTACATCACAAGACAGAATAGAAGCACACTGTCAAGGCAAAATTTGCGATTCTACCAGTTCACACTTACAATGCTTGAACAATATTAACACATCTGCTTGGAATGTCTTCACTGCAACGTCCTTTGTGGGAATTTCAGATCGTGCCATCGCACCGTCTGCAGAATGTCCCAAGTGCTTTGTAAACACTGGGCAGTAGGTTGGACCAGTTTATCTACGTACCTGTCTGTGGCCGACCGGCCTGCACCCGGAAAACTTTCTGCTTACTTCTGTAATGTGACAGGTTATTTTTCAGTTACCGTTGGCTGGAACGAAAGGAAATATATTGAGTGTATATATTTCTCTACAGGGAAAAAGTCAGGTTATTGTTATTTTTCTTAGAAACTACTGAGAATTAAAAGATGTGCAGGTTAAGAAGAAAGACAACCATTGTCTGTGAATACACTATTTATGCTTACTATGCATTAATTTTAATGTTAACATAATTTATGCAATAACCCTAATAAAAACTTAAAATGATGGATAAAAGTCTGTATATGACCATAATTTCTTTAAAAAAACGACAACAAACAATTTTATAAAAGCACAGAAACATGCTAGCCTGTACAGAAAAAGTACACATTTACTAAATCTGCTTACTATGAAACACATTTTTTTAAAATTGGGGAGCTGTATTTTTACATAAAAACACGCATTTGCTTGGAAATCCTGCATGTAATGAACAGACATTCAAAAGAATAATATAGAAAAAGAATAATTATTTCTCTAGTAAAAGTTCCTTTGCCTCGTATACCTATAGACATGCTCTGAAGTACCCCATTGTCTTACATAATGTTTTTTTCTGTAAATGCTCAAACCCTTATACCTGTTTCTTGAAACTTACAATTTAGGGATGAGGCTCTCTGGCTTCACAGTAAATGGCCTGACACAATTTCGAAAATGTGCCAAAAACTTTTTGGATACCTATTTATGTTTTCCTTAAACCTAGCAACAGAAACTGAACTTTTGTCAGTCCGGATGGGAGATTGTTAAGGCAGTAGTGCCGTAGCGATCTCAGACCAAAGGATCAGGGGTTAGAGTCCCACCTTGGACATGGTTGTGTTTGTGTTTGTCCATGCACCCCCTTATCACCACCATATCATGCCATCTTCAGTTACCATGCCATTAAATGCAATAATGGTCGCTAATGACCTAGGTGTTGATGCAACTGAATCTTCTTTAACTGACTGAATCTTTAGTTGCTTGTTGCTAACTTCAATGTAATAGTTATCCTTATTTCTTGTCTGATGTTCATGTAGAGCCCTATTCCTCATTACATATTTGTCAAGGAATTTGGCAACAATCCACGCATTAGTTTATGAACAAAAATCTTTTCAGAGAATATTTGGTCAACTTTAACCAATCTAGTTACGTCAACATTAAACTTGTCTTAGAATACCTATCTCAACAAACTACATCTCTGTTAGTAAAATTGTCCTTTAGCCATTCAAAAAAAATTACACCTAAACATTCTTGAACAATTGTCATGCTGATAAACAAGCTAAAGATATCTGGCTGGTGTTTACTTTTTCCAATGTAGTTTATGTTGATTTCAAATCTGAAAATCACTTTGCTGTCTCACGTCAGGTTTTTCAACAAAAATTAATTTACTGGGAAACCTGTTCATCATTTTTTTATCCCTGTTTTTTTGCTGTTTTCATGCAATTCCACATAATAATTGTGTTGTTTATAAAAATAATTATATTTAAGGTAATATTTTAAAGCACTTTCGATATCACGTTACTTTGCAATGAGTATCAGTATTTGCTACTTTGCGGAGGTTCAAGGTCTCTCGACAAGCCTTGGGATGGAACACAGCATTGAAGCATGGTGATTGTTCATGGATTGAACTAAAACAAGTTAAGAAATCACTATTATTACCAAACGGATACAAATATGCAACAGTACTGGTTGAATATGAACCAATACCACCTGAAAGAGAAGTATAAAAGTATCTCCATACTTCTTGAAAAAATATGCTGTCCTGAGTATAAATAGTGCACATATGGTCATTTAAAAATCACCACCAGTCTTATGGGAACATCTGGCAGAATTCATCGGGTGTTGCTGTTTGATCTGCGAGGGGGCATTAGAGATAGAAAGCACTAGACATAAAGAAAAAATGCCATATCAAAACTAGAATGCACCCAGGAAATAAAAAATCCTGTGTGTGTCATTGACCCTGACAACGTAATCATGCCACTGCTTCACGTGAAACTGGCTCACGAAAAATTTCATGAAGGCACTAAACGACGTCTTGGATGCCTTTCAGTACCTGTGCACCATGTTTTGACAGTTGAGTTATGCGAAAGTGAAAGACGGTGTGTTCACCAGACTACAAATAAAGAAGGTACTTGCTGTAAGCCATTTCCAAGACTTGCTGAATGATACTGAAAGAAGTTCATGGATGGCATTTAAATCAGTTGTAGCCAATTTACTTGGATTTATAGATATGCTATGTAAATATTGTGAAGAAGTGCATCAGAGCCTACAAAAGGGCGAGTGTGAACATGTCCCTCAAAATTCGTTTCCTCGACTTGAATCCTGACCTTTTCCCCAAAAACCTAGGTTTGGTCAGTGCCGAACATGGTTTTCTTCAGGAAATCTTGGTGATGCAGTTACATATCAGAGTCAGTGGAGTGCAGCAGTGTTGGCTGACTCCTGGACACTTCATCATGACATGCCAAATGCTCAGTGCAAACACTACAGCCATGAAATTCAAACCAAATACACTGTAGATAAAGTATTTTCAGTGTGTATTGATTTTATGTGTATATTATATTATACCTTGAATTTTATATATTACTATGTAGTATACATGTCATTTGATTCAATCTCACTATTTTCGTAGCTAATTCCATGTTCATTAGTACTCCATTTGACAAAAAATTTTCTAGTGAAATATAAATGGTAGAAGTGTATATTTAAAAAGCCATGTGTATTAGAGACAAATGGTGTGCATATTTTGAATCAGCATGTTTCACTTATTTTAAAACAAGTGTTTGTTACAAAGATATTCACCGATTCTTAAAATGTGTTTTTCAATGTAATCTATTCTTATCCATGTTTTCAAGTGCCCTCTTCAAATCATGAAAAATAATCCAACTGTGTTCCGATTTATAGCCTTCTTTTCCATTCAACTATCTAGTTAGAAGCACTTCCTTTGGAATCTCTATACCCAGATTGATTTAAACACAAAATATTATTTTCTTTGATTTGATTTGACAGCACTTCGTACAGAATAGGTTCAAGAATTTTCTCAACACGAGATAAATTATTGATAGGTCTTCTATCGTGACCCTTAATACTATTAGGAACTTTTGGATTGGTACTACATGTGCTAGTTTTGGCAAGTTAAGAACTTATGCAGATTTGAAAGACCCTCTGGCTCACTCTGTAATTCTATAAACTTCAATAATCTATAATACTCCCTCGTAGCTGGAATTATTTAACTGCTGTACCACTTTCAACTCATCTTCCATTCTCATCTTGCTCACTTCCTTTGTACTCACATTAACCTGTACTATGCCACTAACAATTGTATAGCAATTGTAACAATCAATACTAATTTTGATTTAGGCTGCTCACAGCTATGTTTTTACAATGTTTAAATTTTAAAACTAGTGGTGCTACATCTGCACTTTCTTTATCAATTTTTGAAACATTCAGAGTTCAGCGACAATTGGATCTGCGCCATAAAAATGTAAGTAGACTTTATTTTGCCTTGTTGTTCCTTGAGGAATCTTTTTCACTTATGATTTCTCCCAGGTATTTAATTTATGACATACTTCTATCTGATTTCAGTTGATTGTGTATATTATTACTTTCCTCCTCCTATATATTTGTTTTGTGTAAATTGGTCTTTAATCTTGCTTTTTTGTATATTTCCTCAAGCTTTTGAAACGTCACCTGATTGTCAGCAAATAATGTATGAAAGAATTCTTCTCCTCTTAGTCCTTTTTATTCTATTTTCTTATCTTATTTCTTCTTCTCCTCCTCCTTCGTCTCAAATTAGGTGTCTGCTTCATTTGGTCTCATAGAACCAGACATCTCCGTCTCTTTCTTGACCTTTCTGTACCTCTCCTTCCTCTTGGTTTATATAGGGAGGCTAACTTTAATAAACAGGAATTACCCATTCTTTAAACATGAAGCCGTTTATTTCTGTACTCCATCAATTTTTAATTGTGACTCTCCTTGTCGTGCTTCACTTATATTCTCATCTCTAAATCTAACTTCTCTTTTGCAACCTTTGGTGACTTTGCCCTTAATATTTAATTCTTAACTACCACAAATAAAAATTAATAGGTTATTGATGGTGTCATCCAAGTACAGTTTCAGATCTTAAATAATTTACAAAAGATAGTACTAGTTCAAGAATATTGTTGTCAACTAGAATTTTTGTTCTTATAGATGATTTTCCACAGAAGGCCAAACTATTGTCTTCTCTTTTGACACCATGTCACATCCCTTACATACAGGATGTCCAGGGAAGAAATGTCAAAACTTCAAAAATAAGCTCTAAAGACAATTTTAAGTATGTTTTTTCTAATAAACTATTTGGATATTCATTTTGTATAATACGTATTATTTTGTTAATAATAAGCTTTCAATATTGGATTATGTAACGCCACTGGTTGCGCTGTGGAAAGCTAACCAACGAGCCACCGAGGGCTACTTAACCAATAGCCACAAGGCCGGGACACCACTATAGCTCGAAAAGAGCTGTTGTGCCAAATTACATTTTAGAGACGTATTTAAATAAAATAGGTGTATTTCAAAAAACAAAAACTTTAAATACAGTTGAAGATAACAAGGATAGTTTCTTTTTGTTTGATTCTGCTAGTGAATGGATCTCATTGAAACAAAAAAAAATCTTTTCAGATGTTGAATTTGAATTCTCTTAATTTTTAAATGATAAGTCTAAATCATTAAAAATGGTGTGCAATTAAAAAGTGTTTATTCCTTATAACACAAGTTTATGTTCATCTGCACGAGTACAACAACTGTTTTCCTTTGCAAGTTTTATACATTTGCCAAACAGGAGTTTCTTATATGATGAAAAACTAGTCATTTTAAAAGGAAATTCTGTTTACTTAAGTTAGACATATTATTGATATTGTTTTATATTTGAAAGTTTTTACACATACAAACACACTGCTACATACTGATTTGGTTATAGATCAGAAATTTATGATGGTCAATTAGTAGTTTATTGCAATTAACAGTTTCAATATATTGTTTGCAGTAATAAAGTTATAATTCAAAATTATTGATTTTGGTGTATTTTGAGTAGTTAACCTTTTTAAATACGTAAGTATTTCGCAATTCTAAACCTAATGCATTTTGAGTATGCATTTAAATACTTATTTACAAAGTATTGGTGGTGTACTTGATGAAGTATTTAAATCTAAATTTAAAGTATTTTGCTCAACCCTATTTATAGCCTTGTTTTATTATTGTCTCACCACAATTTCGTCTAATTAATGCTGTCAAAAGTTTTTTCTCTGTCCATGAAAGCAAGATGTGTTTGCAAATTAAATTCTCTCCTTTCCTTTAATATTTGCTTGTGGTTGAGTAATGTAACAGAGGTTGATCTGTTTGTACGAAACCCATTTTGTTCTAACACCCCCCCATTCTAACTTTGCAAATTGGCGATTGGAGATATGTTTGTTTATTTTTTATGGCTTGTTAGATTCCTTCATTCCCAACTCTCAAACCTTTTCTATGTCATATTTCTTTTTACCAATGGCTTCTATTGCTGTTTTTTCAATGCAAGTTATTATATTATCCTTTTCCATTTCTGTTCTAGTCTTAGTTGGTAAAGATGCTGAATGCTTTCTTCTTGCAACAAGTAGGTTTTATAAACCTTTTCTTGTGATCTATTTCTATATTTCTGAGACTTCAACTTTTGCATCATTGTAAATTTTACTACTAACAAGGAGTTATCTTAAGAAGGCAATTTTCATTGATGTATTCCCATTCCTTGACTTTTATTTTGTCTTTCTTTTAGAATTTCTTTTTGGTAAATCTTTAAACAAGGTAGATAAGAAACGCTACTCTTGTCTCGGACTCTTCGTTTGTTGAATGCTTGTGACTCTAAACCCTGTCAATTGCTCTTTGTCCAAAATACTAGCTGAATGTGGCATTACAGATGCATTAAAGTGTTTTATAAATATTTTCATGTGTTGAAAATTTCTAGTATGCAAATTCTAAATAAAAGAAACTTTAAACATATAGTTGTCTGGTTCTGTCTGCCTCGAGTGTAGTACATAATAAAACTGTTTATTGAGAATCCAAATTATATAAAAAATACAAAAATTGTATATTTTCTATACCATTTTGACTGCTACACTTTTTGAATGTTTTTTTAGGACCGCGGCCAATACCCAACCCAGAATAAGTGTTGGAAACCGTAATTAGAATGTTCCCAGAGTTGTTTTGATGGGTGCAATCTTTCAGTGAATTATCGGGTGGTATTATAGGAAATTTGTATATTTTCAAGCTCCTATTCTAGAACATACCTTTCCATTCTTGTGGATTTATATTATAATTTTATAGTTGCAATTATCGTACACAAGGATTAGTAGTCGTTCACTGCAGAGCCCCCCCCCCCCCACAAAAAAAAAGTAACTGGTACAACTGCTTCATGTCGTGTAGGGTACCAACACCACGCAGAAGGGCACCAACACCACGTGGCATGGGCTGGACTAATGCCTGAAGTACTGTTGGAAGTAATTGACACCATAATTCTGCCGGACGGTCTATAAACCTGTAAGAGTACGAGGGGGTGGAAATCTCTTCTGAACTGCACGTTGCAAGGCATCCCAGATATACCAAATAATGTTAATGTCTGATGATTTTGGTGGTCAGTGGAAGTGTTGAAATTCAGAAGTCTCTAGCAATTCTGAACGTGTGGGCTGTCGAATTGTCCTGCTGGAACTGCCCAAATCCGTCGGGATGCAGGTGATCAGACAGAATGCTTACGTACGTGTCACCTGCCAGAGTCGAATATAGACGTATCAGGAGTCCCCTATCACTCAACTGCATACGCCCCATACCATCACAGAGCTTCTACCAGCTTTAACAGTCCCTTGTTGACATGCAGGATCTGTGGATTCATGAGGTTGCTATAGTTGTACACGTCCATCCGCTCGAAGCAATGTGAAACGACTCTTCAGACCAGGCAACGTGTTTCCAGTCATCAACTGTCCAATGAAGGTGTTGACCAGCCCAGGAGAGGCTTAAAGCTTTGTGTCGTGCAGTCATCAAGGGGTACACGAGTGGGCCTTCGGTCCGTACTTCCATATCGATAATGTCTCGTTGAATGGTTCGCATACTGACACTGTTGATGGCCCGACATTGAAATCTGCAGCAATTTGCAGAAGGGTTACACTTCTGCCACGTGTAATGATTCTCCTCAGTTGTCGGTCTCGTTCTTGCACGATCTTTTTGCGGCTGCAGCAATGCTGGAGATATGTTTTAGCGGATACCCGATATTCACGATACACTCGTGAAATGGTCGCACGGGAAAATCCCAAATTTCATCGCCACCTTGGAGATGATATGCCCCACCTCTCTTGCGCCGTCTATAACACGACTGCGAGTGAAAACGCTTCGTTTTTCCTGAGAAAAATTCCATTCGTGTATTGAAAAGCCTGTCTAATATTTTTTAGAAACCTGGCAAAAGAGAAATTGGTAGGTAATTTTGAATTTCATTTTTGCTCTGTTTTAAAAGTGGCTTAATATTTACTGTTTTGAAAATATCTGGAAATATTCCTGAGCATAAAGAAGCATTGAAAATGCGAGTTAACGGGAGTATAAAGACAGGTACACACGTACAGGTCTAAACTAGATGAATTTTTGTTTTACTGACTCTTCGTAAGATTTTGTTGGAAGAAGTTTCGGAAATGAACATCGTGTCAAAATTTTTTTGGGAAGGAAATGATGTTGAATTTTGCGGTTTTAATCCCTTCGTGAGTTCAGGAGCAATTCTAGAAAAGTATTGGTTGAAGAGATTTGCCACTTGTTCTGGATTACTGGTTTCTCTTTCATTATCTTTTAAAACAACAATCTCTACTAAGTAATGAGATGATGTGGTCGTATTTTTTATATTACACATTGCTTTAGTTTTATTACTAGCGTTCAAAATATTCTGATTATATTAATTATTTTTGCCTGAACTATTACTTAAAATTATTTTGTATTCTCTGAAATAGACATGGAAACCGGGTGATACGATATGTTTAGAAATAAAGTAAAGTGTACGTTTGTTTTTACACGATGTTCTAATACCTTGTGTGATCCAAGTAATATTTTCCCGTGAAATATTTTTTTTTCTTTTTGAGAGGAATGTATGCGTTAAAATGAAATGATGTGTTGTAGAAAACGTATTTGCTACGGTAAACGAACTACAGGTTTGTTTTTTCTGCATTGCTAACAAAATAGCAACTCACCATTCCACAGCGTGCGCGCCAGGCATACGGCTGCTGGTGTGAATAAAAGTATTCCAGACACCACAATAAACAAAAAACTCCTGTACGAAGTCATTGCCGCGCTGCTTGGACTGGCCATGCAAGTCGTGCGGCAGGTTCTGCGCTGGCGTGTACCCCAGATGAACAAGACTTTGTGATCAACCCATTCTCCCTCCCCCTCCTCATCAACTCACGGCCCGCCGTCACCCAACAGGCAACTTTCCCACCACCACACACCTATAACACACCCCTCCACTTCCACCCCCACCAACTTCATCTCGAGACCCCCCACCCCCGCCGGCGAACATGCCCAAACAAAACGTCCCCAAGATGGGAAAGGGTAAATCTAAGGTTAGGCTTGCCCTCACACCCACTTGTAAGCAATAATCTCCATTCCCGTCCTCGCCGTCTCCTATGGAGCCACTGCTAGCCCTGGAGGTAGGGATCTTCTACAACGCTCGAGGTGCGGGGTTTTATATACAAAACAAGCATCTAGCAGAAAAGACCATAGCGCCGATGGACTGGGGGTAATTATTCCTCTCCCCATGACGCCTCCACTCCTTCCCCGCTAATGCCTGTAGCACCCTCTCCCCCGCGGCGCCTAGTGCCCTATCCGCACCGAAAAAGCCGCGTGCATTCTGCGGCTTCGTAACAGAAAACAGCCCAGTGGTGAGAGAGGTATTGCCAGAAAAGCTTCTGCTAGCCCGCCTACCAAACAACAGGCCACCACGGGTCACAGTATGATGCGACTTTCCCATTAACCAGCAGGAACAGCGCCCCGTTCTGGTAAGGGCCATTGGTGAGTGGTTCGGAGGCACCGATGCGACCCTTAATAGATTTACGCCGGCGACAAATAAAAAATAAATAAATGAAAAACAACAACGAGAAAGCAGTGAACGACCAAGTTTAGCTCAGATTCCACATTGTTGTTGCGTCTACATTGAAGCCAGGAGGTCCTAGGTTCGAGTCCCGGCGGTGGGGGAGATTTTCTAGTGTGCGGGTGGTCTAATCGATAATCTTCCGTGGTTTCTCCTGAGCGGCGAATGCCGAGCATACCTTAACAAACGGGACGCGGGCCACGGACCGCGCGCGACCTTTCCTTCCTCTTCCTATCCACTCCCCTTACACACACACACACACACACACACACACACACACACACACACCACAGCGTGTTCCCACTCGGCCACGCACGTTCGTGCTTCTTCAAGCAGCAGAGCCCTTTAGACGCAGCCACGGCTGCATCGCGCCCGCCGTGGAAGGGGTGGGGTCTGGAGGGGTAGGTTCGCCGACCCTCCGGCGACGACGAACAAAGGGACCGGAGCAGGTAGAACGCAGCGAACCGGCGGCCACAGTGGGAAGGCTCTCATTTAAGCTGTGTTCGTCAGCTAGAATAGCGGGTGGCGCGTGCCCCCTCCTCCGCTTCACGTGTAGCTGGAGTTCGGCGTCGGCTGCCGCAGCAGCCACTACCCGCTGCACGTGGGAAGGGCCTCCATCAAACCAATGCTTTGCTACGCGCCGCGCTGCTGCGAAGCGCGCCGCGGTCGCGCCGTGGGAAGGGGCCCTTACACTTATAATATTTACATTACACTACCATACATTCAGAAGAGCAGTCAAGAGCTTAGAGCTCGTCCCGGTTGGGGCGATGCCGTATTGGATAAGGTGCCTGGAATAGAAAATCCCCTGTAACTATGCGTGGCTGGACACATAAATAGCGGAGAATTATTATTATTATTATTATTATTATTATTATTATTATTATTATTATTATTATTATTATTAAATAAAAGAACGTAGCAAAGCGTTTTGAGATTATTCAAGTCAAAACTTAATTTTGTCTCGCCAAAATTAATTGTGCAGTGCCTTAGTCTGCTGGCGGCACAAGATCTACTTTTTTATACCATCTCCGGAGCCTAGAGCTCTATTAAAAAGCGCTTTACTTAGACCTGTCTTGAGCTGCTCTGAATTGGATGTGATTGAGTTCGTCGCCGCGAGAGGGCACAGTGTTGTACGTGGGCGTGTGATTCAAAACTGCTCGGTGATTCGGAGACTTCCGAGACTTCGGTCGGAGTTCAATGGCGATGTGTGTAAGGTGGGAAGTTTTGACGTTCGTGCACAAGAAATGTCTAAATTGGATTCTTCTTGCCACTTTTATTTGTACTGTGAATTACGCATGTAGTCAGGATGATCCTACGGATCTGGCTGAACCGACGGTTGTTATCGCCATTCTTATCAGGAATAAGGCTCATACATTGCCTTATTTTTTGACACTTCTGGAGAGGTTAGATTATCCGAAAGACCGCATTTCTTTGTGGTAAGTTTTATTTTTTAATATTGATCAAATTACAATTGTATATTACGTGAGAACAGTGGATATATGCGATGAAAAGTTTAATTTCATGTAGCCATAATATGGTGTTTTTATTTTGGGGAGTGCATTAAAGCCTGTCGCTCGGAAGATCAGACTATTCCTGTTGTAGTGTATTCATGATATCAATTCTTCACATAAAATACGATTTCTTCACGCGTAACCAATACAACAATATATTGTCAGTTAAGTACCTTACTTATTTCTGCAGAAAAATGTGTGGTATTAATTACAGAATATATTTATAGGATGAGAAGTGACCATAACATAGATGACACCCTTACTGTTTTAAGAAGATGGTTAGATGTTGCAGAAAGAGATTATCATTCTGTCAATATAAAACTCACAGAATCTCCTCCAGAAAATCTCCCTGATGAGACAGGTCCAGCTCATTGGTCTCCAGAGAGGTTTACACATATAATTCATTTGAGAGAAAATGCTTTGAATTATGCTCGAGGTTTGTGGGCTGACTTTGTGTGGGTATGGAAACTTCTTTTAATGTTTTAATATTTAAAATTGCACACATGTGAGTTTTAAGAAAGTTTCTCCCGTTGTCATATTATTAAATGTAATGTATTAACATTTATTTTCCAGTTTCTTGATGCTGATGTCTTTCTGACTGAACCCCTTGCACTTCGTCAACTGATTAATAAGCGGTTCACTGTTTCGGCACCGATGCTACGTTCTGATGGGCTATATTCTAACTTCTGGTGTGGTATGACTGATGATTATTATTATCTTAGAACAGACGAATATCGCCCTACTCTGAAGAGAGAAAGGCAGGGGTGTTTTGTGGTCCCTATGGTGCACTCAGCTGTACTTGTTGATCTGCGACGAGCATCATCGCGTCATCTTTCTTTCCTTGCAAGTAATGTGCCTGGATATTCTGGTCCTCACGACGATATAATTACTTTTGCTCTGGCAGCTAATAAGTCTGGTATGTTCATACAATGTAATAATATCAGGGAAGTATTGTATTTTCTTGTTTGAATTACCAATGAAGGTTTTCTATGATTTTATTGTTTAGGAATACCCTTTCATATTTGTAACGAAGAGTTATATGGCTACATTATGGTTCCTTTGGAACAAACTGACTCTCTTGACGTTGATTATACCCAGCTGACAAATTTAAAATTAGAAGTTCTAGGTGAGTAATTAACATTAAAAGAATATGAAATAGTGAGGGGAAGGAGAAAAAAAAGCATTTTTCTCTAAAACGTAAAACCTTTAAGAGGATCAGAACCTTGCAATTTAAGGAAACGTTCTATGTATATTTTGAATTTAGGTACTAAATAATTTTGTATGTTCTTGTTATTTTACTTTAAAATTTGTTTTTAGATTTGTTGAAATTATTCATTTCATATTGGATTATTTTTAATCATTTTTTGTTTAGGACGAAATGTATAAAAGGTCAATCTCTTAACTATTGTATATTTCTCTGGGCTCATTTACATTACTATGCAGTCAGCTTAAATTACTTCAGAGCAAGTTCTTATAGAAGAATTAACAAGTTAATTATGTGACCTCTATTTGATCTGGTTAGGAGTTAAAAATGATTTGACGAATTATGTTAATATTAGATGTGTGTTCCCGAAACAGTCTGTATGTTTTGGTCTGGTCATATCAGATGTAAGATGTTTGTTGACTGATGCAAGAAGAAAATTTGAAATGTCTCGCACTGTCCAGTAATGATAAGATACCAGTGAATCAGTTTTCTAAAGTGTTTAGAAAGTATACTCTAACAAATAAAATAGATATTTTTTGATGATTGTCATGCCATTGATTGTCATGTCAATGATTGGATTGAAATGACAGATCAATTGATCTGTCATTTCTTAAAGACATTTTCTGAAAATTGTTTATCTTTTGAGAATGAATGGCTTCTTCAAACAGTGATGCAGTATTCATTTGTGAAATGTTAACCAGATAGGGAGATAAATTGAATATTTTCATAAATTGAACTTGCACATCAGTTAGAAAACACCATTTAACAGAGAACATTCTCCCATTTTCAGTGGAAAATCCTCCTTTGCCCTATAATCAAATGTTTGGTGATTTTGTGACGTATCCAAAAAAGGACACATTGGGCTTTGATCGAATATACATGATAAATTTGTTGCGGCGACCTGAACGCCGTGAACGAATGCAACATTGTTTTGATGAATTGGGACTGCAAGTCACTGTCTTGAATGCTGTGGATGGGCGGTGAGTAAGTTAGTTCAGTGCATGGTAAAATAAATAATAAACTAAGTCATATTATCACTGCAAAAAGGACACTGTTTGTGTGCATTCATTGGTTTACTTCAGCATTTAAAAATTAATATTCATCAAGTTTGTGTATGATCATTGTAAGTCTAAAACCTTAAAATATTGAGGATTTGACATTTCAAAATTGATGATTAAATTTGTCTAAAGAGTTTTGTTACAGAAATATTGTTTAAAAGTTATAAACATATTGAAAATTCTTGTCCCATTGAACTATTTTATAATGTTTTAGTTCATATTATTCTCATAGTTGTCCTCTTTTTTGGGTTTCATTGAGTTGAATTATTCCTTTTCCCCCTGTTTGTCAATCTCTCTTTATTATCCCCTTTCATTTAGAAGTTTAAATGCTTAAAAATAAATGTTTTGTTTTAGAAAGCTCAATGCTAGTCTTCTTGGAGAACAAGACATTCATATGATGCCAGACTACCAAGACCCTTACCACAAAAGGTTGGTTTCATCTAAAGTATTCTGCTTATTATGTCATTGTCATTTGCAACTGATGTGAAAATAATAGTATCATGCAGTAACTTTTACATAGAAGCAAAAAAATCTCTTAACTTATTTTTGTTATCCCAATGTGCTATGAAATGAATGATAAATTGGAATTGAATATTCCTTTAAATAACCATTAAAGAAAATGAAAATGGAAAAATAAGGCAAGTAAGCAAAAAAATATATATCCTCCAGCCCATGTTCATTTTAAGTGTTCAAAGCATAGTTCTATTGGGGAGTAGGTTTTACACTCCTCCCATCTCCCTCCCCAATTTACAAGAATATTTATAAAAAAATATTTTATCATGTCATATGTTGGATGTAGAGTAAAATTTACTGAACAAGAACTGATGATTTTTTTTATTATTTGCAAAACGTTTCAGACCATTGACAATGGGTGAAGTTGGATGTTTTCTATCTCACTACAATATTTGGAAAGAGGTTTGTGTTATGAATTATATTTTTGCCAATCAATTTTTTTAAAGTAAATTTATTGTGGAATATTGTGTAGCTGTCAATCACAATAATTTTCTTACTTTTGCCTATTATATTTGGAAATACAGTGAAACCTGTCTTAAGCAACCACTGGTAAAAATTGCCCATTAAAAGAACTGGCCGTTTAATCAAGGTAATGAAGATGTTTGTAGTTACTTACCAGAAGCGTAAATAAAATGCGCTAATTACTTTGATACAACTTATGTTTTTTTTAACATTTTTAATTAGTGTAAATGACAAAATACTAAATTGTATTTTCTTTCAAGGAACTTTCGATCATTTGCTTCCTTAAAGCTAATATTAAAACACACCCTTGACTTGTCACTCATTATCTTTCTCAAGACACTTTGTCCTTGCTGAATCAAAATGAGCAAACTAGCCTTGAAAATATAATTCATATACTGTAGAGACTTTAAGGGAGGGCCATTTGACAAAGGAAAATTTGCAAATGACCTTTAGATTGAATTTGCACCCATAGGTGTGGCCTGTGAGTCTTTAACAGGTTCCCACAGGAGGGAAGTGCGAGGCAGCAAGTTGTAGGAACTTTTAGTAATACTGTTAAATCGGAGACACAAATATGATGTTTCATAAGATATATACGGGTCATTCCATGTCAAATCGCACAAATTTAAGGAAAATTTGACCTTGCAGTCCCAGATTTTAAAACTTTTTCTGTTAAGAATATAAACAAAATTATAAAAAAAAATTTTTTCATTTTTTTCCAAATATTATTTTTTGAGAACACATTAATTTTCAAAATTTTCAAAAAATTGCTCACATTACTAAATTTGATTATTTTTAACTAGTGTTGTAATTCTGACAGGAATTTAATATTTTGTGACATTAAAGAACAAAAGATGCTCTTTCATTTGATGTATATATTCAATTCATTAAATCTTAAAAAAGGCATTTTGTGATCTCTTTCATTTTTAATTTTTTAAATTCCTCCCAAACTTCAACTGTTTTAAATAAAGAGAAAACCACACACACATTGAAATCTCTAAAAATTTCTATGTAAGTTTTGTAAGTTATAAAGTGGAACATTGGGATGGTTCTGAGAAATTAAATACAATAGAAATGTCTTCTTGCTATTTTGCTGCAGCATCTGCTAGAGCATCACTCTTCAAGTATGTGACAATCATCATTAGACGATTATCATCAGTATACTTTCACAGAGCAATAAATAGAAATATCCCTTCACATCTTACTATGTGCCATATACATACATATGACCTTCATAACCGATTAAATTTAAATTAGAAAGTGTCAAACTTATTCAATTTAGTATTAAATGGATGGAATATGTATACAAATAAGAGTATGTGATATAGTTAATTACGTTGATGTTTCTTTTACTTTACTTTACAGAGAATATGGTTGTAATTCACCTTTTCATAAAAAAATCAAACTATGTATTTTCTTTGTGCCTTCTACTGTTTTTTTATTGTATCATTGTTGCAAAAGTCCTCTTTCTAAATATTATTCAGTGTTGCTAAAAATATAAAGGTAATATTTTTCACATTATCATCACTTAAATAACTTCATGGGTAAATTAAAAGGTTCCTGTCAGGATAGAAGGCTAGCTTTTATCGAGAATATTATAGTTGTGGCCCTCCTCCTCCTCCTCCTCCTCCTCCCTACAACACATGGTCAGTTTCCACAAGTTGTTGCGAAGTGAAGAAATGCCATTCAGATCTCACATTGAAGACATCTTTGTAGAAGCATAAAATCACATTGTTTTTTAATAACGTGTTTACAAAAATTATTTTTACATATGAAAGTACATATTTTTAAGTTAAATTTAAGTGTCATGTTATTTTTACGATGGAAACAGTATTTGCTCACAAAAAGTCTATACATTAGCGCACGCATGATTTTTAGGAAAAAATAATTGGTAATGTTTCTTAAAGGGGTGGGGTTAGAAAAAAAAAAGAAAAAAAATGTATCATTACTTTCCATCCCTAGACCTTATAAAAAAGTTTCAAGTCACTAAAAGTAGTGACGTTTTGCGAGTGTGCAATATGACATGGAATGACTTGTGTATCAAAATTACCTCTTGTTACCTGAAACAGAAAGTAATCCCCTATGCCAGATACAAGACTGGATGTTATTATTCAAAGTAATCTGACAAGGTGTCTAGGTAAAGAAGATATTAAATCAACAGTAATTGCTTGAAGTGACTGCTAAGAAAAGGTCATTCTACGGAAAGATGCCTTGCAGTTGGCCGTTCAATCAGGTGTGCTCTGAAAAGAGGGAATGTTAACATGTGATTTACGGATTTGGTTCCCACTCAAATATGCTGTTTGTGGAGGTGACAGCGTAATCGAGGTGGCCATTTCAGCAGGTTTCACTGTAATCAATTAATGACTACATCACTATATAGTATTATAAGATTGGGAGTCTTGATCTGGTGGATGATTAAATCAGAACCAGAGGCCCAATTTTTGCTCGTAATGTTATCATTGAATACAGTCTTGTACTCTTTGTTTTCATTTCCTGATGATTCTACAATTCTTAGTTTGAAAGTAGGAAATAATGTAACAATGAAATAAGCTATTATTCACTAATTTTTTATCTCCACACTTAAAAAACTTTATCTTTTAACAAAATGTAGGGGAAAATATTCAGAAGTCATATGAGATAGTACATTTATGTTCTGTGTATATTTAGGTTTTGGCTCATGGTGACCAAAAGGTCATGGTTCTAGAGGATGACATTCGATTTGAACCATTCTTCAGACAGAAAGTTGCACGGTTGATGGCAGAACTTGAAAGTTTAAATATTGATTGGGACCTTGTGTAAGTTATTGTAATTTTAGTTTAACTCTGCTTGAGACGTACACTTTATGTTCAATTGAATATAACATTTATTTGTATTAACATGGTTAAATTCTGTATTCAATGGTGGTGTGTGGATTTGTAATACATTAATTTATAGTAATGCATTTCTTGGATGGTAAATGGGAATTATAAATTTTTAATTATGAGCTGTGAGACTGTTAACGTATCAGCTCTGAATGTTTTATTTTTAAAAACATGAGTTATGAATTAACAATTACATGATTTAATGATACACTGTTTTGTATTTAATTTCCAGAAAATATTAAAAACAATTGGTATTCTTTTCCTTAATATTCTCAACATAGTCCAAACTTTTCTCTTCAGATCTTTATTTTGCCATTCATGTTTTTTTAACTTGAAATTTGGGGTATTACCCAAACTATATCTAATCACACATTTGGAACCATACAGAAAATATGTATTGCTTTCATGTTTATTTTTCAAACTACTACTAGTTTAATTTTCACAAGACCAGAATAAAGGAAGCAATCCATCAAAAATGCTTTTTGAGGCTGATATTCTTCTCCTTTTTCATGTGTTGTACTCATCTGTTTGTGGTAATATTATTCTGATTAATAGTTGTTAATGCTTACCCCCAGGTACCTAGGAAGGAAACGCCTGCAAGAAGCAGATGAACCATGGGTGGAAGGAGCACATTTGTTGGTCCATGCAGGCTATTCTTATTGGACATTAGGTTACTTATTAAGTAACAGAGGGGCACAAAAACTTTTAGATGCCCGTCCTTTGGAAAAACTGGTACCTGTTGATGAATACCTACCCATTCTTTTTGATAAACATCCACAGTAAGTTTTCACAGTGAATGAAGTAGACTGGTTCGTTAGGGGATCAGGGGAGGAGTAATTAGTTTCTCTTAATGCTGGAAAGTGTTATTAAATGTATGGAGCAACTCTTGCTTGGAGCTAGATTTCTATTAGAACAAATCTGTTGGGTGACCCAAGTTGACCTGTGTTGTAGCAGTCAGATAGCTTGTTTCCATTGCTGGGCCCAGAGTTCTATCAATGTAGAATTTGGGAAACAAAGGGGGTTGACAACAAGATTTTTTGGTGGGTACTCACATTTTACATTCCTCATTCCACTGCTCCATTTTCATTCATTTCATTTTATTCGTTTATTTGCTTGCATGCTTGCTCGCTTGCTTGCTTGTTTGCACAATACCTAGCTTAATAAAGTGAGGCTCACGAGAATCACATTTCATCAGCAAAGCATACCCATCATCATCTCATCATCTCTTAAAGTGGCATTGTAATTATGGGAATAATAATGTAGATACTTATACGGCATACATGAAGGTTTCTTTGTCTACTCCTCCACAAACACATGGTATTCTGCCCATGATTTATTCTATTACCCTATTGTTGTGATGTAGTATGAAAAATTAAAATATTTAGAATTATGAACTTCAAAAGAGATACATTTTGGACAAATTTAGATTTCATGACTGAAATATTGATTTTGAAAATTCTGTTTGATCGGTAGGCAATAATTAATAATTAATTTTACTTAGATGAGACAGCTTGTACAATTGAACTTAATTCTTTTACGTATATACTATTGTGATATTAACTTTTCATACATATAACTCATATCTCATATTTCATACATATCTCAGAATATAATTCCTATCTGAATATTCAGGTAGTTAATTGATTATTACTTCATTTGCTTCACAGTCCCTGACCATGTTATTAGATGTATCCTAAGTCTTCAATAAAAGTAAACTTTTGTGATGAAATTTTATTTTTTTATTTTCAAAGAAACGCACATGAAAATACTGAATATTTACATTTAATATTCATATGTAAAATGGTGGCGGCCTGTATAATATATAATAAACTAATTTTGAAAACAAATCTCCATGCACATTCTGAATACATACTTTGTCAGAACACCTTTGGTGGCTGTTAGAGCTGTAATTCCTCCTTGGCGATTTCCCTCTTCATGAGTTCCGAGACATTTTCTATCGAATTCATGCCTGGTGAATTTCCTGGCCATTATAACACAGGGATATTTTTCTCCAACAAAAATAATCGAACTATTCAAGCAATGTAGCATGGGGCATCATCTTGCTTAAAACAAAAAAAATCTTCATTTTTGAACAATTCCTTAAGTTGAGGCAACCATAAGTGTCTCCAGGACCTGTTTGTACTGGTCTTGTCCAATTATGTCCTTAACCCAGTACAGATGTGCCTCTGCCACAGATCACAGGCCAAATTATGACTGACTGGATATTTCACAGTTGGCATGACACAATCTGAATGATACTTTTCACTAGGGCGACTTATCAAAAATTGATGTTTGTCTGCTAGAATTTTAAAAGTGCATTTGTCATTGAAACACACCTAAAATACAAATGACATTAGAATTCCATTTAGAAAAGTTATAATTATAGCAAAAACACTCAATTAAATATTAACAAATTTCCAGAAGTCCAAATCTTTATCTTTAAGATTAGCTCATTTCAAGACGTTTTTCTTTCACAGTATTTTTTAATCTGGACTTGTTGGTGGGTGTGCATACTTTACAATTCAATTGTAGTTGTGTGGTATGCCTTGCTGTCCTTTCAGATACACAGATTCCACTACTTTCCAATTTAAATTTAATCTGTTTAGTAGTAGCAAACAGGTTTTCATGGCAAAGCTTCCAACAGCTCTCTGATCTTGGGATAAATATTCTTTTCTCACCACTTGTGTTCTCAAAAGAGCATAATTCTTCACTAAGAACTTTCTTGATTCGTTGAACAGATGTCTAGACAAGTTCCTGCCCTGTCTGTCCGGGCAGACAGGTTCAACCTTCGAGATATTTCAAGATTTGACTAATTTTCTGAGTTGAAAAGTTCTTTTACAATGGCAATCCACATGTCTTTCTCATTATTTTTTCAAATCTCTTAATCTTTCGCAAATAAGAAGTCATAATTATTAAATAAATATTGCTACATTTATTTCACAAACCAATAAATGGAAAAGAAACAATTTAATGAAGCAACAACCCACTTATGTCACCACCTGTTCCACTGAGCCCTCTAGTTTTTGTATCTAAGCAACAATGTGTCACAACAATGGTACATTAAGAAAAATAATATTTTTATTCTTGGCTTCATTTTCATTTTTTTTTTAATGTATTTATATTTCAGGTTGTTATAAATACATATTTTCAGTATGACATATACAGAAAATACTGCAGGAGGCTCTGCCTGTACACAGACCTGAAAAAACTTTATTACAAAAACTTGCTGCTAACATAAAAAAAGCACTGCTAACATAAAAAAAAAATCTAAAGGAAATAAAATAAGCATGTAAGTTTCAGTGGGTGGGTGGACTTTGTAGAAAAACAAAAAGATGTAGGAAGTTGTTGTGAATTGTAAATAAGAGAAAAATGAATTTATAATATGTCTGTCCAGATGAATCAAGAAAGCTCTCAGTATTTTGTCATTTTGTAACTTTTTTACAATAGTAGTTTTTAAGATATCAGTTAATGCATTAAATGCATTAATTCCAACTACATTATGATTTCTCAGGTACAAGTCTTTGTTATTGTTTCGCAACAATGCCATATGTAATGTATTTCAAGCCTTCAGAACTTAACATTTTATTAAAAATTGAGAGTGCATCTAATAATATGACCAGGTACTGAATATGTAGTAATGCAATAGTTAGTACTTATGACATGAAGAAAACTCTAGGAGGTCGCAACCTTGTGATGAAATTAAATGTTTTTTAAATCTTTTAATTTTATTTGTCTATACTGTAGTGTATTTAATGGTTTTATTAAATATCAAACACCATAGACATTATTAGAAATTTGATCAATCAGTGTGTACAAATTTTTAAATCATCTTAAGTTGACAGTTCCTTAATATTTTTATCAACATTTTGTATAATATAATACTTTAACAAGAAATTGCAGAAATGAGAAATGGTAAATCTCCAGAACGTTACTATGTTCTAAATTTCCAGACTAACGTTACTAAATCTCCAGAACGTACCAATAGTTAGGGAAGAAGTTCCAAATGAATGCAACCTAGCATATCTCAGTTCCAATCATAAGAAAGGTAGTAAAAAATCATGTGGCAACAATTATGGAATAAGCATTGCATGATCTATTGGTATGTTGTATGGTCAAATCCTGAAGTCTAGAATAGAGGAGACATTAAGAAGAACAAAGAGGCTTCTGTAAAGGGAGGTCATTCAATGACAACATATTTCCTTTGAGACAGATTGTTGCAAAAAGATTGGAAAACAGTTCAAACAGTTACTTGATGTCTGTCGATCTTGAAAAAGCATTCAATACCTCCCATGTAAGAAATTATATGATGTTTTGCATCATAGCAAAGGAGTCAAAATATATGTAAAGAGTATATTTAACCTGTACAGAGCAGTAAAATGTGTGATCAAAGTGGGGAAAAAATTACCAAGGGAAAGACCAAAGGTTTAAAACAAGGATTCTGCCTGTTGCCAACATTATTTAAGACATACTTATATTCAGAAAGCATTGGAGCTATGGTGCAGGAAATGCGCAGGCATGGGAGTTCCGAAAGGGAATCAGTAAATATATACACTTTTTGTTGATGATCAGATGCTTGTAGCTGGTGATGAAGATATTTCCTTTACGATCAAAAAATTATGTAAAGAATGTACAAAATGGGGTTTAAAAATAAATTTTGAAAAATCGGAATACCTGTACTGTGGAGAAGATCTTAGAATCATAATATTCCACCAAAATCGAATGCAAAGATAAACTCATCTCTACAGATCTATTTTGGAACCTTCAATAACATATGAAAGGGAAATTTGAGAACTTATGCAAAAAAATAAATAAAAGTAATATAAAATAATAGAAACGGATTATCTCAGAAAATCTTGAATCTCTCTTGATTACAAGATCTTCAAAATCAAGTAAGCAATGAAACAATAATGGAAATGGTCTCAGCATGATAACGTTTCTCAGAATTCAAGAGGGGGAGGTAGCTTTTGTGGCTGTATCATTTTTTTATGGAAGGGGGAGAACAGATGATCATAAAGGGACCTGCTTTTATCCAGCTGAGGGAGAAATAAACATTGTGGTTGGTAGGAGTATAAGAAGTCATGGCAAGCCAAAGATATCGAGGAGAAAAAAGCATGGCAAGACCGAGGTGTGTTACATTGGAGTTGTGGGATGCATCAACAGCTGTTCTACCTCTGCAGATGATGATGATGGTATTGATGATGATGTAATATTTTAATCAAGGATATCGTAGAAGTAGGTCTTTGCTTCTTCATTTAATTATTTGACTAAAGCTGATATACAAATATATGTTTGCTTAAGTATTGTTAATATAATAAAATGTTAAGTCTCATTGTTCATTATTTAAAAATAACATTCTCAGTTATTTGGTTATGAAAAAATAGATTAAAAATGTTAAAGACAGTTTTTCAGTAATGTTGAACAGTATTACAAAATATGGCATTTTTCAATAAATGGAATTTTTAAATTGACTTTCAGGTGTCATTAATGTTGTTTAAGAATTAAATTAATTTTTAATTCTTATTTTTTAAATTAATTAAAAAATTCAGAAATAAATCTTCAATACAAAGAAAAAATTGTAAATCTGTGTTTTTGATCCTGTTTTTGTTTAAGCCATTTGGAACATGTAGAGACACTGAACACGAACAGATATTTAAAAAATTAGAGATATCATTTAAAATTTCCCTTTTGCAGAATTCCTTACATTGAGAAGAAAATCCCTTGTATGGACATTTTATTCTAAGAGATTTGATTTTAATACTATATTTGTAACATTAAAAAAATATTCATGTAAGTGCTGTTTTTAACATTTTATTAAGTACATGTGATTAAATTTGAACAAAGCAACTAAAGTAAAAATAGTAATTTATTTTGAGATTTTTTTAAAGGATTTTAATTTATTCATAATTTATAAGACTTTTGTATTGTTTTTTCACTATCGTGAAATTAATTTCAATGTGCCTTGAAGCATGTTCTCTTACATTTCAGAATAGATGATTCTTTGTTTAGTGAAATTAACAAAATATCTTGACTGAAAACCAAAACCAGAATATTGTTGTGAATGTTTCAGGGCATCTTGGAAAGGACGGTTTCCTCGACGAGATTTGCTTGCCCTTTCAGCTGCTCCATTGCTTGTGTATCCTACTCATTACACAGGTGAGAAAGGATACATAAGTGATACAGAAAACTCTACCGTAATTGAAGACATGAAGTCATCTGATGCATCGTCTCATCAGGATCTTTAGCAGTTGTGTTCAGCATTTTAGTATACATGCTCAATTTACGATGAATACTTACAGAAACAAATGCAATCATATTCTGAGTGATGAATTTATACATTTTAAGAGTTGTTGCCTGTTGCTTCACCATATCAGTGTTTACGGTCTTTTGGTTTTTGAATATTTTCTCCATATTTTAGCAAGAGTTTTTTTACTCTTAATAGCCATATTTCACTTAAGTTACTGCAAAAATTTGGGCATAAGAGGAGATATTCCTATTTCAAAAGAAATATTTAATATTTTTTTTTTGCAGGATCATTGTTTTGTTCTAATTGGGGTATAAGTAGATTGTACTTGAATCATAGGTTTATTTCCTTAAGAGATAGGAGAATTTCGCTGTGGCTGTTAGTTTTATAGTGTCTTTTTCAATCACGTAAGTAATTACTATGTTAATAACAGCAAAAGTACAGTGTTGTTTTCCATTCCAATGAATTTCATGACATATGTTGATATTGTTTCTCACCTCATGAAAATGAAACACCATAATTTTGTTAATGTGGAAACATCTTTGGATTATGTAACTTAAATGTATCAGTGTGTATTTTGGTAAAATATTGTCTTTTTATACCTATACCATTTGTTCTTTACATGAAATTAAGAGTTTAGTGCAAGATTTTTCAGATGAAATCACAATGTAGGGTCAAATATGAATATTTGCAGTTATCCTCATTTCCAACAAATTGAAAATTTAATCTATTTTACAAATCCGGAAGAAATTAGTCTAAATTGGCACAGGGTACAAGTACGTACATTGTTTCCTTGAGAATTGTGCAAAACTGCCTTGTTGTTATATAGTCATATCCACAATTTTCTAGAGGAAATTCTGTGCATTTTAATAAACAATATATACAAGAAGAGGAGAATTATAAAAGTTAGTCAATTTATGAAGGGTGCATGTAGTCACACTGCAGTGGAATCATTCATTTTTTAAATGATAATGCAATAATCCACATATATCTAGTCCTGCCAATTACACTTTTAATCGGGTAACATTTTGCCATCTCTAAGTGTCCTATGTCACTGTGGAAATTGGTTTTCATTACTGAATTTTGCTACCATGGATTTTATAGTTGCTGTCGCATGCTTATAGTTGCCCACTTGATGTCACATTACTGGATCAGTACAAGAGTTCTCACTGAGGAGAAAACCCAGGATCAAATACTGAAAGGTGTGTGAAGACTTTCATTACCAATTGTTAATTGATCAGTTCTACAAATTTAACAGAGTTTCAAGTGAAGTTCAGTTCTTTTTAAAGCCATGGGCAGCATCATAAGAACATTTACTATTCTGTATTTCTGATGTTTGTGATCGAATTAAAATGAGTATGGTACATGCATTATAATAAAATGAATAAAAGGGGTGGCTGAGATTCATAGTAATATGTCGGTCATTAGTGCTTCAAAATTCTGGATATGTTTCCACAAAAGCACTTTTTGTTTTTGACTTTATAAAAACTCAAAATCCTCTTGTTCGTGGTAGGTAGCATCAATATTATTTGTTGAAAGTTGTATATGAAGTATAGAGGAAAGTTTAAAAAATCTATACTAACTGGAATTTGAAAATGCTAATGATTTAGAATTGGGCCACTGTAGATCTCAACCCCCTTGTATGCATGTACTATTATGCAATGTATTTACCTGAATATAAGACTACCCCATAATTTTAAAGAGGCCTTCTGAGAATTTTTAAAATTGTTAACTAATTCTTACTATTTAGTCAATAAAATTCCAAATTGCATATTGTCTAATTGATTAGAAAATTGCCTAATGTTATACCTCCTGCATGAGCTAACACTATTTTCTTGTTCCATAATATAATCTCAATCATGGTTTGTATGGTTTGTGCATTATTGTTTCTTTTTGGTCCACCTCCCATGCTACAATGTCCTCTGGCTTTTTAGGCCCCTCAAAAGTTTTGGATTTTGAATTTGCAGTTTTAGTCTTCACCTAAGAACATTACCTTCTTTGTCACTAGATTTTCTTCCTGACCCGCCCTTATTCATGACCTCGGATTTTTAAACAGTTTTTTCACATTCTTCAACATTAAATACTTGAAATTTACATAATTTAATGAGCGATTAAGTTGTGAACTGCAAAATCATACATCTCTGCTTCTCCTTTTCTTTTATAACATTGAAAATACTAAACTTTTCCACGTTTGGGAAGTTTTTGCTTAGAAAATGTTTATCATCCTTTTCTGTGGTTGGATGTACAATGTGTGTGTACGAATGTCAACATGCATTTTTTCTTTTCCATCTCTTGTAAAAGGCTGATTTGCACTAGCCAGGCATCTAACTGAGTGTGCACCTTCCGGAATCTTGTAATGCACATTTTGTTACAAAATCTTGGAAACTATTTTTATTCGTTTACTTCGTTTTCATGTTGCATTTCACTTCATACAATGCCATTTGTTTGATATTCCCTTTTTAGTGGCTCATTAAAAAATTGGTGTGAATTGCCTGGCTAATTTGTGATGGATGCTGAAAATATGACTAGGCTTAATCTGTGAATATATGACAACCTCATATTTTTTGGGAGAAAACCTCAACTTATATTCAGGTAAATATGGTATGCATATATTAAATGCATTTATGTAAAGAAATATATTATAATAAGTATGTGATATATGTATTATGGAAACTACCCATCACAGAGCTTGAATTACCATTGAATCGGACATTAAAGTGATGTGACTGGTTGTTTTGTACAAATGTCAATTACTTATTTTAATTGAAGTATGAAGCACTTAGTGCATTTATTATTCAAATTATTTCATGTGCATCACTGTTTAAAACTGTACATAATTGCATAACAGCCTTAACAGGTGAAGTTAATTTTTCTTCCCTGGTTGAGATTTTTTACCATTTTTTATTTACTTAATATGTATTAAAGAAGAGGCAAACCCAACTTAATATTAGACAAAGTAAAGTTTTTTTTAGAAAGTATGTTATGGATGGCTTCCTTTTCAGTGACCCAAAGTCTGTGAGTAAATACAAAATGTTATTACACTAATCCACTTAATATTGTAAGCATATATTAATTTGCTACTTATACATTTTATCTCTCTATGAAACCAAATTTTGTCTAAATTAATTAGGTTTTCTGTGAATGGCTTCTTCTTGTGTTTGCAAAATCAAAACCTAGGAAGCTCTTACAATATTTCCAACTTCGTTTCATTTGTATTACTTATTTGTATATGGTGATGCAATAGGAATGAGTATGTAATTAAGCTATATCTGCATATGTTTTGTTTTGCTACACAAAACATCAAATATTGACTTTTTTACACCCTTAGTATACAGTTGTGATAAAGATGGTATATTTTTAATGTGAGATTGAATGAAGTGCCTTTGGTCATTTTAAAATATCATGACTATTTATAATCTTGTCACTAAGTGCCACAATTTATTTCATTTCTGTAAATAATTTGCTGTGAAACAGGCCAGTTTGCATTTATCTGCCATATTTTTGTTACCAAATGCCATTTTAATGTAAAATCAAGTTGACTACTGAAACGTTCTCTTTTGTAATTGGTGGATAAGAATGATCGAAAGACCATTCAGTGAAAAATATTGAATTACAATATATTATCTGTTAATTCAGTTCTCTCATTTTCTCAATTGCTGTGGTATTGTCCCAGCAATTGGGAAAATTGTTTTTATTATTGTTATAGCAGTCGACTTGATTCAAAGTTTGTGATTGTGTGAATGATAGTTATGTTATACAGTTTGTCACTTTATCATATGCCAAAGACTGCCTAATAGTGACAAAGTGAGTAATAGATATTATCTAATCATTAAGTCCTTCTTTGCTTATATGTACTATTTACTTTATAAATGAATTTTAAGAGATGAAGTCTTTCCATTTCCTTTTTAAACACAATGGTGGGTTCAAGTGTGGAGAATTATTTTATTGCTGCAGTTAATACTAGATGGTAATGGTGCTCAACCTGCTGCCATTGTATTCCCCAAAGCATTGCATTTGACATAAAATCTGTGAAGGGATTGAAAGCTTTCATGATGGTTTGTCTTTCAGAATATAGGAGATTCTTCTACTGAAATCTTGCAGTGTGGCTGCTCGACTTGCAGTGATTATGTTCTGGCCTCTATGTACTCTTGAGGGGGCTGTCGTTCACTGACATTTGCCTTCTCAGACATTCTGACTTCAGGGACGTTGCTTAACTTGGGTTTTAAGATATTTTGTATATTTTAGCCAATGAGATTGTCTTTCTGTTGATATTAAGTTTTTTGTTGTTTTTTTCCCCAACACAATTCCTGTGTGTTTTCATGATTATAAATAAGGATCAAGAGATCAAAACTTAATTCCTAGACAAAATGTATGAAGTGGTAGTGTCATATGTAGTGCAATATGAAGTTATAGTTTCTACTATTTTTTAAATTGAGCCTATCTTTGCTGAACGTTCATAAAGTTTATAACTCACATGAAACCTATTTCAAAAATATTGTGGAATTAATACATTTTGATTTTTGTTCCACAAATTTCCTCACAGCTCTATGCGTTGAGAAATGTACAAGCACATTGTTGGGTGTCGTGACAATCTCATGGAATGAGGTGACAGAGGCTGAAAGTGGACCATTGACCATGGAGTTGGTAGAGCTTTCATTATGTGGACAGGCTGTTGGAATACTCATGTGGTCAGATTTAGAGACTATAATTCCTTGCTAGAGAAATAACAGTGACCATAAAGTTTTAGAAAATATCATTAGACCTACCTCTTTGCGTGAATAGTGAATCGTAAGAACTGCTACCAGAAAGATACCTAAATTAGAAGATATTTTACATCTTTAGGCATCTACAAAGGGGAAATCTTGTTTAAACAAGTACTTATAGAATGGAATTATTGTTGCCTAATTCATATTTGTTGCACAATAGTGAGGTAACTTTTATTTCTTAGAAATTATTATGCATTGTTGATTACATCTAAAAAAATTAAATGTACTTTCAGCAATATATTACCACTTATAATTATTATAATTCACATTAGGTAGTGTGGTTCTTGCTCCGAAAAGTTTATTGCATTGTTGTTTTCTTTCTGCAGGTTCCTGTTTTCAGGGAGCATTTACAGAATAGTGAGAAATTTCTCACATTTCTATTGTGAACAAAGATCCTTGAACACCAAAAAGTGATTACCTTAAGCCACTATATAGAAGCATAACCTTGCCAAAAGTCCAAGAGTAACATTTTAGTAGATTATAAACAAAATTATTGGATATTTGATTGTTTGCTCCTATTATTACCCTACAAAAAGTTACAAAACTTTATTATGATGGCTTTCAAATTGCGTAGCAAATTCATTCCAAATAGTAAAAATGCATTCGTAGAAAGTAAGGGCATTCAAGAGAAAGGAAAACTTGATCACTTTCTATGTTGTTTATTGCCAGTGTTGAAGAGAAGCACATCAGCAGTGCTTTGCCTTTCAGGGTTTTTCACTGTGATTTCATTGCTGCAGAGCAACAATAGGAAGAAATATATTTACCCTAGTAGTAAGGAAAATGGGAATAACTGAAGTTCAGGAAAATCAATTTAGGTGATTAATTAGTCATGAAAAGAGCTAAATCTATGAAAGCCATAAGCAGGTCTGGCAGAAGGTAGGGCCTTGACAGCAATTTGCAGGATTGCATAACTTTCTCTGCACTTTGTGTATGGGTTAAAAATTGGAAGGAAGAGATCAAACATGTAGAGGTCATTCTTACCTTGATGCTTGCTTGGAGCATTCACCTTGACAACATCAAGAGAAAATTCACCTCACAAAATCCCTTCATGGCTCAAAGTATTGCAAATGTTCACTAAGATGCAAAGACTTCATGAGGATGAATTCAGAGTATGGTTTCCCCGGTAATTACAGAGCAAAAATAATTACGAAAATTATCCGGTCTGACACAATGGTTGAGCTGCTGATTTGATTAAATTTTGATTTGATTTATTTTCATCAGAGATCAGTAAAAACTGTGTGTGATGTAAAAGAAGTATAACAAGCATGTTTTCTTGAGCTGTAGAATATCTTCCCTACCTTTTTTAACCATAAACAGTTGAACGATTAAAAATGCACCACGTTAGCAACATTTGAAAATTAGAAATTTTTGCTCCTGAGTTATAGAAAACTAATTTGCATTGGTAAACAAACAATGGATTTGATTTTTTTAGTGCTGCTAACAAAATTGTAATCCACACCCCTACTCTTGCCATAACTAGTAAAATGAGAGCTCAACAAAATACGATAGCAACCCATACACTCAGCTCTATTCCTACGAAATTAGGAAAAGGAGAGCTCAACAAAACAGAAGTATAGCGAAGCTACATCTATGTTCAGAAGCAATAGGAGAGACCATTTCAACTTATTCTCAATGGATGAGGGAAACTGGACAAAACAATGATGGACATGGGAACATTGACCCAGAAGCTGAAGTACATTACGTGTTGCTGGCATATTTAGTCTTTTTAAAATTATACAGGTACAAATGTTAACTAATTAATTTTTTTAGTGTTCACATATTTTTAACAATTAAACATCATTGTTAAAATAGTGTGATTTTCTTGTAGTAAGCTGATGATATTGACACCTGATGCCACGATTCCTATGATGTGTATTTTTATTACAAATATCTGTATTGCATGAAAACATGTTCTCAACCTTAAGTCAGTTTTGACAAAAAACACAAATTCATACTTAAATAGGCAATTAGATTCTAAGTTCCATAAAGAGAGGCTTGTAGGAATTGTTTGATAACATTGGCTAACTATTGGTATAACTTTTTTCTGCAATCTAAAAGTGTTGGTACATTAGGATGTACCTTCCCAATACATTACGTCAGGTCACAGACAGAAATGTACATTTGCAAAATACATGCAATGAGCTGCATAAAGGTTGACTGAATTTAAAAGAATTCTGGATTCATAATGCAATGAAATTAATTTATTGCATGTAAATTGCAAATATTTATATGGATGTTTCTTATGAGGGTTGACTGAATTGAAAGAACCAACAATTTTGTTACCTTAACATCAGCCAATTGCATATTGTTGCAAAAGAATCCCAAATGGTGCATTCATTTAGGGTTCTTTTGCAACAGTGCAATGGTTCTTTTTCAATTCAGTGTGATTGTTTGAAATGCAAAACTACATTGAAACTGTTTTTCCTATTAATTTCTTATTACAAAACCAGTCTCAAACTATACTACGTAATGTTTTTTTTTTGTGCAAAAAAGGTTTGTGACTATCAAAGATAACTGTTTTTCTGTTTCTAATTGACAAGTTTATCGCTTACATAAAAGAAAGAGGATGGGGCCTAAAATCAAAACTTATGGGATAATGAGCCCATGATCAGTTGACAAAGAATTCTAAAGATAAGTACATCATGGTTTTCATGCCAGATGATATTTCTCACTTTTACAATTGATAATTAATGTGAATTCAATGTAGAGCAATATTATGAATTTCATATTAAGGTAATTTTGAAAGCAAAATGCTGCGGTCAGTGTCTTCAAAAGCTTTTGAAAGATCTAAACATATTCCTTTGCTTCATTGATGAAGTAACATTAGAAAAGAAATTTGCTGATTCATAGATATTGGTTTTATAAATCCATGTTGAGTCTTTGAAATTGCTTAATTTTTGCTGAGAAATGTTTCTATATGTATTTCTTCTGGTGAAGAAGCTGATAATTTATGAAAACTTAATTTTACAAATAACTAAAAAACACTTTCAACTGATGCTGTAAATCATGAATTAATGATATGTAAACAAAACCTACACAAAACTACAGTGTTTTCACAGCTTTTCTATGAAGTACATTTTCAAATGTACAATTAAGTATTTTTGCCTTTTAATTAGTTATTCATTTAGTCATGCAAAAATTAGAAGATTTATTTGAGTTATCCCATTATTTATCTATTAGAGAACATGAAGTATGACACATGTTTCCTTTAATATTGATGATTTTGCACCACACCGTTAAATATTATTAATAATTAAGGCATTAGCTGATTTTGTAAATAAGAAAACAACAATAAAAATGAAAAACTTTTAATGAACATAAAAGAAATAGTGCTACATAGGAGTATACACACTCAGAACATTGCAATTTTTCATGATTGATTCAGTTTACCTCTTAACATGTCGTGATCCACCATGTTGAAGGCTTTACTGAAGTCTGTGAATACTGCATGTTCAACTGAACCTTGATTCATTTGATTAATTACACAATTAACATAATCAGATGGGAGTGTTAGTCTCCTTTGTCCTATAATGAGGTCGCGTCTAGCTAAATGGTAATGAGAATGATCTGAGATGTCAAGATGAATTGATTTGTTTATTTCAGACACTAGTCACCCCCCTAATAAAATGTTAGCAGTGGGATATTGCTCCATAAGGGTAGACAAATTGTTTAGTGTACTCTCGCAACATAGTCTGAAAGACTAGTATCTTTTAGAACAGAAACCCACCAAGTGTCATTGATTGGTGGGTTTCAGCTATCAATCAAAAGGAAATTTCCTTTAAACCCAGCTGTGGTTGCGTTAGTGTGAATGGCCACTAGAATAATTAGTCTACTGTTACTGTTGTCATTAAACTATTCACAGAATTTGCCATTGCCAAACATTCCTGTCTAGGGACTTTTTGTATGCGCCAGTCGTGGATTAATATTATTAGTGTCCACAATGTATAAACCATTAAGTCAAAAATGTATCTCAATCATGAGGGTGAAGGTAATAAATCGCAAGATGAAGTATGATAGTGAAACATCTGATGCACTTCAATAAAAATGGTCAGTCAAGGCAAAACAAAAAACACACTGGTTTGATGAATCTCTGTGGTAGGACTATTTCTATCAGTCATATTTTTGCAGTGCATGGCCTCTGATAGAGACTTCGGTTGTATTAAACTTTTGGTAAGGAAGTTGGATTTATACACCATAACAATATACAGTGCTAATACTGAACTATAATAAAAGAAATCATTTTACTGTTTACCAAGTTACTTCACAAGATAGTCTTAGTTTTAAAAAATGTTGGCCTCCATCCTAAAAAAAACTAACACAATCTGATGAAACTTTTGGTAGAGCTGTATCAAGACAGCAAAAAAAGGGGTTTCAAAACTTCTACATACAAACAATATTTATACAATCAAAAAACCCCTGGAAAAGTATTAGTTAAGCCAATTGTTAATGGATTCACTCAGGCTACTTTCACTTTGTTGAAGATGAATCCTGTGCCAGAGTTACTAACCAAAATGATTTATCCCTTAGAAAAAGTAAGTATATAAAATATTATACATTCATAACAAAAATAGTATGTACATCTAAAACATAAATTTGTTGTTCTCAATGTAAGGAAGCCCCTCCATATTATTTTGGTTATCTGAAAATATTCTATTAGTCAGGTTTACAGTTCTTGTAGTGAAACTGAGACATCACCTAACTGGCTGTGCACACTTTTATTACAAGAGGAGATAGTGATGGTAAAAGTTGCTCTTCAGATAACAAGTCTGCTTTTTTCAAAATTTTTGTGACAAATTTCTTATTTTCTAAAATCACAACAACCATCGTAATAAATAATAAATAGCAACACTCTTGAATACATTACAAATAACTCTTGATATTTTACTCCATAAATCCATTAAGTGCTCAACTTTAAATTAAAAAAAATAAATATTTTTTAGAGCTTAAATATTAAAAAATATTTTGAAATTAGAAAAATCAAATCAGCATTGGGTGAACACGAGTTTCTGAAATAAATAATTCAATTGACACAAGTAGAAATTAAGAATTCCAAAAGACAAAAAATGCAGTATCACTACATCTTAGAATGTAGTTCAATAAAAGAATGAAACTTCCGCTATTCTTTATGAAGTCAAAGTTATATTTGATGCCCCAAAAAAAGATGCTAGTTGAAAAATTCATGATTATCTAGAAGCTCATGAACATAATATTAATATGAACTTTGAGAATTTTAACAAAGTAGCTTCAAAATTTAATATTTTAGAACTCAATAATTTTAATGAAGACCTAACAAAAGGGAATTGAAATTTTTGGCCAACATGTATTTTGTTCACATAGATGCAGAAGCACTTACATTGCAAAAAATATTTTAAAAAACCTTTCATTCCTTCTCCCTTATTTCACTCTATTGAAGTATACAACAACTAAAGTATGAATTATAAGGTCACTAAATTACATATCACATACTACAATTATTAATGTGTTCATCACATACTACAATTAATAACGTAATTTTGAAGACAAAAAAAAAGTGTAAGTAAACCATATTTAGTTTATTCTCACAATTTTGAGAGAAAAAAAAAATTAAGAGAGAATATATAGGTTATATTTCTAAAGTTTATATATTCGTAATGCACCGAATGTCACTCAAATGATATTCAATTGAACGGAAAAATGAAATCCAAATAAACCAAAAAAATTGCAATGGGATTTGTTGAACAAACAAAGCCCGCGCACCTTCAGCAACAGTCACTGACATCAGTAGCAAGAAAAATACTATTGCCATACATTAATAAGGACAGCAGAAAAAAAATTGACAACCACCAACATCTAACACAAAAAATATCAACCAACAAAAACTCAAAACAATCCCGACAATTGACAGAATAACAGCAAACAAATCCAATTTTACAAAACATGTAGCCATACGTTTTCACGTAACTAAACGACGCGCTATAGAAAGACAGCACCAAACAGCACCCTGTCAGAAGCTTTTAGCGACATCTAGTAGAGAAAATATTAACTGAATTCTCACAAAAGAATATAGCAAGCAAACACAAAACTTTCTGGATTACAGAGACATCTAACAGGCAAACAATGTACCAAAGAGTCCCAGTTTACCTCATAGATAGCAGCACAAACAATGGCGACCTGAAAGCCACTCCAATTTGACAACAGGTTTCCACCAACGAGTGGGAGGCCTCACACAGAGTTCAAAGACAGTGTATTACAACACCATGCTTCCATCACACCAAATACGGTACTTCACCCACCAACTTGCAGATCCCGTTTCCACACACAGCCGCCGCAGCCGTATCCGTACCCACCACCCATCCCGTCTATGCCTCCATCTCCATAAATACGAGACTTGCAGCCCCCGTTTCCACACACAGCCGCCGCAGCTGTATCCATACCCACCACCTGCGCCTTCTAAGCTTCCATCTCCACAAATACGAGACTTGCAGCTCTCGTTCCACACACAGCTGCCGCAAGTGTATCCAAACCCACCACTCATCCCGTCTATGCTTCCATCTCCACAAATATGAGACTTGCAGCCCCCGAAGGAGATGTAGTTCACATATGTTTACGATTTATGTTAGTGACCATAGTATTATCATCCAATGACAATGACTTGCGAGTTCATATGGATGGAGTGCCATAGTAATTTAATTGAGATTGGCCGGTGCTTATGTCTCCACCCTTGAAAAACACACACACTCCTTGATGACATAATTCCTTTGATGTCATAGTTTCTTAAGTACTTTTTCCCCAAGTGATGTTTGATGTCAATTGATACATTATGATGATTAAAAATAAAGTAAAAGAATATGATTGTTTGTACACAATGTTCTAATTTGTTGTGTTAACTTAGTATTGCTTCTCAATGAAATGTTTAATTTTCTCTTTTTAAAAGGAAAGCATGTGATTAAGTGAAATTAATGCTTTGAAAAATATATATTTTTTTTTATTTGTGTTAACAGCATTATAATTCACTTAAAGGTACAGGAGGAGAAAGCTGAACCTGGAACAAATCCGAGATAGAAAAGAATGATATTGAGCCAGAATTAATTTTTATTAATGATAGACACAAATTTTCATCTCTTCATTGTTCTATAACACATTTTTGTGAAATGAGTGATGCAGCCCTACAAAAGCCTTTGTTCTTTACTCTGTGGAAAGACAGACTGTATTGAAACCTGTCTTCTCATTTCTCAGATTGAATTCGTTGTGGCCTATTTGTAGAACCAAACTTTTCATACATATTCAATTCTTAAAATTTGTAAGAACAGTTGAAGAAAACAATGGGAATACCAGGAAAACCATGGATATGATTAAAGAATACTGGTGAAACTAATGACCAGCAGCAGAAAAATTCTGCTGGAAAAACTACTCAAAATGGTTTTTAAAATGTAGCACACACACAGCTCAAGATCAACAAATAAAATACCTACATATGACTCCACTTTAAATTTGAATATTTTAACAAGAACAGACTTCAAGAATACTGCAATAACATCATTTAGTATATATACATTACAACAGTTCTTTACATTCCAAGAATATGAAAAAACTTGCTGTTTCATGATACAGTATTACGTAAATGGCAAATATTTAATGGTGGGTAATTACTATCTTGGAGTTTTTCTGTCACATGATGTTAGCTATGTCATAAGCACTGAGTATGAAATATCAGTCAGTATTAAGAGGGTGAAAATAGGAAGAATAATGCAATAAAATATTTGCAGTTTTCAGTCAAAATAGAAGCAGTTTCATTGTTTTTGGATATTTTTCCAAGTTCTTCAGTTTCTAACAAAAAAATAGTCATCTCTAACATGTCTGAAGGCTGCTTAATTTTTTTCTATTTCTGCAATCATTAGAAAGTAGTAATAAGATAAAAGGAATAGGCCAACAGGCCTAAACATTGTATTGTCATGAAAATTTTTGAGAAATATTTTAAAAATCACATACTTGCAACAGACATCAAAATAATTACAACCCACAAATAGAGAGTAGATTCTCTCACAATAATATTGTAGAAATTCAATTAATTAAAAATGTTGAAATTTCCATTTGTGAGAACAGTGATGATAAAATTAAAGAAAATATAGAGTTTTATAAAGTAGATGCTTCTTTTGATAGAGATTAAAGTAGTTCATTTAAGGGAAAAACATATTAATTTAAAAGTACATTACAAAAATAATTGGGACTGTACTTCAAAAATATAACATAATAATTTGAGTAGGTGAATAGAATACATGAAGAGCTCATAAAATACACAGATTAATTCAATATTAACATTTGGATGCTTGCTCATACATGTAATACAAAAGGTTGCAAAGTATGTTTTGTTCAAAATGTTGCTGCAGGACTGCACAAGTGTTGCTAATTCTTGCAAACCAATGGACAATATTTGAACATAATAGGGATTATCTTAAGGTTTTCAAACACATGTTCTTTATTTCAGTTCTGAAAATAAATTATCTTCATGTTTAAAAAGAAATTTAAAGACAAAATATTATTAAGGACATCATCTTTCTTATTTAGTTTATTTATTTACTGTTAGATGAGTTATAATTATTTATTTATTTATTTATTTATTTATTTATTTATTTATTTATTTATTTATTTATTTATTTATTTATTTATCTATCTATCTATCTATCTATCTATCTATCTATCTATCTATCTATCTATTTATGTCAAAAACAGTTAAAAACTTTGTGTGAAACGCTATGGGGAGACGTTAATTTCAAGTTTCTTAAGTTCGTAGTCTAACCTAGTACATATTGTTTAATTTACATTTTCTAGAGAGGATAAGTATTCCTTTTAATAAGAAGTATAGTAACAAGTGTATATACAATGAATCACATTATTTCTTAGCTATGGAGTATAAAATCAATTTTCTTGTTCCAGTTATAGTATTTATATAATGTATCCAAACCTATTCTTTCTGGAAGAGGAGATATGAATACCTAGTTCTGTTAAAAAAATAAATTTATATTTTGTTTGTAAATAAATGGGGTGACAACATATTTTCAGCAAATACAGGTGTCTACTATTATAATACATGAAACAGTTATCATGTTCATCAGGAGTCAGTATCCACAGATCATTATAAAAAATGTACATACAATACATGTATATTATTTTATAACACATTGCCAGGTAACATTAAACAATTGAATTCGATAAACAAGTTTAAGTGTCAAGTAAAATGTTTTCTGCTGCATAACTGTTTCTATTCAATTAGAGACTATACTGTGCCTCAAAAAGGAAAGTTATACTAATTTTAATAATGATATTGAGTTTATAAATTCCTATTTGGGATGAATAATTCTAAACAACCTGTAAAATGTATTGTATCTCAGCTTCTGGGTCAATGATCTCTATCTCGTTCACGTTTTTCACCCAGTTTTCCTGATTCTTTGAGCGATTGTTGAGATGACTTCTTTGCTTCTGGTTCATAAATGTAAATGTTCATAAATGTAACTTCACTATCCACACACCTTCTAGAGTTCTGTAGGAAATATAATGTTCTTATGCACGAAGGGAAACTGATCAAGATTGATCCTGAGGATACCTGATCAAGATGGTCTTCGAGGCTGAATTACAATCCTTTTATACAAAACTTGAAATAAAATTTTATACTCTAAAATAATTGTTATTTGCAGCAAAGAAGTTTACATTTCAAGTTTGCTTCTACTGTCTTATTTTTAAAATTAAATTTGTATTGTCATTTATTACCACTAGAACTGACAATAATAATAATAATAATAATAATAATAATAATAATAATAATAATAATAATAATAATAATTAATAGGAAGCATACTAAAAATATAATAACATAAAAACTAATAATAATAATATCAGAATTCATTAAGAATATATATTTAACAATATTACAGTTAACAATGCTTAATGTTTCCAGGATGAAGGAAATAAAATTTTGGTCAGACATTCTGCTTCTATATCAGTCCTGCTGCAATTCGACACATGGTTGAAATAAAATTTACTTAATAGGAGTTTTGTGAGCCAAATTCTAAATACTACCAAAATTTCAACTTAAAATAGTGTATTGTATGAGAGAGAATAATAGAATTATGAAGTTGAGTACCTTTGTTTAAATTAGGGCGTATTGAGAACAAACGAAGATATTTCATAGTAATAAATAATAGTAGCCTTTTGTGATGGATTCCGTTTAGCCTCATCCACCATGAAAGCTCCACGCGACATTTCACACACACACACACACACACGCACACGCACACGCACACGCACAGGCACAGGCACATGCACACGCACGCGCACGCGCACGCGCACGCGCACACGCACACGCAAGCGCGCGCCCGCCCACGCACGTCCCCACGCCCACGTTCAAGCACGCGCACGCGCACTCGCCCACGCCCGCGCAACTTTCTTCTGTCATTGCTAGAAATAAAGTGACAATAAATTTAATTTATCTATTTTATTTATTATATTTAAATGCGTTTTTGGTACATCACACAAATTTAAAAAATCAGGGAAATAATTTAAAAAAATAACAGTTTAATTTTATAATACCAAAATCAAAATTTAAATCCTCAAATAAATGTTTTTAGTGTACGGTCTGTGGTGTCATTCCTAAGAAATTACTAAACGGCCCCCTATTGTGCGTGAGAGCGTATTTTCCGCCAGGGGGGCTCCAGAGGGGGCGGGGGCGAGAGGCGATGGGAAAGAGGTGCCCGCGCGCGGGGGCGGCGCTCGGGGGCGTGGGCGCGCGATGGGCTATTGATCGTCGCAGCCGCCGCCGCCACCTCGGCTCCTCGCCGCAGTATGCTCCAGCTGCCCCGGATTTCAAGCCTATTAATTACTCATTGAAATGAAGGCGGTGCATTGTCAATGGGTTTAATATTTTGATCCACTTCTCACAATAGCTGAACGTCTGACGAAAGAAGAACATTATGAGAGATGAAATGAAAAGCGTAATGACTTGGACGGCACCTGAAATCTGCAACGAACAAGTGTAATCGATTTTCTGAAATACTAAATGATTTAAAGTGTTGACTTTCTATCAGCTCTCTTGCTCTATCTGTACTACCATTTTTAAATCCTTCAGTTCTTAAATGCTGCGAATGATTCTTATTTTTTCCGCGTGCGAGTCGTCTAACGACATATGCACGCTTTCTAAATAGTTTCGTTGTTCTGACATTCAAGAAAACTATAAATGATTAAATGATTCACAACCACCACAATGATGAACAATAAAAACGACAGTAGAAATCTTCCTCCTAAACAGCCTCATCTATTTTTTCGACAACTAATCACATAGAAATTGACTTGATCTATCGGCTTACGGAACTTTTCTAGCCTCGGTGAATCACCGACATTAAGACGAAGCACTAAATGCCCTGTAGAATGTTTCATTCTCATTTTTTCTATCGTTCATCGTTTTTCACGAGTGCAGTACTACCGATGAAGGAGCTTTTTATGAGTGCCATTGATATGCTCTGCAAGAAAATTAATAATTAAACGTTACGCTTACTAAATTGTTTTCGACATCTGAAATCTTGAGCGAAAAAGTCTTATCGATTTTGCTTTCTCGCTACCGCTTACGCTGTACAGAGAAGATAATGTAATACTGCGTGAAAAACAGCAAATTTTCAGCGGAAAAAAACTTATTACAGGGCCCTAGTAACGAAAATATGGACAAATCCTGTTGCTAAATTGAGATAAAAAAATTTAACACGAGGTGTAGCCAGTAATCATGTTTTGCGGGTTCTTGACAACGAAAAATCGAATGACGGTAAAACGTCTGCCCGCCCGCCCGCC
>BOPP01000013.1:14483572-14494381 GCA_017312745.1 Gryllus bimaculatus | reverse complement strand
TCTTCCATTCGCAGCTAGGTATCTCCTCCAGCGAGACACCGCCTCAGCCGGGACAAGCTCTGGTCGGATCAAAGTCTCGACTAGCATCTAGGCGTGTGTGTAGTGTAGTGAGTGTGTGTGTGTGTGGGTGTAAGGAGAGAAGATATGACAAAGCGGTTAAATCTAGCAATGTCCCAAACAAAACTCAATTAAACCATTCCAAAGTGAAAAGTTATAATTGTAGGTGAATTAAATGTTCTATTCCCGAATTCTTGGCTCTTGTGGATTTCAAAAAATCGTGTTTCGAGCTTAATTGGAGTAAAGCTACCAGCCCCCTCCTGGAAAGTACAACTTCACATAATTGGTAGTCAACGAAATGTATCTGAAATTAAAGACTAATTAAAAGCTCCAGGAAAAACAAACAAACTGTTTCAACATATTTTCAGAAAATCAGGGCTGTACAGAGAGAAACAGTAACATACGGTCATATGCAGTAATATACACGCACACTAAAAAATCTTACATAAATATGAAACCCTACCGAAAATTAAAGGATATAGGAAAAAAAGGTTCCAGCCTATGTTTTTCGAAAATCGAATTGTACAAACAATAATATAGATTAATTATCATCCATTAGATATGTCAAATATTTAGGGTTCGAAAATTATTCAGTGAATGACTATTCATTTGTAACCATGAGTTATTGGTCAGTAAGTACGTATTAGTAACTTGCATAAACGTACGCTAAGCGATATGAAATCAGTAAAAATTAAACCATAGCTTGTAGTGTTACTATAATGAAATGGAGAATGTTGCAAATAAATACTCTCACGTAAATACTATCTATTATTGCACATCATAGAAAATAGCATATCCTATGTGGTTTGAAATTCACGCTTATCCCCACAGATAATCGGATTGACCAGCTTCAATTGACCAACTCTTGAGAAAAGGGGACGCCCAATATTATACATAACATTAAGATTGTAACGTGATGGATAGGATTAATGTCGATGTTTTGAAAAGATTAGTAATTAATGGATCAATCTTTATTTTGTATCCCAATTCGTTCTTTCAAAGTATGAATATTCCTGCATCAGCGCTCCCCTACTCAGCGGCGAACCACGCAACTCTTCCTCACTTCGCCGCAGTTCAACCAAAGGGGCGGCGCGCGTGGTTCTCCCACAGCTCTCTGCGGCGACGTGTGCTTCCGTCTTCCATTTTGCTGGGTGCCAAGTTTTGAGCCAAACGTCATAGAAAGGATGTAAAGAGCAATCCATAACCGTAAGTTTTTTGTTGGATGGGATGATGGTGTGTAAAAGTGGTAGTGTATAAAGAAAAATCTAAAATAAGACACGTAACCATTTACTTTATGATGCGCCGGGTTAGTGTTGAGTAGTTTAACAGTGTAATTGCTACATTAGTAAGTGATGTTTAACGTTATATATTTCACTGCCGTGGTTCAAAATTATCATTCATTGGTGTATTGAATTGTATTTAATCTTGATATTTGCTTTTGAAGTGGCAGGCAAAATACGCAGAGCACAGTTGGCGAATAGACAACCTTGTTCCAGATCGGCTGTTACGACGAGACGCTGAAATTGATGCTACAATAGCTCACCTTGGCGGCGCAGGTATATTTGTTCTAAAATTTCTTTTCACTTTGGAAAAGAAGTGGAGAGACAATGTGAGAGATGCTTTCTTTAATGTAAGATTACTCTATTCATATCCACGTAACATTTTCGTAAGGCTGTGTCTGTGCTGGAGGCGTGGGCATACAGAAATCGTAAAACAACTCCTCTGCCTAATGTAAGTAATGAGGAATATTATATTAAAGTTTCTAAAGGTTCAGGTAATTATGAATGCACCATTTATTAACAACCCAAATATATTTTTAGGTAACCATTTTGTTGCCTGCGCGACCTGAAAAAGAAAAATTGATGCGGTTTGAATCATAGTTTTTATTGAAACCAGTATCAGCTTTTAACAGCGAAGCTACCGGTATCAGATCCGACCTGTAGGAGTCTATCGCAAAGGCTTCAATCGAATGGTGTCGTAGCCGAATCGAATACACCTTGCCTGCACAAGACTGTTCGCAAGTCGACCGAAGGAGAGAGAACGCGCTGTTTGCCGTTTACTTTCATCGCCACGAGAACGTAAGTTTTCATTTATGCAGCTTTGTAGTCGCATTGAAACTTCCATAACGAGGTCAATTCTTCTCATTTCGGTAACTGGCCAATTCTGAAGATATTGGTTCGTCGGCGCGCACCGTGCAGTTGCTTGAAGAGATCTCTTCGAAGATAATTCTGCCTTTTGTACTAAGTGATATTAAATGTTATATATTCCACAGCCGCTGATCAAAATAGTTTATTCGTTGGTACATTGAATCGTATTTAATCTTTTCAGTTGCCTTTGCAGTGGCAGGCAAAATAAGCCGGGCAGTGCTGGTGTATCGGCTACCTTATTCTAGGTCGGCTGGTACGACGCAGCGTTGAAACTAACAGCTCACCTTGGCGGCCTTGTTCTTTTTGATATAAAATTTCTTTCCACTTCGCAATTCAGAGACATTGCGGCAAATTTTTTTCATGCCAAATTTGCTCTGCACATATCCAGAGGTATCATTTTCGAAAAGCTGTCTCTTGCGCCGGAGTCGTGGATTCGTAAAACAATTGCTCTGCTCAATGTAGTAACGAGGGAGTAAACTGGATTTTGTTCATAAACTAAAAAAAAATAGCAAAGCGGAGTTCATTTATAGTAATTGCCATTGGTTTCCTTGAGGATTATAGGATATTCGGCAAACTCCTGACGGTGATTAAACCAAAGGTTCTGATTTTATTAAGAAAAAAATTGAATCTTCCTACCCTTGAAACTGTTTGGGAAACGTTACATGTTTGGCGGTGAAACGACTAAGGCTAGGTGTTTATACCGTGTAACGCAGTGTTGCTGGGTTTCTCGCCACATTTCAGAAGTGATTCAAAAGTTTTTGATTTTTAACTTATAATGATATATAACACTGTTCTTACAATGAATACACTTGTAAGATAGTTACATCGTGTAATGTATTTGAAATGCGGGGATTTTCTAAACAAAAACAGGATCTTATCCATTTCGGTAGCCGAGAAAGAATCCGCTCACTTTCTCGGAAACATGGCGACCACCACCACCATGGCGATCGGAATGGCGTCGCATTAATAAACTGAAACATTCAAGGAGGAATACCGGTTTGTGTCGAATGTCGAGGCCTTCGACCCACGCGTAAAACATCTTAGTCTGTCCACCGCATTTTATGACAAAGTACGTGATAGATAAAAACTTGATATTTGGACGCTTAGCTGCGCTCGTTGAACTTGCGTAGTCGATCCATACGGTTACTGTAAAACTAGTAAATGGGGTATCGCCGACGCTGTCAACTAAAAATAGTTCCATGTGTTAAAATATTCTTTCAGTATTTGTCATTGGAGTTACCAATGAATAGTAGCTGATGTTATACTCTTTCAAACGTTCCCAACACCCAATGGCTTTGTGTAATATTCAGTGTACCTCCATATTGGCTATTACGGGACTTATTAAAATTTCAAAATTATATTTGCCGTAACAATTACTTCTAGGTTTTGATGGTAATAGGTTAAATAACAGCTACATTTTTACGCAATTTGGCTAATATGTGCAAAAATGCACGCAGCACATTTGTATTAGCACAAATGCTAAATACAAATTTGCAAAACATTACCAATTAGTTACGAAAATTGTTGCAACATCTTTTACAAAATTTGATTCTTCCCCGGATTTCCTTAACACGTCCATATTTTTCTCCCACAATTTTTGAAGAGATTGAAACTTTACTAACTCAGTCTAATTTAGGTTCACTTATACTTCTACAATTGTTCTATTACGGCTTTGCATGCAAATTTAGTTGAATGCAAAGCTAACATCAAAGGTGTTGGCATGTTTATGTGATTAAGGTGTTGCTTAAGTTTAATAAACATAAGTTGTGGGTCACATTTATTTAATAATCGATATTCGCACACTTGTTAGACTTCTTCCTTTTACTTTCTTACACAAGGTTCATTCATTCTCTAGCATTACAGAGAACTTTCTCCGTATAAATTGGAAATTCTTCCAGTTTAGTAGGTTCCGAGGCAATACTGTTCGTAGGTTTTCGCAAATTCACTTTTAAAAATACGTTAATTGGAATCTAAATTGAAAACGATCTGCAGCGCGAATTACATGATAATTCAAATATTCCCTTAAAGATTTCTACATCAGTGTTGTCGAAGTCGTGAAAACAAACTACGGCGTATATTGATAAAATTATGAATGGAATCTAGTGTTTAATATAGGCCAAGTACATTGACCAATTTATAGGCATTGGTTTAACTCCAGGCATTATTGCTATGATTGCAGCGCAACAACACGAACACATTTTTGGACACTTCTTTGAATATTCTAGCCGGATCCGAAAACAAATTCAGTTCACCAGGTGACCGACACGCGTCGGATGACACCTTATACGTCCCGATAGGTGCAGTAGTAGTACCCACATACGAAACTTTGTCAAATACTATATAGGGATGTCAGTGAACATGTGCATCACAGTTGCATTTTGAACTACGTAAACAGAATGCCGTCTGTCTCGGCGTCGATGTCTGTCTCGGCGTCGATGTCTGTCTCGGCGTCGATGTCTGTCTCGGCGTCGGATTCTGTCTCGGCGTCGATGTGTGCGCGTCGATGTCTGTCTCGCCGTCGATTCTGTCTCGCGTCGATGTCTGTCTCGGCGTCGATGTCTTCTGCGTCGATGTTCTCGGCGTGATGTCTGTCGCGTCGATGTCTGTCTCGGCGTCGATGTCTGTCTCGGCAGTCGAATGTCTGTCTCGGCGTCGATGTCTGTCTCGGCGTCGATGTCTGTCTCGCGCTGTCGATGTCCTGTCTCGGCTCGATGTCTGTCTCGGCGTCGATGTCTGTCTCGGCGTCGATGTGCTGTCTCGGCGTCGATGTCTGTCTCGCGTCGATGTCTGTCTCGGCGTCGATGTCTGTCTCGGCGTTCGAGTCTGTCTCGCGTCGATGTCTGTCTCAGCGTCGATGTCAGTCTGGCGTCGATGTCTGTCTCGGCGTCGATGTCTGTCGGCGTCGATCGTCTGTCTCGGCGTCGTGTGTCTCGCTCGATGTCTGCGGCGTCGATGTCTGTCTCGGCGGCGTCGGATGTCTGTCTCGCGTCGATTGTCTGTCGTCGCTTCTCGTCCGATGTCTGTCTCGGCGTCGATGTCTGTCTCGGCGTCGATGTCTGTCTCGGCGTCGATGTCTGTCTCGGCGTCGATGTCTGTCTCGGCTGTCGATGTCTGTTCGGGTCGATGTCTGTCTCGGCGTCGATGTCTTCGGCGTCATGTCTGTCTCGGCGTCGATGTCTGTCTCGCGTCGATGTCTGTCTCGCGTCGATGTCTGTCTCGGCGCGATGTCTGTCTCGCGTCGATGTCTGTCTGGCGTCGATGTCGTCTCGGCGTGTGTCGTGGAGTCGTCTGTCTCGGCGTCGATGTCTGTCTCGGCGTCGATGTCTGTCTCGGCGTCGAGTCTCTCGGCGTCGATGTCTGTCTCGGCGTCGTGTCTGTCTCGGCGTCGATGTCTGTCTCGGCGTCTGTCTGTCTCGGGTCGATGTCTGTCTTCGGCGTCGATGTCTGTCTCGGCGTCGATGTCTGTCTCGGTCGATGTCTGTCTCGGCGTCGATGTTGTCCGCGTCATGTCTGTCCGCGTCGATGTCTTGGTCGCTCGCGTCGATGTCTGTCTCGGCGTCGATGTCTGTCTCGCGTCGATGTCTGTCTCGACGTCGATGTCTGTCTGGCGTCGATGTCTGTCCGGGCTTGTCTGTCTCGCGTCGATGTCTGTCTCGCGTCGATTCTCTCGCGTCAGCGAACTTTGGTCATATCAACCTGGGAAATAAATTTCCTATCGTCACACAGCAACGTATACTGTGATCTTACAAGGAAACACACCCATAATCCTGCTTACGGGATCGAACCCGGCTGCATAGTGGAAACGCGCGCCGCTTAAAAAGAGCTAGCACCAACATGCAATAATATATAATAAATATAATAGTAATAAAGTAAAGTAACAAAAAAAAGTGCCATTTCAACATTACTTAATCGATCGTGAAACAGAACCAAAATATTCGATGGGGAACGATCGATGTGGGGAAAAATTGATGCGAAGCTAATCTTCATTTATTGCTACATACATATTAAAATGATTAGCTGTAAGAAAACAGAAGTATTCTAATGTATAATAACACATTATTAAATCAAATAGTTTTTTTAGAGTATTGTATTCTTTTGGGTTTATATGTATAGAACGGCATGTAACAGAAAATATTTACTATAAATTTGTTGGAACGTCGCAATAGTTCAATTTCACTTGGCAATGTGTTTGAAGTAAGTATCTGTAGTGGAAATCTGTAGTAAGCTATTGAAACTTACACCTCCTGAATGGATTTCTACAGTGTGTTGTAATATGAATATCTGCATTGCATACAAATGTTCCCACCTTTTAAAAGTTAGTTCTGACAGTAGACACTCTGATTTATAACTAAACTTCTTCCCTCGATCGACGTCGAGTGGAGCGAACCGAGGTGCACCCGCTGTACAAGCCAGGCGTGGCCACCCACCAGACATCGCGCTGGTGCGGCTGTCGCGGCCCGTGTGCCTGCCGTCACCCGGAGAACTCAACCTGCGCTCGACGGCCAGGCTGTGGCGCGGGCTGGGGCCCTCACCGAGGACAACGTGGGCAGCAACGTCTGAAGACGTCATCCATCTCGTCTGACACTGGATGAACTGACTGCCCTATACATTCTGGATGGACTGTGAAAGGATAGAGTTGGGACCAGACCGACGAGCTAATTATTCTTAGCATATGTGTGTGTGTAATTCTCAAAATTCTTACAATTACTAGCCAGAAATGATTTGTTTAAAACTTTCAGAAAGCTGAATGCTTGCGACTGATAAAGAGGAATGTACCATCCACACATATGCAGCATACGTATCCATTCATATGCATAGAAGATGGCTCGTATTTGGGAATTAGGGATTTTCTATTTTCACTATAAGGTTAGTAGAGCATTTTGGTACTTCAAAATGTTTTTTCTACGAAATAAGAAAGGCGTTAGTTATACTCTACGCAGATTGTTTGTGAAGCGATGTTAATATAGTATTGTATTTGATGCCGCGAATAAGATCTGGGGATTTCCTTCCGCCACAATCTTCTTGAAAACTCAATAACGGTGACTATTTTGAAAAAACGGGATAAAAAATTGTGATGCAAATAAATTGCAGCATTTCGAAACGTGAAAATATAAAAAATATTGCGACATTAATTAATGCGTATTAATTGATATTTTACGTAAATTGATTGTATGCAATGCGTATACTGCATCATAGCTGGTATGTCGGATATTCGACGAGGAATAATCCTTTAGTGTTTTTACAGGAAGAGAGGACTATAAGAGTTTCAATTCTTTGATGTTGTAATATTGATAATTTATTTAGCATAAAGTATTGTAATGTTTCTCTTTGGTGAATTAAAACCACACACGGGTAAAAATATCAACGTTTATTCGTGAACAATTATACACTAAAGCTATGTTTGGCTATTATACACTAAAGCTATGATCTATATACAGGTATATTACATAGTTCTTGTGTTCATTTAATTATTTTTCTTACACAAGACTCCGTTCTCTTGATTATTTATTTACACAGTTCTCTGCAATCTGATTATTTATTTACACTGATCACTTCTTCTATAGTATCACACAGTCCGCTGCACTGTCCACGGTCCACTGCGCTGACCACAATTCCCTGCGCGCACCAGGGTCCACTGCACTGCTGTTTACCGCGATGCATACGTCACATCTCAGTTTCCACTGCAGACTTCAGACTTCACACTCCTGACTGCTGTTCTGAAAAATTTTCATCATGAAGATGTGAACGCTAAACTGTCTTCAGACATTTGTCTTTCATAAACTCGAGATTTCGCGTAGAGATAATTTACGTGTTCAGAAGTTGGACCGTAATGTTCATCATTAACTTGTATATTGTGCCCACTCAATTTTTTTTATATGCACTATCTGAACTTGTTCATTCTTCAAAGTAGGTTATATTGTCGAAAATTTGAACTTCCACGTGTCACGCTACTTGTATCAAGTTGGTGTACTCTTAAATACCTACGTTCATAACCAATTATGCAAATGTCCGTTCACACAGAAATCAAATGAAACTATGATACTGCGGCTGTTTTACGTTTCGTATGAGGATATATTCCTCGATTAATTACCATAAAACTGTTGACCCCGCACAAGGAGAGACCAGCCATATTTTGGGTTTAAAATTAGCATTTGTCAGATCAACTACGTATTTATTTTTAGATGCGCGATACACTATAGCGATGCGTTCCGTCTGATGGTCAGGAAAGTATGTTTAAGAATACGTATACATATATACACATACGTTGCTTTCAAGTTTCGTTAATATGAAATGTGTTATGAGAACTGTTGAATGAGTGTTTAGAGAGAGTATGAATTGCTTAGTTCTAAAGTATTGTTCTAATAATAAAAGTAATAATAGTAAAAATATAATAATAAAAATAATAATATAATAATAGCCGATCCGGCCGACCGAAGGATCGCGGGTTCGAGTCCCGCCTCGGGCATGGTTGTGTTGTGTGTGTCTCTTAATGTTTGTGTGTGTCTATTTCATCATTCAACATCACAATTTCATACCCATCCCCCAGTGCTAACGACCCTGGGGTGTAAAAATGGAATCGGCGTACAAATGCTTATTCCCCAATAGAAGTAACGCTGCACCTACCCGGTATTCAAAGCTGAAATGAATAAACTTTATTTGCGTGGCCTTATGAGGCCGATTTCGGTCAAAAGTAAAATATAGTATAGTAAGTAATAATAATGATTTGAGTATGTAACAGATATAAGTAATAAATACTCAGTAGTATAATCAATAATAATGTTAGTGTAACAGTAATAATAATAATAATGTAGTAATAACAGTAATAATAATGTAGTAATAATTAATGCCTTTATTAATGGCGAGGTTCAGGCCATAGGGCCTGCTCTTCCGCCTAACTTCTGAATTTACATACATATAGAGTATTAACATTTTAAAACGGGAGGACAAGCTGTACATTTACGTCTGGGAGAGAAAAAAGTTCTGTGTTCTAGAACCTGTGAAGCAGCTGGTTCGATTCTCAGTCTGGGTAGTTCGTAGTTCTTTTTATCCATTCTACAGTGCCATAAAATCCACTAAATTACATCATCCTACATTTGTCTTGGCAATGTTATGCATAAAGCAGTCAAAATAAGTTTTCGCGAAGAAGGTGAATATTTCAATTCTGAATAAATGAGGAAATTGATCTCTTGTATTTGAAATTAAAAGTATGCAGTGTGTATTGTGGAGATAACCCTGTACTAATCGCAATTTTTTTATAAATCAGCTAGTAAAAGTTTTTTCCACGTCTCAATGGTTTTTGGTGATTTCTAAAGTATTTCAGCATGCATAAGCGGGACCAAAATATTACAAAATATTTTTTAAATTTAAAAACTAAACAAAAAAATTCCAACTCACGTGGAACAAACATATGTAATAATTCACCAGTAACATTTAATTGAGGCGCGTACTTTCAAAACGAGACTTTTCCATTCTAATTTGTTTTAAGAAAAATAAGAAATGTCATATCATTTGTTTAAAACTTCGTTGCTGAATGTTTGGGATTAATGCCTTTGGCTAGAGAAAGTAAAAATAATAGTATAAGATAATTTAAGAATATCTAGTCGTAATGAAGAAAGTTGAGCTAAAAATTTGGATATTCCCGTTTTGAAATTTATTTTGGTTATATTTTGTTTTTTTGGTTTTATTTTGGTTTATTTAATTATATTGGTATTTATTATGGTGAAAACGTCTTTTTCCGTGAAACAAATTTGATTTAATTATATGATTTTTCCAAGAGTATTAATTATTTCCTTTTGGTTTCATTATTTCATGTGTCATTTTTCATCAAATACGAAGATCAGCAACCCTTAGTACTGACTTTCACAATACTCACCATTCTCAGTATCAGCTTGACCAGTGCTGAGGACAGTTACATTTTTATACAACGATAAAATTTTCATTTTGATATAAAACGGCGCCAAAACACAGAAGGATCTCTGATTACTGGATTGGAAAGATAGTACTTTGCAATGAAATGATTTTGAAAAAATCGCGTTCTGATATTAACACATTATGAAGCCCTCTGGAGTGAAACGAAGATTGATTTTCTGGTCTCATGGTGCGAGAAAGAGCAGTTTCTCACCTAATTCATTTCTTCAGTTTAGATATTACAATAAATGTACCTATACGGATTACACTAAATTCAAGAATGCTATTGACCAAATAATAATTAACATAACCACTACTCGATATGAAACTGAAACAAAAGATTTAAGATGCACAATGTTTACGATGCCCAAATTCTTACCATTATAAGAAATGCGAACACTGACACATTCAATAATAACGTATGAGTAGACTGTTTACTAAAAGTAAATAAAATTATTAATCAATGCAGGAGTCTTGGGACGCGGTTTACAATAGCTGATACAAACGATAAATGTAATTTTTTTCAATGCTATCATTTCATTTTAACACTTGCTTTTCGCTTCAAAAAAGAACATTACATTTTTCACGGAAAAGCAACTTTTGGATAACACATGAGATTAGGACATGTAAAAACAAACGAATTCTTCTTTTCATTTCTAAGCATCATAACGTATTTCAATATTTCCACGTCTAGTTT
>BOPP01000013.1:14329188-14461501 GCA_017312745.1 Gryllus bimaculatus | reverse complement strand
GTCAGTGCAAGCGTGTTCAGTGCAGCGTGTTCAGCTGCAGCGTGTTCAGTGCACTCGTGTTCAGTGCACGCGCTGTTCAGTGCAGCAGGTGTTTCAGTGCAGGTGTTCAGTGCCAGCGTGTTCAGTGTGCAGCCGGTGTTCAGTGAGGCAACCCCAACAAAACGTGTTCAGGTGCAGCGTGTTTTCAGTGCGCGTGTTCAGTGCAGACGTGGTTACAGCTGCAGCGTGTCAGTGCACGCGTGTTCAGTGCAGCGTGTCAGTGCAAGCTGTTCAGTGCAGCACGTGTCAGTGCAGACGTGTTCAGTGCAGCGTGTTTCCAGAGTTGCCGTGTTCAGTGCCAGCGTGTTCAGTGCCAGCGTTAGCAGTGCAGACAGTGTTCAGAGTGCAGCGTGTTCCAGTGCAGCGTGTTCAGTGCAAGCGTGCTTCGAGTGCAGCGTGTCCAGTTGCAGCCGTGTTCCAGTGTCAAGCGTGGTCCAGTGCAGCCGTCGTTCAGTAGACAGCGTGGTTTCAGTGCAGCGTGTCAAGTGCGCTGCGTCAAGTGTTCCAGTGCAGCGTGTTCATGCACGTGTAGGCTGCGTGTTTCAGTGCAGCGTTTCAGTGCAGCGTGTTCAGATTGCGCGTGTTCAGTGCAGCGGTGTTCAGTGCAGCGTGTTCAGTGCAGCGTGTCAGTGCAGGCGTGTTCAGTGCAGCGTTGTTCAGTGCAGCGTGTTCAGTGGCCACGAGCGTGTTCAGTGGCAGCCGTGTCAGTCAGCGTGTTCAGTGCCAGCGTAGTCAGCTGCAGCGTGCTTCAGTGCAGCCGTGGTTCAGTGCAGCGTGTTCAGTGCAGCGTGTCAGTGCAGCGTGGTTTCAGTGCCCAGCGTGTTCAGTGCCGCGTGTTCAGTGCAGCGTTTCAGTGCAGCTGCTTCAGTGCAGCGTGTTCAAGTGCCAGGCGCTGTTCAGTGACAAGCGTTGTTCAGTGCAGCGTGTTCCAGTGCAAGCGTGCTTCAGGTGCAGTGTTCAGGTGCGCAGCGTGTTCCAGTGTGCAGTGACCGTGTTCAGTGCACGTGTTCAGTGCAGCGTGTTCAGATGCCCAGCCGTGTTTTCAGTGCCAGACAAGTGTTCAGTGCTAGCGTGGTTCAGTGCAGCGTGCTTACAGTGGCAGGCGTGTTCAGTGCAGCGTGTTCAGTGCGCAAGCGGTGTCCAGCAGCGTCGTTCAGTGCAGCGTGTCAGTGCCAGCGTGTTCAGTGCAGCGTGTCAGCTGCAGCGTGTTCACGCTTGCCAGCCGTGTTGCAGTGCAGACGTGTCAGTGCAGCGTGTTCAGTGCAAGGCGTGTTCAGTGCAGCGTGTTCTGAGGGTGCAGCGTGTTCGTCGCAGCGTGATCAGTGCAGCCGTGCTTCATTGGGCCAGCGTGTTTCTAGTGCAGCGTGTTCAGCTGCAGCGTGTTCAGTGCAGAGCGTGTTCAGTGGCAGAGACGTGTTTTCAGTGCAGCCGTGTTCAGCTGCCAGCGTGTTCAGTGCGCGTGTTCAGTGCAGCGTGCTTCAGTGCAGCTGTTCAGTGGCAGCGTGCTTCAGTGCAAGCGTGTTCAGTGCTTAGCGGTTCAGTGAGGCAGCAGGGTGTTCAGTGACAGCGTGTATCAGTGCAGCGTGTTCCAGTGCAGCGTGTTCATCGCACGTGTTCAGTGCAGCGTGTTCAGAGCAGAGCGTGTTTCAGTGCAGCGTTTCAAGTGCAGCGTGTTCAAAGTGCAGCGTGTCTCAGTGCAGCGTGTTCAGTGCCAGCGTGCTTTCAGTGCAGCGGTGTTCAGTGCAGCGTTGTTCAGTGCAGCGTGTTCAGTGCAGCTGATTGCAGTGCAGCGTGTTCAGTTGCAGCGTGTTCGTGTCCAGCGTGTTCAGGGTTGCAGCGTGTTTCAGTTGCTAGCAGTGTTCAGTGCAGCGTGTTCAGTGCCCACGTGTTCAGTGCATGCGTGTTCACGTGCAGCGTGTCCCAGTGCAGCGTGCTGTCAGTAGCAGCGTGTTGCAGAGTGCGAGTCGTGGTCAGTGCAGCGTGTTCAGCTGCAGCGTTCAAGTGCCAGCGTGTATCATTGCAGCGCGTTCAGCTTGCACAGCGTGATGCAGTGCAGCGGTTCAGGGCAAGCCGTGTTCAGTGAGCGTGTTCAGTTGCCAGCGGTTTCATCGCAGCGCGTGTTCAGTGCAGCGTTGTTCAGTGCAGGTGTTCAGCGATTGCAGCGTGTTCAGTGCAGTGTGTTCAGATGCAGCGTGTATCAGTGCCAGCCAGTGTTCAGTGCAGCGCGTGTTCAGTGCAGCGTGTTCAGTGCAGACGTGTCAGTGCAGCGTGCGTTTCAGTGCGAGCCGTGTTCCAGTTGCATGCGTGTTCAGTGCAGCGTGTCCAGTAGCAGCGTGTTCAGTGCACGCGTAGTTGCGGAGGCCACGTTGCGTGCAGCGTGCGTTCAGGGGCCAGCTGTTCCAGCTGCAGCGTGTTCAGTGCAGCGTGTTAGCTGCAAGCGTGTGTTCAGTGAGCGTGTTCAGCTGACAGCGCTGCTTACAGGCAAGCGTTTCACGTGCCAGCGTGTTCAGATAGCAGCGTCGTTCAGCTGCGCAACGTAAGTTCCCAGTGCAGCGTGTTCATCGTGCAGCGGTTCAGTGTGCAGCGTGTTCAGTGCGCATGAGTTCAGTGCAGAGCGTGGTCAGCTGCAGCGTGTTCAGCTATGCCAGCAGTGTTCAGTGCAGCGTGTTCATGCAGCCGTGTTCAGCTGCAGCGTGTTCAGTGCAGCCGTGTTCAGGCAGCGTGGTTCAGTCAGCTGCTTCAGTGCAGCGCTGTTTCAGTGCAGCCGTGTTCAGAGATGGCAGGCGTGTCAGTGCAGCGTGATTGCAGTGCAGCGTGTTCAGTGCAAGAGCCGGTTCAGTGCAGCGATGTTCAGTGGCAGCGTGTTTCAGTGCAGCGTCATCAGGTGCTAGCGTCTTCAAGTGTCAGCGTGGTTCAGTGCAACGGCGCTGTTCAGTGCAGCAGTGTCAGTGCCAGCGTGTTCAGTGCAGCGTGTTCAGTGCAGCGTGTTCAGTGCAGCGTGTTCAGTGCAGCGTGTTCAGTATCGTCGTGGGAAGAGTCAAGAAAATTATATTCGTTATATTCGAACAAAAAAAAGGGAACGAAGCAAACTGACGAGTTTAAATGAATTAATTTAATTATTAATTTAGGACATCTAATATTATTTGAAAGAAAAATTTCCTTTTTTAATTTTGAAGTTGTAAGAAGACTTCTAAAAATATTAATACATTCTTAATTTTCGAAAATTCAGTGTTAATTGTAGAAAATGGATCAGCCTTTGTGCTGATCAGCGTTAATTGTGGAAAAAGCCAGTTTTATAAGTAAATGTTACTATATTCCTTCAAGAAATTTAAAGAAAACATTTAGAGCGGTTGTTTGACAAATTTAATTTGAAGGAAAAAACTTCAATTTTGTAGTTTTAGGAAGACGCTGAAAAAATTACATATATTTGAAATTTTCAGAAATTCAGAGTTAACGGTTAAAACCGGCATATGATATATTTATAAATGTATAAAACTTAAAACTTCTAGATTTAATAAATCAAAGAATATATAAACTTAAAGAAAATAATTGGTGTCGTTTTTGAGATATACGGAAACGGAAAAATAAAAAGGATGTCAAACAGTGTAGCAAATCTTGGAGTGGGGCCAGCGTATTACTCTGAGCAATCCAACCAGCTATGAGCTATCCACACAGCGCATATTGTGAAATTGTGGTTGCTAGTATCAAAACGCCTTGACATGCAGCCACAATGCTCCAATCTCAATCCAAATGAGAACTTGTGGTGGGAATTGGAAAATGTGCGGAGGCATAAACTTTCAAATAAAGAAGTGGGCAAGATGCTCCTCGTTTAAGAATTGAAGATTATCACACCTCAGTTTTCAAGGAAGCTAGTAAGGTGAATTCAAACTAGACTTATACGTGTTAAAGATAATTTCACAAAATATTATTTTTCGTTTTTCTGAAGACAAATTACCAATGTACGTCTATTTCACGCTGAATTGTATGTGTATTAGAAAATGTTTTATTTACTATATATTATTCACTTATTTAAAGATTTTTTTATTTTGCGAGATTGAAGAATGTTTGCATTAATACATATATTTGTTTTCGGTCTCAATTTTGATATAAATATTTCTTATTACAGTTTGTGTTTTATTACATATTGTACAGTCGAGTTTGAAAGCCACCGTAACTTAGCTTCTAATAATATTTCTTTCCAGTTATAACCAAAGGCTTTGGGAATGTAATACATAAGGAAAATTAAGCATTTACTTCAAAAGACGAATATGGCTATGTTAAAACTTCTTACTTTTCAGAGCAGAGAGGATTCTATAAGAAATTATTCTTAAAAAAATAACAAAATTACAATATCAATAAGTAATAGCGTAGTCAAATATGACCTACGAAGAGTTTCATTTTGACGGTCGACGTATTTTTTCATCAAGTAGCAACGTCCATCCAGAGGCTATCGATAGATATCTGGATGATTCCAGCCTTTCAAATGAATCCGTCGAATGCTCGATGCTTCCATGCAAAAGTTTGGTCGTTGCCTCGAGCTTTGCGAGAATAAAGCTCACGTGTGTGTCTTCAGACCGACCTATTAGGTAGCCTTCTGCAGAACAAAGTATTATGTATAAGACATTAGAAAGGCTGAAGCCACCTTCCGTCATGCGACCGAAGCACGCGGGAAAGAATTACATCCGAGGTCATTTGAGAAGCAAACGCACGACGCGCCCGCGAATTAATGGCACCGACCTCGTCTCCGTAACTGGAATTTCCACAGTTCTCGAAATGGAAATAATTGGCCTCGCCATCGAAATTTAAATGCATTTACAAAACTGCACGAATGGAAACTTACGTTCTCGTGGCGATGGACGTAAACAGGAAACTGTCAGTTCCCTCTTCTTCGGTCGGCCTCACTCTGGCAGTCTCTCAACCCAGCAAGGCCAGTCGCTTTCGGCTACGCCATTAGATTTGAGCCCAATGAAAGATAAGATGTCTGATAATGGCCGCCTTGCAGGTTAAACCTGTAAATCTGTTCAATAAAAACTATGGTATGAACAATTTTTTTCCAGGCGTCGCAGGTCACAAATTAGATATTTGAAGAAAATATTTTCATTACAAATAGTGCGTAATTACACAAAACTTAATTTTATTTTTATACAATATAATTTTAATCTAATACGGCTCGTTACTACATTAGACATAGCAGTTGTCTTTTATCATTTCTTTAGGTTCACGACTAAGGCACAAGAAACTCTGTGCAATGTTGAGAGAGTTGTGAATATGTACAGAGCATATCTTGCATTAAAAAACAAACTCTCTCTACATCTGAAACCGGAAACAATTTTAGAACAAAACGATCGCTGTTAAAGAGCTGTTGTAGCATCGGTTTCAGCGCGTCGTCGGAAAAAGGTCGTCTATTCGCCAGCAGTGCCCGGCTTACTTTGTCTGCCACTACAAAGGTAACTAGTATGAAGATTAAATACGATTCAATATACCAACGAATTAACTATTTTGATCAGCGGCTTTGGAATATACAATATTCCTAAATAATATATCACTTATCAGCACCCAAGACAATACCTCCGAGAAGTTCACTTCAAGCAAATGCACGGTGCGCGTCGACGATACAGAATCTTCCATTTCAGGATATGCCAAAGAAACCGAAAAGGGAAGAATTGGCCTCGTCATTAAAGTTTCATTGTGTTTACAAAGCTACACAAACGAAGACACGTTTTCGTGGCTATGGAGGTAAAGAGCAAACAGCGCGTCTGTCTCCTTTGGTCGACATGCGAGCAGACTGTATCGCACGAGCAAGGCCGGTTCTTTGGGCTACGACACTATTCGATTTAAGCCTTCGCGATACACATTTATAGTTCGGATCTGATAATAGTGGCCTCGCTGTTAAAAGCTGAAAATCGGTTCAATGAAAACTGATACAAACAGCAATCTTTTTTTCTTTTTCAGGTGCCGCGGGCAACAAAATTATTATCTGAAAAATATTTGAATTGCTAATAAATTGTGCGTTCATAATTACTTAAACCTTTAGAATGTGCCTTTAATCTAATCTTCCCCGTTACTTACATTAGACACTTTCGTCACAAGAGACTCAGCGTTACGAAAATGACTTGTGGATATGAATAGAACAAGTCTTACATTAAAGGTGGCATCTACAACATTGTCACTCCCCTTCCTTTCCGAAGTGGTAAGAAATTGTAGAATAAACAGAGAATCTCCTCCAATGAGAGCTGTTTTCGAGTGTTTCAGCTATGCGTCGTAAGAGCCCGTCTGGAATAGGGCCGTCTATTCTCCAACAGTGCCGTGCGTATTGTGCCTTCAGTAAAGGCAACTATAAATTTATATGATTGAATGTGCCAACGAATTAAGTACTATTTTGAAATATATAACATTAAATACCACTAGACACCTGCTGATCGTATTGAAAACGATTACGGCGAGTCCAAGATTTCGCTTTTTACAAAACTACTTTTACACACCATGATCTCAACCAAAACAAAACTTACGGTTATGGATTGCTCTTTACATCGTCTTTCTATGAAATTTGGCTCAAAACTTGGCACCCAGCAAAATGGAAGACGGAAGCAGACGTCGCCGCAGAGAGCTGTGGGAGAACCATGCGCGCCGCCCCTTCGGTTGAACTGCGGTGAAGTGAGGAAGAGTTGCGTGGTTCGCCGCTGAGTAGGGGAGCGCTGATGCAGCTGATGCATTCATACTTTGCAAGAACGAATTGAGATACAAAGTAAAGATTGATCCATTAATTACTAATATTTTCAAAATATCGACATTGATCCTATCCATCACGTTACAATCTTAATGTTATGTATAATATTGGGCGTATTTTCTTAAATAGGTAATTGGAGATCGTCAGTTCGTTGAATTACAGGAATCAGCGCGAATTTCAAAACAGGGATATGTTATTTTATGTAATGAGCACAAACGTTTGGCATTTACTTGAATGCATTTATTTGCGTATTATCAATTTTATTATTGTAATACTTCATGGTACGGTTAACATTTGTAGTGAATCCATAGTATTTGACCACAGATCAACTGCTTATTCATGGTTAAAAAAATCTATTCACCCAGACGGTTACGGATCCTTTAACTCTTTGACATATTGATAATATGTCAATATCCAGTATTTTAAATATTTTTTTTACTCTTTCAACCATTGTTTGTAGAAGATTGTTAAAAGTTTCTAATTTTTGGAGTAATGGGAATTTTTTAACCTTAATTGTCGCGTTTTATTGTGGTGTAGTATGATTTAACGCAAGATAAATATCACAATGTGCCATGTTTCATTAGCTGATATTTGATCATGTGTAGTATAATAGTGTTCTTTCTCGTATTACTTTTAATTGTGACGTAAAATTAATTTGTCAACTTGTATCCATAAAACCTTTTGTCAATCTTCAAATTAAATATCTGTTCAATCGAGTGAAACACTACATTAAGTCCATTATTTTCAGTTCACTGAAATGGTAGGATAAGGGATGTTTTGATGAAGTTTTGAAATTTGGTTTACATGTGTTTTTGGGTCGCTGAGAACGAATGCAAAGTTAACTAACAATAATTTTGACTGGAAACTTACTTAATGGCTTACTTAACGCAATAACACATTCTCATGTAATACTGATATTTACAACAAACGTGTCAGAAATCACCTGCATCTGATGACAGTAAAAAAACGTCGTCAAGTCACAGTAAGAAATCGTCATGTAATACATGTACGTTTCTTTACAACACATTGCAAAACGAAACAAAGTGTTAAGGCTGATTTACACGTTGCCAGTAAACGTTCTAGATGATGTTGCCAGTAACTGGCAAGTGGAGACTGTCAACGTGTAACCGCCTTGTTGCAAGTGAGTGGTAAGAGCTTCGCGCCAGTCACCGGCGATGCCAGCTGAGCAAGAATATTTGGTTTCATCGCATGCTCTCGCGCTATCCCACCACAGCAACCTTCCGACTCCAAACACGTGTGTACACTGCTTTACACTTGCACGGTGATCAACGTAAGCGTATGATTATAATTATTTATAAAAATAATTGGGTAGCAGAAGCCTTCTAGAACAACGGAAGAACCAACTGGCAAATTTGACCGGTTGTGTACAGAATCGGAAAATTTGTGGGATATTTTTTATCAGAATATGAGAACAGCGTAGTCAGAAATGCTGCATTTCTGGCAATCGCAAATAAAATGGGAATAATAACTTTTCCAAGGCATGTGAATAAGATAAAAAAGTTTACGAAATATTTGCTTTGCAAACTGTTGCTTGCGCGCCGAATACTGTCAGACGCATGTCAAAAAGAGCATACATAAACTAAGAGCAGCGAGAAAAATATCTCATCTTGCATGTCATTACTAGGATTGGGAAAACAGCTATTGCCAGTCGCACAGAGCGTCAACGCTGCCTGGAATACTATATACTCTCTGTCTGCTGTCCGCTATATACTCTCTGGTCTAGGTGCTGGCAAACCAGTATTGGCAACGTGGTCTGTAGAGAACGCAATTTAGTGGATAGTATATAAAGCATATATTTTTCATTCGTATGAAGGACATACAATACTAATTTGCCTCCCGAAAAATTGCTGCACAGCATTACATACATTTTATTCTAGATTACTTATGTAGTATGCCAGTGCAAATTTGGCACCCTTTTACAGAAAAGTTTGATTGAAATATTGCCTTTATTTCACTCACAATTGCCTGAAAATAGAAATATGAAAAAAAAGTCTTAACACTTTTTAAAGAATAATTTTCATTTTTGGAAAAATATCGATCTTTAATAATTTAGTTGTACGAGGTAGGTCCAACAAGTTTTAAATTTTTGCATTTTTCAAAGATTTACAGTTAACAGTGAAATGTGGAACTACGCCATTTTTATAAGAGTATTTAGCTGCATTCACGGCTGATGTCACGACCCCTCGAATTTGAAATCGATATTTTAATTTTGAGGAGTACTTTACATGAAGCTACTGGGACATTTTCCAAATTTAAAATATGACTCCATCGTTTTTGATTAAATTTTGTTGTTGGACAGTGAAAAGAACGTTCAAGAGAAAGGTGAAGGTCACACGTTCATTAAAAACCGTAATTTTTCGAAAATTGCAAAAGTTCGAAATTTTTTCAGCCTTCCTACAACTAAAATATCATAGAGATTTTTCTGTTATTGAAATAGGTTTTAAAGATTTTAAAATATCATCTGTTCAAAAAACTCATTAAAGATATATTTTAAATAAAGTATCAATTTTTTGAAAATTTGATTACTTTTCCCATAATTTTGCGTGAAAATACTGGCGACAAAGTACGTGCTGCTTTACCACCGCTACTTTTCAAATGGTAGCGGCCACACCAAACGCCCCCACCACGGACCGTCAAGGAAACTACTTACGAACGATCAAATCAAAAGAATAAAACTGTTCTAACCGTCCACGGCGCTTGCCTAAAATGCTCTTCACAAGCTCCATCTCGCAATGTGCGCTCGAAACGCAATCCCCAACGATTCCCTCAAACTCTTTTCCGATTTGTGTTCGAACGCGCTCCAGGAACTCACGGCGGTTGCGCCAGTTGTAGTTCGATCAAAACCCTTCCACGTACGTCGTAATGTTCGCCGTAATCTCCCCCTTTGATCCCTCTCTCGTTATGCCTAACATTCCCCCGAAAAAATTTGACCTATTCGCTATGAAGTATATATGGTTCTACTTGTGCTCGAATTCAGGCCAACAAGATACAAATCGATGTATATGTTCAGCATGAGATTAAATAACTGGATAAAATTGTGAATTTCGAAATTTGTTGTTTGGTAGGAATGGAGAGATATTTTGTTCGAGTCAGATAGGTTGAATTCAGTCACTGTCTGGAGGAGAATTCTAGCGACCGACGGCGATATTTTCGTGTTTTTTCCGATAAACACCAGGTGAATGTTAGAACAGTACCCTAACCAACGGGCCGCGGACCACACGCGATCTTTCCTTCCTCTTCCTTGTCCTATCCTCACTCCTTATACACACACTTACATCCACTTCACTGCCACACGTGCCGGGAGACCGGTCGGGATCTTAGAGCTTGTCCCTGCGGGGAATCTTTCCCCGCCGGGACAAGCTGAAGGCTCCGCCACATCCCGATGACAGAAACATTATCTACACTTACGGGACTAATGACCTCATTAGTAGACGCGCTCGGAATAACAATCAATCTAAACTCTCGACAGGCGGCCCCTCCCAATCCTTTCTTCCGAAACGCTTCCTCGAAGCACTCGCACTCACAATCTTCGGCCTCACCTCGCTCCTACCTCTATCTCGGCGCAAACGCTCTCATATCAGACGTATTCAACATTATCACCGGAGACGCTCTGCACAAACGCCATCTCAAAACGATCGTCTGAAATGCACTGTGCTCGCCCTAAACGCACGATAGAACGGCTCAATCGCCCATCTCAAATGCTTAGGGGAAATAAACCTTACTAACAAAACACCTTGCTAACACGTCTAACAGAGTTTTATACGTACATCCTTTTTATATGTAGACATATTTGCAATATTCATTTTTGTATGTAATCACCTTTGCGTATAGACAATTACGCAATAGATATATCTTCATGTAGACAAACTTGCATTAGACATTTTTTCATGTAGATTGGCGCAATGTATAGACATTTATTACTTAGATCTTTTAGAGTATACAAAGCGTCGTTAGACATAAAATATTAGACCTACGGATCGGTAACGCCGTACACACGTTCTAAATACTCCCTCGAACTTTTTAGGCCATGAACGCTCGTCCGAAACGCTCGCCTCAGTCGTCGATTTGGTGGAAACTGACCCCCTAGATTCGTCGCTTGCTTCGATCTGCAGCGTGAAGCGCCGACCGAAGCGCTGGCCCCGAGCGCGTCCGCAACGCTTTGCCCTTTCCCTGAAGCAGCCGAATTCCGCGGAGGCACCGTGCTTCAGCGCCGGCGAAGAACGCTGGTCCAACATCTGCAAAACGCGGACAAAATTATTTTCCTTTTCTACCAGTGCTGCTAAAGCAGCACATACTTTACTGCCCTTAGTAATGCTTGCGTAATACTATTTGAAGCGCAATTTATCTCCGAATTAACACATCTCGGTAAAACTCTAATTTTCAAAACATAGTTCATGACCTTATTTCAAAATATATCTTTAAGGAACATATTTCGTTAAGGGAAAATCTCTTGCAATTTTTCGAACATCAGGGTTTTCAACGAACATCAGATCTGCATCATTCTCTTAAATGTTCTTCACAAAATTACAAAGCGTAATAAAGAACGTTGAAGCCAATTTTTCGGAAATTTGCAAAATGTTCAAGGGGCTTCATGTAATTTACCTCCAAAACTAAAATTTCTGTTTCAAATTCAAGGGACCGCGACATCAGTCAGATCGATTGGAGAATATCAATTTTGGAGAAAATCAGCTGAACGGTTTAGCAGCTAGCGTTGTTCTCAGATGGAGGGTCAGACTGACAGACGTTTTGCCGCCATTCAATTTTTCGGTTTCAAGGTCATCATTTTTCGGTTTCACCCACAAAACATTGATTTTGACTACACCACATAATAGAGAATTTTCCCTCTAAATTTAACAACTGAATTTATCCACTTTTCGTTTCCAAGATCCTGTAATAAGAGTTTTTCTGTCGAAAATTCGCCGTTTCTGCGTGCATTACATAACGTTATCTCTGCTCCTAGCGGGAAAGTGAAAAGGGCATTCGCAAATGCGCATGAGCTAACACACTTTTATTTACACCTTTAGCTTCTCCACACCATTCGACTGCCGCCGGTCAATGACCCCCACGGGCGAAACTCTCTTTAGGAGATTTTCTACGCGGTTCGCCTATCACCGGGTGAGCCCAGACTCGAGTCCAAACCGTAGAGCATATTCGACACCAGCTATAAAGCTACATCGTAACCGAACTTTTACTGATTGGGAATTCTAGAGGTCGCCTCACTTGATTGGTAGTTGCCTTGTCTTCCTTCTTCCAGTCCAGGACGACTCCGGTGCAGTGATTTACACGTAACACAAACCGCGAGCATTTTCTCACTATTTTTATCTAGATCTACAACTCTTCTGTAAGAGTTGATTGATTATTTCGTGTAAGCGATTAAGTCCATTGATTCCATAAGTGTAGTGCATGTTTCCCTAGAAGGTGGCTATAATTCCTGATATTCCCCTGCAGCATTGTGAGATCTAGCGCAGAACTACACGTCGGCCAGCCGGGTTTTCACAAACCAGGTATAGCATCTCACCAGCTAGGCACCGCCCAAGCCGAGAGCTCTAAGCTCCCGACTGATCTCCCGACATGTGTAGTAATGTAGGAAATGTAAGTGTAGGTATGTGAAAATAACGGGCGAGGACAAGGAAGATGAAGGAAAGATCGAGCGCGGTGAATGGGACATTTTGTAGGGTACTGTTCTCGCATTCACCTGGCATTGATCGGAGAAACAGAGTAGCCGGCCACTAGAATTCTTCTCCAGACAGCAACAGATTACGACCTATCTATATAAAGAGTTATTTGAAGTTGTTATGGAAATTCAAAATGAAAAATTAAGCCTTCAGGATTATAATTCCTAATATTTTAATTAAAACTTATACAAATTTCGTAATACAGTACATATGTACCACACGAGAAAAAAGAAAAATGTAATGTTGCTTGAAGCACACTTGACTTAAATATCAATTCTAACGACAGTAAAAAATAAAAATTATAATAAATAATATGGATTATGTAAGAAACATGCTTAGCAAGTATTGTAGAGAAGCACGTTATATTTTATAATATGAACATTTACTAAGAAATGTGATACCGAAATTCCCAAGACGTCCGGTTGCTTAAAAATATTCCTATGTTTCCGGAACTACCACACGTTCTACATATTAAGGATTTATTTCTGGCGGGACGGAGTTCCAGTACCTCAGGAGCAAAATAGAAAAAACAACAACGAAAAAGCAGAAGACAAACACTTGACAACTTTCATTTTTAGTTCCACCAACTTTCGTAAACTCAAAATTAATTTTTCACTTAATTGTATCATTTCTACGAATGTAATAAGATTATTAGAACAAAAACGATAAAAATTATAAAACTTTTTGTATTTATTATTATTACTATTGCAACATGTGCACAGAGATACGGCTATCATTGTTACTAATTTTTATTAAAATGGTTTATAATTATGAAATTATATTATAACACATAACTATTTCTGTTAAATTAATAATTAATTTGGGAGGCGTTTCATGACTTAAAACTGTATAAATAAAGCAATTGTACATATTATTATGACAAAAAAGATGGGACTAGATATATAACAAGCATAACTTAAACCTTCATCGAAATAAAAAAAAAAACTGCTTAATGTTGAGGAATCGCTGAATCATATCGTTTGTCAACTTCAAAAATTTAATGATCTGATTTTAGATTCACATTATAGTTAATACTTTACATACATTACGATCTTAACATGACGCTGGGATAAAAATATCTCAACAATTTGTAAATTTCAATTTCGTATTTAATTTTCTCACATCGAACGTCTAGTAATCTCAAACCAAAGTGACTCAACAATCAGACAATCCTTAATTAAACGCGAAACATCGAACATTTTTTCCTTTTTGTATGTGCTTGCATGAGTAAGTTGGGCAATATTATCAAGGTTAAAATAAAAGCGTAGTGATCAAATATTTGAATCCCAGACAGCATATCTGAGGATAGCTAAGTTGTTGAATACTGATATCTTTTATTTGAATAATTTTTGCTTGGTGTTCTAAAAAACAGTCAGCTTCAAAACTTTTTTTCGAGAGTGGCGGTGGTCTTCCCCCGCCGCATGGCGCAATCCGGCGCCGACCTACCGTCGGCTAGCGGGGATTTTCCCAACCGGGTATCTCCCATCAGTGGGGCACCACCCCACCCGGGACAAACTAAGCTCCCGACAGTTCTCCCGCATTTGTGACGAGGCATCTGTGCTAGTTATGCTTGTTAGTGTAAGTGTGTGTAAGGGGTGATGATAGAACAAAGAAGAGATAGGAAAGATCGCGTGCGGTCCGTAGCCCATTTGTTAGGGTACTGCTCCGGCATTCGCCTGATGGGAATGGGAGAATTCACTGTAATCTACCAATTAGAGTAGTCGATCTCTAGAATTCTCCTCCAGGTAGCGACTGCATTCGACCTCGCTATGTAGCTAGAGCCAGTCGGAACTCGAACCCTAGGTCAGAAAGAGTGCAGCTGAGGCCCTGAGAAAAAAAAAGAAGTCGGTAACGACAACCTTTATTTCGTACTCCTGAAGTGGCAACCCTTGGCGGGAGGCTGATGGTTTTGGCCGCTGTCCGCGAGCCGCCCGCCACCGTGCGCGGTGGGTGTGTTGGTGCGCGCGCGGCGCGAGGCGCGCTGTCGAGGCGTTGGCGGGGCTATGATCGGCGCGGCGGGGGCGGGGGCGCGGGGCGGGGCGCGGGGCGGGGGGCGCGGGGCGGGGGCGCGGCGGGTGCGCGGGGCGGGGGCGCGGGGCGGGGGCGCGGGGCGGGGGCGCGTGGACGGGGTCAGCGTCGTCGTCGGAGACTGGCGGGATGGCTGCGAGCGGGAGCGGGTGCGGGAGCGGGGGCGGAGCCGTTGGCGTGGACGGCGGCGACTCGACGGCCAGAGGCACCGCCATGGTGGGCATGGACCGCGTTGCGGCCCCGGGCGGAGGGGGCGCTGCGGGCGACTACGGCGACTACGGCGCGGGGTACGGCGCCCCGCAGCAGCCCGGGGCCTTCGTGCCGCCGGTGCCCGGCGCTCGCCCCAAGGTACGCTCCGCCCGCACTGCGCGCCCACCACTCGTCCCCGCCCTTCTGCCTTCCTCCGAGCGAAGGCACTGCGCCCAAGCGCGCTTGCTGGCGCCCCTTTGCCTTCCTCTGAGCGGTGGCCAGCATGTGGAACATAGGCCGTGGATGACGATGGATAGTTATAGAAGATAGTAGGCGCATCCAAGGCCCGACACCCACTTGCGTAAAACATCCATACCTTACGCCGCTTTCGAACCGCAGTCTTCGTCTCCGACGATTCTCCAAGACCCTGCTGCACACACCGAGCGCCCTGGATAATACGTTAGTAATTGCATGCTTCAAGACGATCGCAGTGTTACGCAATACACAAACACTTCATACAGTATATTCTAACACTTCGGCACTTCTTTCAGTACAAATCTTTCTCTTTATAATGGACGTAAGCAACCAAGAAGAGACGGTTGATTCTTAGCTTTCCTGGTCAAATGGGACATTTCATTCAAATATCAATGATTTTATTCCTCTCCCTTGCATCGGATTGATTCTCTCTTCAGACAAATCTGAGATTAATGTAAATATCTGAGAACCGGGTCCAGTAACTTTTAACCCTTTCGATCGCATTTACCGATTTCGCTCATTTCCCTCATCAAGTCCATTATCTGTGTTAATGAGGTCCTCGTAACGAGCAGTGACCTGCGCGCGAGTCGTGAATGAACTCTGCGCACCCTTTCATTTGCTGGCTTCACCCCCGCCCCCACCCCCGCCGCCGGGGACACTTCGTCCGCAGCTGCTCATTGCGCCTGGGCCTCGCCTCGAGGCAGGGGGCGCCCGACGTGACGTCCAAAGGTTGGAGCGCAGGAGCTTGCTTGCTACGGAAATGACGCTAGGTTCTGCGAGCCCTACCAAAACAAGGCGTGTTCTGGAAATAAGCCATTTTTCAGCTAAACTTGAAAATTAAATTAAAATCATTTAACACTAGCAACATATCACGCGCGACTCTGCGGTTTATTCACTCTCTCTTTGGCGATAAACGTTTTAGAATTGCGTTAGATTTCCGTTCATTATAGAAGATTTTACCTTGAGGATTCCTTTGAATTTTTAGTGACACCCCTTATTTTTCTTCGTTTTGAGACCACAATTTCTTTAAAGAAACATATTCCTGATTTCAAGCATTCAATCGTGTTTTATTTCTCGGCAACGACAATTTAAGAATTGCACTTCTGAGCGTAAAAAATGTATTTACGAAGGGATTTATACATTTTTGGCCCATATTTTTTTTCCGTTCGAGACATTTTTTCAATATTTTTCAATCTTCGAGTGGAAGTCCATTTAGTGTATAATATAATGATTTCCAATAATATTTTAAGAAAGAAATGATGTTGAAGAAAAGTGTGTTCCATTTCCATTACTTTCAAAGATGTTTCGTAACATCTTCATGTTCGAAGGATATCATTAGATATTATTAGCTTCTTTATGTCAATGAAAATTAGAACTAAGCGATAGTTATACTACTTACAATTTTATAAATAGATGCGATAGTTAAAGGTTAAGCAAAAATGTAAAAGCCAGTAATATTGCAGTCAGTCCGCAAATTTTAAGGTGGCCGGGGGTGGGTGGGAGGAGGTAGGAGCACATGGCGAACAGCTCAATGGAGACGCGCAGCCGCTGTGAAGCCAACGGAGGGGCCAATCTGGGATTCATCTCTTTCCTCGGAACGGTTGTCTAGAAATAGGACCCGAATGTGTAGAATTTTATAACTCACATTTTTGACTTTGAGATGATGTAGCCTTTTTGGGATTGAATTTGCAAGATTTAGGCACATCGTGGTGTAGCGTGACATAATCAAACCATAATTTAATAACCATAATAACTTTAATAATAGGTATGTTGAGTCGTTCAAAATACGCTTTATTTAGGAAGTTAAATCATTAGAATATGCTTAAATCCTTCAAGTGCAGTGGCGAATCCCAGATTACTGAAATGCACTCGGATGACCAAAAGAAATTATTACTCCGACGATCAAATAAATGCTTATTTTGATTATAAGAAGGCTTTTCACTTGGATTTCAGTGTCGGCATCACAGAGATGCACGTGTGGAATTTTCTAAATTAAGCCTAGGATGACAGAGCGAGGTATGTCTCCCCTAAGACTATTTTTTGGGGTTTCTTTTTTTTCTCGCCCGAAGATCTCTGTCTCAGTGCATTGAGTTTTGCTCTCCATTCCAAAAAGAGAATCAGAATTGACGACCTTCATTTCAGATATATTCATGTTAGATCAAATTAATCTTTCTTAGTAGTTTCTTGATTGGGTAGACAGTGTCTACCTTGCCCCTACAGACACATGATTTAATTTTCTAATTCATCCGCCCTCCTCTCATTTATAAACAAGCACAATTAGTTTTTATTTTTTAAGTAGTTCTTTAGCCGATCTAGCAGCTGAGGAGGATTTTGAACTATTTAAATTACTCAATCTTCGTCGAAGTGAAAATTACAAAATGTGAGCAATGTAGTAGAGATGCAGAAAGTTGAAATTTTCAATGTCTCATTTAGAATACCAAAAGTTATTTGTCATAATCTCTTCATTAGTCTTTAAGAATGGGGCTTGAAAGTTAACTGCGAGGCAATGCAACTATTCTACAATACAATCTGTTTTGGTCAAATAGAAGTGGAGGCAAGACCATCAGTATTGTCTTGACTTGCTCCAAGATACACCATTGCTCTTATGAAAATGTTTTTGTATAAAATGAATTAATGATCAATAAATCTTTTGGATCAAAGTAAATATTTCATTATTTATAATTTCTGATACCCGAATCAAGAGTATATTGTGGACTTTTTATTTATTTCGTTTCAAGTTGCCCGCTTTTAAAGATTATTATTATTATTATTATTATTATTATTATTATTATTATTATTATTATTATTATTATTATTTGTCTGTTAGTGCCCTTCTACAACATTTGATACTCTTTCGGGCTTCGTTTTCTCAATTTCTGCCTTCATCCCAAACCTAGATCTCCCTAATTAGGGTGAAGGTTTTCTCGTATTTCAAAAACTTGCGTGCCTTAGTTCTCCACATATCCTGTATAATACACAAACTCAAACAGGCCTAGAAATTCTTCTTCCTCTATGATACCGGCCTTCTTTTACAAATCAATAATAACTGCCCATTTTATGTCAAATTTGATAACCCGCATAAAGAATTTACAAATGTTCTTAGCATAATAGTTATGTGTTAGTTTTTGGAGAACCCTGTTTGAATTCAGACTTACTACTTCACACGGAACGGTTTTAAAGTACAAAGACATACGATAATCTAACGTAACGCACGTACCAAATATTCAAGATTTATTGCCTTTGTTGGAACCTTTTTGGTTGAGTAAGTAGCTCTTTTGATATCAACAACATCACTACGTGTTCCAGTGAACAAGAGAAACAATCTTGCCCTCTGGGTAATTCAATGCTATAGAAAAAGTTAGAAATAATAGACCGTCTTTGGTTTCATTAGACCAATAAAAAGAATATCAGCTGGCACCTTTTGCACTCTTTTTGAAAAGTCAAGAGGTTCGTTGAAATTGTTTCGTTATTTTAGAATGTGTTACTTAAGTTGGAGAAATTAAACCAAGGCCTAAATATTTCCAGCCATTTTAATCAAAAGCCGGTGGAATTAGACGTTAATTAGACTAAAACCCGTTGTTTGCGAAAACCTGCTGTTGGTGACGTTGGTTTACTGATTCCCGGAACGGCCGGTCGGCGATCAAAGGCAAAAGAAGGCCTTGCAATGTGGAAAGCCACGAGCACCTCTACAACGCGCTCAAGTGGAAACGATTTATTTAGGCGGTTCGCTGCTCCTCTTATCCCTCGCTGCCGCCTCTACTCCGTGGCCAAGATCTCCCACTACATGTACACGAATGTTCTGCTATTGCGAATGTCGCGCAGAAAATACGAGAGAACGAGCGATGAAAAGGTGAATAGTAGGGAGGTTTCGAAATCAATAAGAAGTTTCGAAGCTTTTCCGGGTAAACTACTCAGTTAATATCAGTCCCCGATGACTTCGCATACATGATCAAGTTTACATTTTTGTTTGCATTGTATAAACATTAATGAAAAACAAATTTGAAACGTTGACAACACGCACAACCTGGCGGTAAGGCGGGTAGTATCGGAGTCAGGCAAGGGAACACGGCGGTGACTGTGTCAAGGTTCAGCAGGCCAGGACAGTCAACGGCAGCGTAAGTCAGAGGGGAAAGCAGATCAGACCCCAGCAGACTAGAAATTATACACTAAAGACAGAATACATTCCTTTTTCTGCATGAATAGATAAATATGGTAAACTAATGGTAAGTTGTATCACATACCTTCTCACATTATTTCTAAATTTGCAATTTCCGAAAATGCAGAGAGTTTTTGAACATGTGACCCACGCCATTCTTTTAAGCATTCATTCTGCTATCAGAGGTAAAAATTTAAAAAAAATGTAAAGCGTTTTTTGGAGAAAAGGTTTTATTTTTTTTAAATTGCCTATATTCGCACCAAATTCCACAAAACTACTCACATTTTGAATTCTTGAACCTGAACTTACTTAAAGATACAGATTTCATTAAGGAAAAATATATCTTCAATATTATGGTTGTAGGAAGACGCTCCACAAAAATTGCACTTCTGCCATTTTCAAAAAATATAGCATATAAACGAACATGAGACCCTCACCATTCTTGTAAGAGTTGTTTAGGCTGTCTGAGAACAAAGGTTGATAAAAAATGTACCTTTTTTAGAAAATATTGAAAATGTTTTTGAGGGCCCGCAAAAATCGAAATACACGATTGAAACTCCCAAAGTTTCGAGTTCATTCAGATTGGTCGTGAAATACCAAGTTTTCGGAATCAAGCACCCCCAAAATTGGGTTATGGCTACACCATGAATTAGAGGAAGTAATTCATTATAAATAGCACAAGGATGTATCTACTTCATTACCAGGACCCGGCAATAAGAGTTTTTCTGCCGAACTATCGCTGTTTCTGGCGAACGATTATACAACTTTCTCTTCTTTCGAAGTATCTTGTAACGGCGAGAAAGAAAAACAATTCCAATCGAGTAAGAGGATTGGGCTTTGGGCATTGCGCGTGGTTGGAGTTAGAGCCGAGCGCCGCCTGTCTCGCAGGTGGACCCCGAGGCGCAGGGCGAGGTGGACCCCACGGTCTACCCGGAGCCCAAGGAGTCCACGCACAAGATCCGCGGCCGCTCCGACTTCCTGGAGATGCTGTGCGGCTCCGTGGACCAGGAGCTGCTCACCGTCAAGACCTTCTACTTCTTCTTCTACTCGGCGTTCGGCTCGCTCTTCCCGCTCATGGGCGTCTACTTCAAGCAGATGGGCATGAACCCGGGCCAGTGCGGGCTGCTCATCGGGTCGCGTCCCTTCGTCGAGTTCCTGTCGGCGCCCTTCTGGGGCTCCCTGGCGGACCGGTGAGTGTGCCGACGCCACACGCGACAACACAGGGCATTGGTAACGGACCATTTTATCAATTGCTAGTGGGCTTCGCTCTTGCAATGTACAGCGCGCCAGGAAAGTCTGTACGCAGTGGTACCTTGCTGGTGAGAGTTCATGCAACAAAAATTATGTTGGTAGCACGAGCTGCAGCTTGTAAATTGCGTGCTCACCACAATCATTGATGCGTGATGCGTGTAGTCCCGTTCACTTGTTTCCCAGTGATATGATTGCTATCAACACAAATGCAATTTTTTATAAGAGACGCTGATTCGGCTAGGTGTTGAGAGACTTTCCTGGTGCACTTTATTACACTTCCCATGCTACTGGTCACATGATTGTTAATCCCGTTTTACGCGACGATCTGCAAAAAATGTAATTGATGAAAGACTTTGTCGCGAGTATGAGTTTGTGCTATGTCTTGGTTTTCACATGGTTGTCAAGTATCCTATTGTTGAAACGTACTTCGCTTAGATACTATCTTGAAGAAATTTGATTTACCTACCCGAGGTAATATTCAAGTATTATTTTCGCCGATATTTCTTAACCGTTGGGGCAAAATATGAAGCGAAGACGCGCTTAATTCTTGTGGATGGGGAGAGTGGTACAGAGCTTCTGATCAGGGGCGCTTGAGTCAGCACAAATGCATAAAATCACCATCAACGCGCGTCTATTTGAGAGAGACATATGCACATTCCCATTGTACTAAGTCTATATTCTTCGCGCAGGTGTAAGCAATAAGTTGACAACGTTTTATCGCAATACGATGAGCAGTACGGTAGATTTTACGGCGAACACGTTTTACCATGGAGTGGTGGCCACAGACGCACGTCTTTATCCGAACGCATAAGTGTTCAATTGAAACCGTATGAACTCCTTAACATGTATCAACCCCTTAACAAACGTCAAACACCTGGACCAAAGAATCTTTGTCCTCCACACGAAAGTTTCGATACTCTCAACTAAGTAGCCGATAATCCACCGGCAAGTAACACGTAAGATGTCTGGTCCTAAGCCACATACGTCCTGTCATTTGTAATCTTAAAATTTATTATCACCATAAATATTATATTGACATTTATTTATTAATATATTTTGTAAATGGCTTCCACCCAGTTGTACTCAATTGCAGTAATATACGATATAAGTAGATCTCATCTCAACAATTCACGCTCGGGATCCTGAGTGTTTCGATTGAAACCCTGTCGCCGCTGCTTTCCTTCCCGTCGTGCGAACAATGAAAGAGGCCTGTAGCAGAGGCGCTGTGTCCGCGGCGCCGCGAATCGGAAGCGCTCGGCTCGGCGCGGGAGCCATCGATCTCCGACCCCTGGCACTCGGCGCCGGGCGCACGTCCTCGCCCTCGCCCGCACCCACGCCCGCGCCCTCGCCCGCCCACGCCGCTCCGCAGCGCGCGGGCAGGGCACCGCGCCAGCCGCCGACGCGAAGGGACCATTCACTTCATTGCCCTACTTCTCCAGCAATTCCCGCTCACGCTTTTTGCTAAGACATTCTGTTCCACTCGTCCTACATCCACTCACGTTTTGTACAATTGAACACTGTCAGCAATTTTCAGGAAACGAGTACCCACATACAGCACTCCCGGTCACTCCGTGGGGGTCTATGCCATCATCCGATCCTTTAAGTAGTATTCCGTTGTTTCTGTGCTTCTTAATTCAGTGTAACTGAGCGAAATAAGCCTTCATGAGCTAAAGAAATATTCAAGTGTTAGCACCTTGACAAAAAGGCAAGAACAACTAAAAATTCAAGAAAGAACTAGTAGTAAAGTACTAAAGTGACGTATATAATTTTGTTAATTTTTTGGGATGACTGCACTGGATTAACTGAATTGACATTTATTTAATAAGGAATAAATTGCAAGATTTTCGTGTACATTTGAATTGTGGCTCTTTTTCAAAAGGGTTAATCACGAAAAACGAAGATGCATTGTATGCTGTGGGTTAACGTTAAAAATTCTTCGGAAGCTTGAATTTGCTATTCGTTCCATGCTTTCAAAAGTATCAAAATAATGTTTCAAAACATATTTTCAATAAATATAAAACAAAGCACTTGCGTATAAACTCATATTTACAAGTCAGAACAAAAAATACATCAGTGTTTTCGGAAATACTAGATTTGACTGATCATATTTGTTAACAAAGAGTGAAAACCAGTTTTGATTAATTGAGTTAAATGTGACGACTAAGCCTTCTTACACATAAGTAATAGATTATGGCCCAAAATAGGATCCTAATATTTCACTTTTATAGTCGGCTCTCATGCGATGAAAATGCGGAATGAGGTGAAAATAATAGTTATATGGGTAAAGCAATTAAAAGTTACATCGTTCTTCACAGAGTTAGCCAGTTAGCAATCTTCAGCAATAACCAGTTAGCAATCTTCAATAATCTCGGAAGGTTTTGTTACCCCTGCCTGAACGGATTTATTTCGAAGTCGATGAATTGTTAATCTAATATAAAACCTTCCTCTGGTTATATAGTAGTTGAAATATTGAAAATACAATGTTGGAAACAGATTATTCATGTAAAGAAAAATCCACGTAACAATGTTTAATGGCCAGGCCTCTTAGATTTTGATGATTTGTGAGACATGACCTGAATCTGATGCTAAGAAACAAAATGTGTATTTATGAACATGTTAATCAAGAAAGTCTGGATGACACTTAGTACTTTTCAAATGTTTGATAGATATTTATTCAATTCGCATATCCCAGTGAAGCTACCGTTAATGCAAGCATTGTTCTGAGACGTATAACTCATCCACATGTTTCGTCCACGCGCCTTCCCGCTCTCTTGTTGTGCGCGGGGAGAGTCTTTGTGCAACGTGCACGGTGAGACGGAGGGAGCATTCATAGCCACGTTTCCGCGTTTCCCAAACACAAAGGACTGTACAAGCCATTGAAGTGGTTAACAGTTGCCCTCGAATTCAAAGCCTTTGTCACTGAATACGCGCAAACGTGAGTGGGAATTGAAAGCTGAGCGCATTCGCAAGCAAGAGCTCAAAGTATTGATTTCTCAATACGCACGGCATTGCCATCGCACTGTACACTCGCGATTCTTGGTTGCGTCTTCAGTACAATGTTATCAATCGTACGAGTACACGCCAGTGTACATGAAGTCGGATAACTTTTCTTGATAGATAGACGTTGATAAATATTGATGTCTGGATCTGATCACATTTGGGCACAGTGTCTACACTTTACAAGGTGCGTGACGGTCTGTCAATCTTCATATCCATGATACGTTTGAATACCATTTTTTATTTTTCAAAAAATGTATTTAATGTTTGACTGATTAAGGATATAAGACAACTCAATGAATAAAGAAAGATGAACTCAACAGTATATTACGGGTCTAAAGTGTACTTACTGATCTAAAATTTAGAATGCTTATTGTAGAAATATTGTTTTTATGCATTTGAAACTTAGAAATGAAGAACAATTAACAATTACAAATATTTGAAACTGAAATGGATTTTAGTATCAAAGATCATTCAGAATTTAAAATTGTGTTATACGGAAACAATATTCTGATATCGTTTTGGTAAAAAAGTATTCGGAACATGTGAGAGGAACACAATAATCCATTGAAATAATTGTTCGTTCAATCTTTGAGACAATCTTCCGTTTCCACATCCTTTCTTTCCCTTCTATTCTATCCTATTATTTAGAACCACACATACACACACACACAACCACACACACACACACACATATATATAATATATATATATATATATATATATACTATATATATAATGATATATATATATATATATATATATATTATGTGTGTGTGTGTGTGTGTGTGTGTGTGTTTAAGAAATATACAATGGGGACCGTGAAAATAATCATTGCATCCTCATTGTCAATTTCTAAATGAATGTCATACGTTTTGTTCTCTTCGATTAAATGGAAAATATTTCTTTAAATACAAATACCTGAGAGCTCAAGTCGTAGCGATTAAGAAAAAATCAAAACTCTGATAAAAAATACTTGGGAAAATCTGAAAATGTCATGGAATAAGCTGGAACTGAAATTCATATTAATTCGGATTTTAATGCAATGTGGATGCTCATCTAGAGAAGTAATTTCACTACGTACTATTTTGATTCATTACAGGCTTCGAAATATTTGACACGGGTATTTTTTAAGCGCGTGTAATAATTAATGAACATTTTATCAATAAAATGAATATATTTGTACTCCAATGTAAAGTTGTAATTTGTATCTTTTACTATGTACAAGCTCTTTGATCTTTGACATTCTTATTTTCCTAAGGGATTCTTTATTGTGCTAAAACATTGGAATGCGTTTGTTGCCGATTATCAACGTGGACTGTCGATTTTTTGCTAGAAAACTATATTTTTGTGCTTTATGCCATTTTAAAGAAAGCAGAAGCCGGAAGTCGTTCTGCAATGCTTACCAAATCTAGAATTACTAAATGGTAAAAAATATTATTTTTAAAACAGTATGAGGTATAAAGTTTGCTATTGTGATAGTGATTTACACGAATGATCAGTGACAATGAAAATCTCAAATTTGTAGTCCTACTATATGAATAGTATGCTAAAATGCACAAAAATAGGTATACAAGAATACTGGCATGTTCACGTAAGTTACATATTTTCGTACCACTTTAAATATAATACCGTGGAAAGATCAAAACTTGTTATTTAAATTTCTGGACCAAAAGATTTGGTTATACGTTTGGGTGTACTTTGTATTATGAATTACTCGGGAGATGTGCGCATGATTTCACAACACAGCAAAAATGCAAATCTGAAGTTAATCCTCTGAAACGTCCGCTGCTGTGGCCGTAGACGTAACTCTTTGTTTAGTAGATGGTTCGTTGCTATGGATTTAAGACATGTTTACTTACGTTAATAACAGAAAATAATACATGAACCGTTGCTCGAAATCGTCTATTACTCTGTCGTCTCGAGATATATCAGCAAAACTAATGCCAACTCTGATACCTGCACGCGATGAAAGCTTGTGAAATCATACTAGAATCTGAACATTCATGTTGATCTAAAAGTATGAATAGTTAGATGCCAGAGTACAAGATAGTTGTGTGAACCTCGGCTGAAAAGTAATTTTTTTAGATGAAAGGTTTCGTAAAGAAAACCTAGTTTCGTTATGCTAGATACATAATTATCTATGATGTAGGTTAGTATACAGAATCAATTTATAAAAAAGAACCAATATGATCGTTTAATTAAAATAATGATTTACTAAAATTCTCATTTGATACAAAAAGCCCTAATGAGTCTCATATTTACTACATTACATGTGTAACATCTTCAGTAGAAGACAGCATGCACGGAAAGGTCATCCGCAATGAACTGCATGCCATTTTTCTCTTCCTTTTCACTCACGTCATCAGGCACGATCGTGGCCTTGACATCCACACGGCCAATAAAATATAGTAACTCTGGCACGTGCGACGGAGAACGAAATACGACAGTGAACACATCTGAAACCGCATTCGATCAGTCCATTAAATTTTCTCATAGCCATATCCGGGAGAAAAACCTAACACATTGTGTATATACTGCAATTCCCAGCTGAACATTCCTCCAGGAATGTCCCCTATGCAATTTAGTCAGACCCTAATATTTTGCTACAAAAAGTTTTAATTCTATTATAATTGACGATAAAAATCAAATGAATGTAATATTTTTTTATTAAAATAGTTTTTTTACCAAATTTAATCTTATTAGTTAATGTGGTCTCTCATTTCTTTCTGTAATAACAATTATCATTAATGCGTTTTTATAATAACGTACAGTATGTTTTGAATCTGTAACTATAGAGTCATAATGTAAAAAAATTAATATTATTAATATAAAATGTAAAATACCGCATCTATTTAGTCTAGGTATAATCTAGGTAATGTAGCAGCTCAAAATAAAAAAACACATCTGTAGCCATTATTTGTGGAATTCGAGTTTGTTTTTACTTTACCCCAAAAACTTGTTGAAAATGATACAAAAACATGCTGGGAGCTCAGAAAAGAAATATTCAGTAACTCTTTTTGGAAACAGATTGAGTTGTTAATTATGTATGTACAATATTTGCATGCGATCTTACACTAAGTAATTGCCATTTAAGAAGTCTACCTCATGGGTATTCGAAATTATATTCTCAGCTAGCCCTTTTAACAAGATATTGGAATAAATTAATAAAATAGACTTTGCCAAAATAAGAGCAAAAATTGTGTTTATTATTAGAATCAGATCTTCCAGAATATCAATTGTTGAGATCAATCCTCGTAGATGAACATATATTAGGCTCTCATTCAAAGGAATAGACAAAACTTAATCCACAAAACTCGTTGAAATATTAAACATCGATCGTCTGTTTCAGTTAATTCTCCAGAAATAAGTATTTATCATAAAAATTAATATAGTTTTTAAACAGTATCGCAAACGGCCAGATGATGAGTAATATTACATCACACTGATTGTCAGAGGGTTAGTTATTTAATAATCAGAGAGGAACTGTCTCAAAATACCTGTTTTGTGGTTTCCACATTCCTCATTCTTTCTCAAAATATGTTTATGTATTTTGAGAATGAATGCGGAATGTGATGCGTTTGAAACCACAACAGAGGGCTGCGCAAAAACGTGCTGTCCCCACGTCACTCAAGTTGACGTCTCAATGGAACTGACAAATGGGAAACTGGAACAGGTTTACACCGTTTGTAGTCATATGCGTGCATTGATTGCGCCAAAAATAATATACGAGTAACTCGTGCATATAGATGACGCAAATAACTGCACTTAAAATGAGCAAAAATAAAAATAAATCGTACAACGCGTGTCCGGCGACAGATGAAGTACTTCATGGGGGTTCAAGAATAACCCTAATTTAGTGATTTGAATATCTAGCACGAAAAATTTACATTTTTGTGAGGGTTCTAGGAGGTAATTTGTTATACCATCATCGAGCAAACTCTGCTATACTGAAATGTAGATTCAGCCGTAACACTTAATGAAAAATGTACAAGGTAATACAAGTTTTTCAAAGAAAAATATTGTATGTCGTATTGTTTTATGATATTATAAAATATAATGTGAATATAATGACATAAAATATTATCACAGACACACATTTTTGCATGTGTATAACGTGTTCAACTCAAATTTTGCTCGCTTGAATAATTTGCACGGATAATCTTTTAAACGGCATCAACCATCTGCGAAAACAAGCCCTCTTTATGAAACGAACCGTTGGGTCTTAGAGGTTGGAAGCGCTCAGTCAGTTCCCGGTTCACAAGCAGTTTCCTCCGAGAGGCTCGTTCAGTTTCTCTAAGAGTCCAGAACCGGTCCAAAAGGCTTAATCCCTGTAGAGGGATCGCCTCAGACATCATCATTAGTCTAAACGTCCTTCACTACCACCACTACCACGTGCGATCACCACCACTCTCCGAACACAAGCCTTCTTTAGCAAACTGGCAAAGGGTCGTCGCGCACCTGATCGGCCGTTTTGCGCCCCGCCTGCAGTGCTTTGCCTCGCGTCCGCGAGCTACATCCGGCGCCTTTCCTCTCCGTTTGTCGAGCGCTCGCCGTAGAGCCGACGAATTTTGTGCAGCGTCGTCGTCGTCACAGGGGAGTCCTCCGGGCGCCAACGAGCCCCGGATTAGGCGCGGATCCGCGCCGATGGGGAAGAGTTGTGCGAATGCTTCCGGGGGGCGAGGGGGCCGCGGGCCCCCGGGGGCTTACCGAGGCGGGAAGCCCCGAGAGGGCGCGGCGGTCGACCTGCCGCTGATCCCCGGCGCCTCGCGACTCCCTCGGCGCCTGCGCGCGGCCGTCGCATCGCTGTGCCTCCCCGGCTCCCATCCCGGCTCGGCCGTTTTAGCTGCTGGATTGCGACTTCGACACTTCGTGTTTTCCCGGAGAGATAAACCGACACCGCTAAAACTCACTAGTATCTTGAAGCTGTGTTCGCCCCTTTCAGCTCCGTAATATTTGCAAAGTCGTTCAATCACTTGAATCTGAATTTCACGAACGTCTGGATTCTGAAATTTTTTCAAGTTCTAAACTTTGAATTAACGTTTGTGTAATGTCAAATGTCACCGAAAGTTTGGTGATAGCTTCAGTACGTTGCACTATTTTAATTTTCCTTTTACATTTCGTAGGACTCGGATATTGTTTTTCTGGATCTTGGTTCGTAGGGGATCAATTTGTTTTCTTGCAGATTCTGTCTTATGGTTTTATAATCTTCTATGCTGTTAACAATTACTTGGATATATTTTGCTTGATTATGGGTTTGGGACTGGTTATGTTTTAGTATGTGATGGATTGTTATGATGAGGTTGGAATGATTTTGGGCATCGTTGATGTATATGGGGGAATTTTGATTTTTGTTAGGTCTGAGGAGGCGGGATTTGTAGGTGTATCTTGGGTTCTTAGGGTTTCGAAATATTTTTTACAGGGATGTTGTACATTGTGGGTGAATGGAGGGTAAGATTTGGAGGGGGTAAGGAATGATTCAGTCGGGGAAGTTTGTTTAGTTGTTGCTTTTGCGTATAGTTCGGAGTTGTTGGCGTGTTCATAATTAGAGTTGAGATGTTCCATAGGTTCGACATACGGCTGCTAACAAACCTCTTACAGTAGATGTGTGGGAGGATTTTCATGAAATTGATAAAGATCTCTGAGCACACTAGAAACTGCTTCCGACATTGTTGTGCCGTGGCGCAGTACAGACGCTGAATATGGAGTTCACACTTTGTCTAACGCTAAGTTCGGCTATGAATGACACCAACAGTTAACACTGACACAGCACTCGTTGAGTAGATTTGCCGCAATTCCATCATTTCGATGTCTGTAATCACTGCTACAAAGTTTCCAAGTTAATAAAAATCTGACTGCCAATTTTTAACAATCTTACAGTAAATTTAAATGTTTGAAAGCAACATTTTGAGACACGTGTTGATAAAATTTTGCTATGGATTTCTATTAAAATGAACCACAACCTCGAAAAGACCAATTTAATAATAACACATTTTAATTTTGTTTTTGAATTATTATAAGAGTGTTTAGTTACTTAAAGTCACATCAACATCTAGGTTATTAGCGATCACTATTGCATTTAACGACATAGTAACTGTGAAGATTACATGATATGGTAATGATAGGGGATGAAAGGACGAACACAAATGCAACCATGCCCAAGGCGGGACACGAACCCGCGATCCTTTTGTTCAAGATCGCTACTGCACTACTGCCTTAACAATCTCGGCCATCCGGGCGGCTATTTTAACATTTTGTTTAAACATTTTTGGTGACTTTGAGAGTGCTTGGTTTCCAAAGCGTTAATCCATCTCTGACTGGGACAAACAGTTGACGAAATTGCCCCATAGAAGTCAGTCGAGTTCAGTCAGAAGTGGCTGTGAGAATGTATGAATGTAATGTACGCACTTAATGCGTCGTTTTGCAGCATTTTACAAAATCTGGGCGCACGCCAGGATCTCTTGGCAGCCTGAGGGTCCTGCCAAATGTCACAAAAGCCTAACCAGATGGCCAATGAAATGGAAGTACTACGCGCTAAGTTATTATTTGTGGGCACCCTCACTTACATCATATCACCTCACTCAAAATGGAATATAAGATATAAACTCAGTTATTATGTGAAATGAAATATTAATGAACTCAAAACAGGGTTATTAATATAAATAGTAATAATTATTAAAGTATGTTAAGAGATCCTCATTTCTATATGTCGTGAGATAAATATGTTAAAATCTGTTTCAAAAATTAAAGTGTATGTCTTTGGATCAGAAAAGGAGGAAGCTCTCAATACGTAGTCGATATGTTGATCGCAAAATGTTAGCATCCTATTTTGTCTACTTTCTAGTGTCCACTTAGTGAAACTGAGGCTGTTACATTTATAGAAATTAATGATAATAATGAAGACCAACATGTGAATGTTAAATTCAACAATACTAAAGTTGAATATAACAAAGTTTATGTGGTTTTGATGAGAAACGTTTCGCTACTGTACATGAGTTATTGTACAAATTCCCCAGTCCATGAGCTAAGAAGCTTACCATTCCAGTGAGTTGAATCAGTAAGCACTGCGCTTAATACGCTTACGTGCACAGATTATACAACTGGGAAGCTAATAACGTCTAGTCTGCATCGAATCGGAGTGCGCCAAGTTCCTTCAATGATTTCTGCGATCGAAGCTCAAGAACTACAAAGCGGATTTCCAGGGAGGGACCTCTCGAGTGTGTCAGCAACGATTAGAATCTCGCAAAAGTGAGATTTATTGCATGTGATGTATTAATGATGGGCTGTGTTGGAGTTAGAAAATCACGCAGAAATAATTTTACGGGTGTCCGCACCTCTAAAAACTGTAGAGGAAATAATTATTAGTCGTATTAAAAATAATTTATCGGTGTTTTTTTCGCTAGAAATCACTTCATTTCCCATCATTTTCCTTATACCAAGGGAAAAATCTGACTTTGTAATGTGTACATAACAGTATCTATTTTGTTGGGGCCAAAGACAAGCTGGACAAGACGATGGGGGGGGGACGAAACTGCTAAACCTAACATTTTTAATCATCCTAGTTCCTTATATCCTCCTGGATGAATCAGTTTTCATGTAGAGATGACACAATGGCACCGTGAGAGGCTGACGGATCCGTAGTACCACGAATTCCACATGGGCCGACTGGAATTGTACAGAGCGGTTTTTGTAAGGATGGGACAAAGTGACAGTTCGCCAGACAAGTGAACATCACGTGTAATTCAGAGATGCATCCCTCCGTCGCGGCAGCTGTTCAGCCAAACCTCTTCGTGAAGTGTTTGTTGAGGTATGTGCAGGTGTTTGTGAGGTATGTGAGTTTTGCTGAGGTATACGGGCACGTACGGGCGAGCCCGGAAAATATTGAAATTTAATTACGTATGTGGAAAAAGTCTTAAGATGCTCTCATATTCCGTAAAAGAAAACTGTCATGAATGTAAATAGAAAGAAAAATGATTTTTCGGAGGACGTTCAAATACTTTTTCTGGGCGTTACACAGCGAATGACTCATGCTTTTATGTAGTGAAGTGTTGTGTAGCTTTTGTGTTGTGAGTGGTTTATTTATAATTATTACTCCTCGGCTATCAAAATTTAGTACTATGCTCTCATAACTCAAATGTGGCTGGTTTTTATTGAATTGCTTTGTAAGTCACTCATGTTCTGCATGTCAATGCATTCTTTAACATATCAAGTGTGTCTATTTCTATCTCTTATTTCTTGGATAAATAATAAGCACATTTTTTATATTCACTCTCACCGATTAAAACATTTAAACAGTGAACGCTATATTTTAATATATATATATATATATATATTAAAAGATATTATTATATTATATATATTAAACGCTCACGAACACGGCTTGTCACCTTCCAACGCAGGAGCCGGAAACACGTGCACCGTCACCAGCAGCATCACACATTCAAGACTCGCTTTTAAACCAAACATAATATTTATCACGTAAAAACTAAATTCAATGTAATGTTAGTACAAAATAATTTTTACAGAAGAGCACATAGCTCTGCACTCCCTAATTTCAATTATTTGTCGTGACGCACTATATTTTCGTCGGACGAGGACATCACAAAAAGAAGCGTAGATGCTATATACAAGTTAGCCAACTGCAAACGAACGAATGGAGGAAGGAGAGTCTAGTAGGCTTAAGGACATAAAGACTACAGATCCTTTATTTGTGTTGACAGCAATAGCTGTCAAAACGTCCCATTCTTATAAAAATCGCTCTATACCCAGAGGAGAAAAGCTATAACTCTAACTTCTCCACTGTGGGTCGCATTGATCTATCGGGACATGTGAAAACTCTTCTGCTGATTACAAAATGAATAATTTATTTCCAAAAGACCACATGTCCATCGGCTGTCCGAAGCATCAACACTGTTGGGAACACTGTCTCACAAAAAAAGAACTAGTTCGAAGTAAACAGAGAACATCTGATTGCATTATTTTAACAAACAGCGCATACACATACAACAAAGCTTATTCTTTATCAAATCGTGAGATTCTCACTTTCACAAATATTGGAGATGTAGCCGTTTCGAAATAATCGATTTCCCTTGTGCTGTTTGTATTACGGTGGCGGCCAATACATTTTTTCTTGAGAGCCCTTCCTTACGACCCGCCGCATTCGCCGAGAGACGGAGGAACGAGGAGAAGCGAGCGGCGCCTCACTCCCCCCTCCCCGCACCCCACCGCTGGCACCAGATACGCGGAGATGTCTCGCGGTTCGAGACGACAACCTCCCGCCATTGCCTTCGACAAGGAGGGGCCGAGCCACATACGGTGGGCTCTTTTCAAACCAACCTCGAAACGAAGTAGCAGACTTTGCCACTCTCCTGACGAAAAATGGAATTATCAAAAGTATTATACTCTAAGATATTATTGCATAATTATTTGGGGAATATGATTTAATTAAATATGTTGTTATTATATCCAAGGCTCGGGATTTGGTTTACGTGTCCATTGATCTATTCGGACTTGGTTTGAATTTATTAATTTGTATCATACGTGCTCCCATTCTTTTCACCTACTTTTGATTTTTGAATTCGCCGGAAAAAGCGATACAATAATCTCAGTCACGTGTATCTATTACGTACGTGAATATTTCTGTGACTGGTCGGATTCGGGCTTTTATTAGGGCGGGGGTTGTAGACGGCACTTCCTACAAGAGCGGCCTGGTGAACTACTTTGCCGCCCTTCGAGAACCTACTTCCCCAGCCGGGTTCGGAGCCCTCATTGAGGGTTTACGAGTTCCATACGACAGTGGACGATTACGATTACAATACTTACTTTGGAACACATTCCACGTTCTATATTAACACGTAGTTAAATAGTTCTCATTATTTAAAAAGCAATTGTGAAAATTCCATGAAGCTGGAAATAGTGCGGGGAGGGGCAGCGGATGCCGGTCGCCTGATGGATCGTGCGGCGTCGGGGGGCCGCCCTCCAACAGCCCCGCCGACGCCGACGCCGACGCCGACGCCGACGCCGACGCCGCGCTGGCGCCCGGCGCCACTCCGGGAGCGCCAGCCGGCGGGGGCGGGGTTAATGCGCAAGCAGCCCTGGCACGTGCTTAGGGCCCTCGTCGGGTGTGGAACTCAATATAATTTTAAAAAATTAAACTAGTTCAAAATACGTAAATATATTTCAATACTGCATTATCAATTTTTAAAATAGAGTTCGGTTTAATTAGGTAATACCAGGATTTGTAGGCAACTTACATGGATACTAACAAAATAGCAGTGATATCTGCTAAGGACATTTAACGAATGAAATTTCGAAAACAAGAAGAAGGGAGAAGGAAAAGATTGACGCGAAATCTTTTTTGTATAGTATTTTGTTATAAACTATACTGACACCGTAAAACGACAATCAAGGTATATTGTATTTAAAAAAATGAAACACTACTAAGAAGGTCTGATATGTTAATTCTTTTGATACCTACAACAATTGATTTTACTTTCTATTTCTATCTATAACCAGTATCGAAATCAACTTCTGAGCCAAAGTCACCAACTCGATCATGTTCCCTCAGTCCATTGAGGAAGCGCTGCGAGGGCGCTCTTGCTTCTTCTTCTGGGCTGCAAATGTGACTTTACTCTCGGCTCACGTTTTCTTGAGCTCTACGACTGAAACCGAACAAATTTAATTTCGTGGATCTAAATAATATTTCCTATTTAATGATCGTAATTAAATGCTATTTGAGAGGGGCAAGTAAATGTATAATTTTAAATGTAAACGGTTTCAAGGTAATGTGGTTTCTAAAATGCTAAACTTGTTGTCAAAACTGTTTTCAAACTTTTATGAAAAATTAAAAATTTTCACAGGTAAGTGGATCTTTGCTTTTCACGGTTCTTCCAAGAGGACAAGAAGTAACAGAAGCCCTAGATAACGATTTTCTCTTTGACAATTGTTTGCGCGCTTTTCATTTCCTGTTAACATTATACTCATTTCTCGCTCATCTTTGTCATAAATATACTTTGTTTTCCTTCTACGAATGGGTCGATCAATATACATTTACAAAATGTCCTCATTATGAAAAGACACACAAGGAAAATGGAGCAATATGAGGAACAAGTCGTAAGGATATTTTTTATTGGGATCTTCCTACATTTAATTTACATTGAAGGATTTTCTGAAGCAGTGTCGACAGTTTCCAATTATTGAATAGCTTCATAAAGAATGTCGTAAGTTAGTGCACCAGAAATCAATACTCATTTGTTGCTTCCGTTCTATCTTAACGACAGGGTCTGGGCACAATGAGATTGTTCTCTTTTATAATTGTTGTACTACAACAAAAGGTACTAATATAACAAGATCTTGGAGTACGGAGAAAAGTTAAAATTCTTAAAATCATAATTTCATCGCAATATCATCAATATTCTATATGAGTACGATTTCTGGAAGAGGTTTTGCTTTTAATAATAATTTCCAGTGCTGGATGTACAAGTTTTGCGCGTACACAATTTGTACATATAAATAGCCTCATTGTCAATACACTCGCTATTCTTCGACAGTAATATTGATATAAACTCATGATAAACACTGTGTCAAAAGAATTTAGAATTTTCGATCTATTTATGCAGAGTTTTGAGGTTGAAATTATTAAAATTAAAGAGTATTCTAATAAAAACAGTTGATTGTAATAGTATGCTTTTAAATGAGTCTGACAACTTTTAAATCTGCGTTGACGAGGTGTTAATAAAAGAAATACATTTACTCAATTTATTGAATGCCTTCTATGAAAATTTTCGTATATGTTCTTATAACAGCTGACCACAATGTTGAAAACATTACAGGAAAGAAGCGACAAACACGTACTGCTTAAAGTCCTTTCTATCCCAAGGAATCAGTTTGGTTTAAGAAATATCAAAAACATTTCAAATCTAAACGATACAACAAAGGGAAAGGACTCTTCATGTCCAGAAGAAAGAGTTTCTTACTAAGTGAATTCGTAAATACGTTTTGGGCACAATTGGAGTTACCAGACTTCTCAGGAATATTGATACAGTCTGACACCAAAAATCCTATTCCACTAAAAAGCCTATTGCAATGTATGTCAGAGTTAACAGCTGGAGTACTCATCATATCAAATGTTGAAAATGCCACAAAGAAGGCCGCAATTTTAATTTTATATTGAGTGTCTATAAGATGATAAAAAATGCCTTGTGTTGGCGGATTGCCAGATAAAACATCAAATCCACACATGGTGTGTTGGTACATCTTGAACAGCAGTCGAATAAACTTAAGTATTTGTTGTAAAATATTTTGGGATAACCATTCATCTACCCATATCTGAACCCATGTTGTAATTACACTTTTCTAAAGGAGAAGTCAATTACCAAAGTTTGTCGCTGAATTACTGTGCGTACATCATGTATCTTTCCGACGTCCCCCCCCCCACTCCCCGCCATATCGGAGCCAATCATTCGAACGCGGCTACGCACTGCCCCATATTGAAACAACGCGTGGAACGGCCGTCGCAGGCTCCCCCGGACAGCTCCCTCTTCGCGAAAGGTCACCGCATTAGCGCGCTGCAACTCTCCCGCTGCGATAAAAATCCGAAAGAACGACTTGATCGAAACACTGTACCGGCACAAATCTCATTTTTTCCTCTCTCTCTCCTCGGTATTGACGTTGGCGCTTTTAAGCTCACAGCGGCGGGCGGGCGGTCGTTCCTCGTAGCCAGCCCCCTCTCCCACGGGTCGATGCCAGGCGGGCCGGACGCGCGATGGGCCGGCCGGCCGGCCGGCGCGCTGGTATGCGGCTGGGGGTGGGGGCGGGAGAGGAGCGTGATGGGGCGGGAGCGGTCACGGAGCGGGGCGGGGTCGAGACGGGGCCAACGGGAGGGGGCGTAGAGGAACGAAGCGCGGGTGTGCCAGGAGATTTCGGGGAGGGGTGACGGTGGTGGGGCGGCGGTTTGTGAGCGTGATGAACTGATCGGGTCGGATCGAGCGTGGAACAGGCTGAGAATGGGTTGGGAACGGGCGGGGAACGGGAAGGGAATGGAAGGGAAGAGGCGGGGAGCGGAAGAGAACGGGCGGGAGCGGAGTGGGGCTGTGGCGGTCACCTCGTGAAGACCTGAGCTCTCTAGTGCGCCTCTAGTGTAGGCTCTGGGGGGGGGGGGGGACAACATCGACATGTGCTATTCATTACTTCAGAATTCTCTTTGCCGACTTCTTGACCGCTATTTCCATCTTACGGAGTCTAAACTTAAATCTGCCATATTTTTCAGGAATCAGCACTCTTTGCCGTGTACATTTCTCCTGTTTCCTTATTTAACATAAAAGCTTCAAACTATCTCTAATGATATTTTGTCAAGAACCCAAAGGTTTTTGAGCGAATGCTAACTAAAAATGGCATATTTTCGAAAATCGCGATTTTTTTTCAAAAACGGCAGCAATTATTTCCCGGATATTTCCATGTTGGAAAGGTGTTCAAGTCCAAAAGTCTGATTTCGATCAATATATTTGGGGCTCGATAGGTTAAAAGAAAATACGTGTTAAATGTAATATTCTGTAAATATTTTGTTTGAAAACACTTTGTCATTTTTTATATTAATTAAAATGGGTATTTTTTGCTTTGGCGCGCTCAAGATTTGGCAGATTTGGCAGATTTGGCAGATTTGGCAAGAAATTGGGTGCCGTGGCAAAAATGATGGAAAACAATGTATGTATTTTGACAAGATCAAATATATAATTTTATAAAATATATTTTACAACATACAAATTAAACAATATAATTAATATACCAACTCTTCATTTAAACGTCCGTGTGAATTAATTTAAGAATCAGTATGAGGAATAAAAGCAGGCGGTAGTTTTGCAAATCTGCAATCAATCCGCATACCGCCCTTGCAATCCGAACAGTGAATTGCTGAAGCGCTTAGATACCTCTAGATGTAATCTAGTTACAATCGTTTATAATTTTGACGTTAATTAAAAAACAAGGAATGAGATATTTGCGCCATTTGCAACAGTTCTAGAAGTAAGGCTAATGAAAAACGGGACATTGACTTTTGGTCTTGAGCTGCCTTCATGTATTCAGTGTAAAACTGCTCCCTTGGAATGAACGTAGGTCGTACGCAGGGCGCTACTCTTACTTTCGCGTGTTTCGCTTCGCCCGAGAACACGAAACCCCGCCGCCGCAGGTCACGCCACGGGCTTAAGGCGTTGGGGCTCTTCAAGAGTTCACCCTGACCCTTGCGATCAACGCCCCGCTCTCCACTTCGTCCTTTCGCCCACGAGCACCGACGGCAAACATCGTCAAAACTCTGATATGCCAATTTATCGACACTGTATTGCAGGAAATACAATATCTTTCACTCGATTTTCCTATTATAATTCTAGGATACTACGAACGGTGAAGAGTAAGTTCAGTTAATGGTAAACACTAGGGAACCATCTTAAAATTGCAATCTTTAACCGTATTATTTAATCGCACCTAGATATTTGACGTTTTCAATTCTGAGAACTCACAGTTTTATACGATTTACCAGCCACTAATAAAACTCGGGGAATAATAAAGAGAAAGCGTTTTTACGTGAAAGTATGATGCCATGGAAGTTAACCTGATATGGTCTCCAAAAATGTAGGAAATTACAGAGGGGCATACAAAAGGAAGAACGCTTTAGGCCAGAAAAATAATTATCGTCTAATGTGATTTCTCATAGATGTAGAACTACAAAAACGCTTTAATATCATTCAGAGAAGAATTGAATCACTGATATTACTAAAAATATTATGTCCAAGTATTGAAAAAATATGTACAGTTCTTAGTACTGCAGATATTTATTAAATATTAATTAGCAAATGAACATGATTAGCATACATTTTTAAAATGTAACTTCTTAATCATATAATTTTAAAATATTGTTTATAAGCTTTTAATAAACTTTAAAACTTACTTTGTTGAAAATAAAAATACTTTGACTTGTATAAAAAATTTTAATTTTATTGAAAAAAGACTTGTCCAATACGTTGGCTAGGAGTTCTGAATAATATAGCTTGACTCGCTTCAATTGTAAGCATCCAATTTCTGTCTCTAATACCCAATGATCTCTTACAACTGTGGAGTCACAAGAAAAATAATTTTTCGGACATCTTAAAAATATATTGCATGCATTATCGAAGTCTTTCGCTTTTAAATGAACGTATTTAAACATTTCTTCTGTGTTCAGTCCTTCTTACCTTCCGCAAATTCTTTCCCGCATTTCACGGAAACGGTGCGCCTTAGGACCTTACAGTTAGGTTTTCGAAGATCCAAGGAGGAACCAAATGTTTGTGTCCTAAACGAATGGAAAGAATCTTGAATTCCATTTTGGGAGTCTTAGCACTTTCAAGGATGTTCAGAGACATGCACCATCTCAAATTTGGTATATAATTAAATTGAATATTAATTGCCTAATTAATATTTATTTATACAAATATGATTGTTAATAATTCGCTATTGCAGCATTCTAGATATTTTTACGTTTAAGGTGACGACTTTCAAAGCGCAAAATAAATTCAGCTAATTGGATATAACAACATTCTGAACTTGGATAGGGTTTTTATCGAATTTCAAATACAAATTAGAAAATGCATTTCGAAAGAAATTTTAAATATCAATGCAGATGAAATATATTGAAAGGGCACGTGTCGTGTAAGATGAAGGTACATCGTTGCCATTCGCAGCCGCGGGGGTCTCTGGGCCTCAGCGTTGCTCTCCGCTCTCGAAGAAGGCGGCGCTCTTCCTTCTATTAATTCGCATTCCTCTTGTTTCTACTCTTTGTCGTTTCTTGCTGAAAAAATTACGTCCACGCACTGGAGTTTAATTACATCGCCTTAAATTCCGGATAATTTAAATGCGATTTAGCGTAGAAGAAACCAAGGCCAATTGATTTTGTTAACAGTTTTAAAATTCAGAAACAGTGTTGGGTTTTGATCATTCAAATGTGTAGATGACATTGACATAAAGTCTTAAAATAATATTTTTATAATATTGTTTACGACTGGAAATCATTTCCCAGACTGTCTAAGCAATATATTTTGCGAATAAACGAAGTTCAGATTTATAATGTCTTCGACATCACATGGCACTAACATCTTTCTTTATGTATCCAATACTGCCCGTCATTTTTAGTCTGTCACTTTCACTAGTTCTTCTGCATTGACTACCAGACCCGTCAACAGCAATCCAATGTCTGCTGTTTGCTTCTCGATTCAATCTACAACCCATCTATTCTTTCTATTCGTCCACAAACCTCTGATGTTGCCACTGTTCTACGCTTGGGCAATCCATTCTCTTTTGCATTGCCTCTTAACTGCATCCTAAACCATACAATCTCTCTCGCAACCTCCTTTCATTCCTCTGTCATCGTCAGGCAAAACAGCCCTCGAGCCCCCGTCATATCCTTCCTTTCTCTAGTTCCACATATTCCGCCTTCATAGCCCCAGCTCACTCGCCCCTTTATTTCTTCTTCTGTGGCCCACGTCCCCGGTCCGTCCTCGACGTTCCGTTCGTTGACCCCGCTGGGCCGTCGCCTCAGGTCCGCCCCTTCCCGCCTCCCTCCTCGCCCAATCGTTTGCCACCGCTCCGCGCCCGTTGGGCTTCACCCGACTTCGCTCCGTCCCTCCCACGGCCTACGACCCCATGCCCACTCGGTCTCCACAAATCCTTCCCCAACCGTCCCCTGACTCGGCCACACCCTGCAGCAGCCGATTTTCTCGCCTCCCCGCGAATCCACAGCGGCTTCATTCATGGGCTTTCCTCGTGCGGGTGACCTCTCAATCTCCACCCCGCCACCACAATCTTCCCTAGCTTTTTCTGACGCCTCGGCCCTTATTCCAACCCCTCAGAGCGGAATTGCTGGCCCCGCTCGGAATCCTCACAGCCGTCATCCCCTCCCTCAGCAGCCTAAATATCATCCCCCCTCACACTCCGTCGCGCTTTCCGCCCCATTCACCTCGCACCTTCCATCCGCCTAGCCCGTGTCCTCATCACCTCTTCCACGCCGTCACCCACACCTCCCCAAAACTCTTCTTTGGCTACCTATTTCCTTTCAACTCCGATTCCAGAGATCCTTCATTCCACTTCCAATCCTGTCTCCGGTTCGTTCTTTTAGTCTTCTTTTGTCGCTTCCCCACTCCTCGGCGCCTTCATTCCCGTTTCCGCTGTGCATAGTTCCCATTCTCTCGGCTGCGAATATGTCCGCCGTCGCGCCCCTTTTCACCCCCACCACCCGGCGCCTGTCCCTCCGCCCGCGATCCGATCGCACTTTGCCCCTCGCCTCCGCTCGCCCCTGCCGGGCCCCGGCGCTCCCTCGCGGATCGATGCGTCACCGAATAGCGCGGCCAGCTGACCCAGTGGCGGTCGCCGAGGCGCCGCCCCGCCGCCCACGCCACACGCTCCGCTTTTGTCCGACGCCTCAGCAGCAAGCGGATGCCCGCCGGCCAGGTGCGCACCTTCGGCGGCTCGGGTTACCGCGATCGCTCGGATACGACACGTTGTGACGACCGGGGAGTTATGTGTCGAGAAACATTTTCCAACGCATTACGTGGCTGCCCGAGATGTCTTATCGTAGATTCTACTGGGTGTGTTTGTACAGAATGCATTTTATTTTATGACTGAACTTATACATGTGTGTTCAGACATTTAGTATCCCTCCATTATCTTATTTTGATCTATCAACGTGAACAAAGAAGACAGAGTTAATTTAATTCCTTTATCAAATAAATAAGGTATAAATGAAAGAATATGTTCCTGTGGAGAAACTATTTGGAAACGCTTTCATTTTTATGAAATCTTCAATAGTTCGACACTACTTCCACATCTCGAATTTACTGTACAAGTAATATTCTTCTCTTCAACCTTTGTTTTCATCCTTTCGGCCTGTTAAATATCTTATGCCAAAAGACAATGACGAGTTAAAGAATAATAATTAAATACGATATGGATTGCGATTTCGCACCATAATCAGAAGGTGCACGCACCTATTCTTCACATGTGGTTGAAGCCCACAACCTTTCGTTCTGTGTAAAGCAAATGTTGCCGCACTGATTTACGCTAGGCGCTTCTTACGTTGGCGCAAGTACAGCGCTTGGAAACAATTCTGCATTAAGTTCATTTCCCTGGGTTTCCTTATTTCCCCGATTGTTGATAACAACTTGCTCATGCCTGCTGGTCGTGCACAGAGTTGTGTTGTGAAGAAGCGAGTTGTACGCAGGAGATGGAGGTCGGACCCATTTTGCGGGCGGCGGGGACGAAAGGCATGGATCAAGCGGAACGAAGCCGTAGAAGCGACACCTCTGGGAACGACGACAGCAACCGGATCGTAAACCCCTGGATGAGATTGAAACGCGGTAGAAACTACAAGTTTGGAGGAATGAACATTAAACGTTACGTGATGAGTCTAGAAATACAATTTTCAAAATTAAAACTGATGGAAAACTTTTTATGCGATTAATATTGCAGTGCTGAATAGAATAGCGTTCACATCATATATAACGATCTATATTCATACTACGTCATACAATCTTACCTATTGATACTACAACGGCACATATTTTCTCGCGTTCTTTCTAACTTTTGCAATTTTCAAAAATTCAGAAAATTAAAAGAAAATTAGACCTGCTACATTTTTAAGCGTACTTTACTTTACATGAGGGAAAAAATTAAAAAAGAAGTGGACCGGTTTTCGAGAAAGTGTTTCATGATTTGCATTAACTAAAAGCAAAAATTACGTAAATTTTCAAAACATTGTGTATGATATTTCTTAAAAGGCTTATTAATTTAGCAGATAATAATAACAGGATAATACCGGAACAGTACACTAACGGGACACGGACCGCGCGCGATCTTTCCTTCCTCGTCCTCCCCTCTCTCCTTACCAACACAGATTTACTTGCAGTACACTACCACACATGCCGGGAGACTAGAGCGCTAAGTTTGTCCCGGCTGGAGGGTGCTCTATTGAGGATATACCTATAGTGGAAATACTCCGCAAACCGATGTGTATGTCGGCGCCGGATCGTAGAGGAGTAGCATTTCCCAGAATAATCATTATGGGGACCAGGGGCGGATATAGCCAATCATTTGGTTAGAACACACCGTAGATTTTTGTTAAATAATAAACATAGTTGTTATTATATTTTATATTATTTATGTACTGTAGATACGATACTCTACAGTACTGTTTAAATAATTACGTAATTCGAACATAAATAAATATTTAAATCAATTTTGCCAAATAAAGGAAATGTAAAGGAAAACTTTAGGCCTCGTGGGGCGGGTCATGGCCTCATGGATCCGCCAGTGATCGGGACTAATAATAATTGCAGTTTACGTGCCCGGGAACATCAATCAACCAAATTTTATTCATGAATACAAGAGGTACAGTCTTCAGTAAATTCAGCTGATCAGATGAGTTGCAGAATCAACTCTCAATGCACACAGAAATGTTTATATCCTTTTCCAACAATGCGAGATGTGAATCTGTAATCAAACGCACGCAAATGTATCGCATGCAACCTAAGTGCGTGCAAAACTCTCACAGAAAAGAGACTCGGTGGCAAAGAGTCTGGAGTCGTACCAGTCAACGATTAACGATAACGATAAACATCGTGTGCGATGTGGAACTGAGATTGACGCGTGGGCTACATTTTCCGCCCTTGTACTTAATCCTGTCTTAGCCAGGAACGTTCAAAGGTAAATCGTTTACTTACTACTTAATTCATTGGAAATATTGACAATTTCTTCACAAATGCATTTATTGATAGTCGTTCAAAAGAAGGCCATTGTAGCATGTTAAGAACGCTGATGTTGCTAAAAACATGGGAGATTCTATTGCAGACGATTGTAGTATTTGTTTCAGAAATCGGGAGAGATTTGAACTTGTGCATTATCGATTCTGAGAGTCAAAAAAAACACGTCAGAATGCGCCAAACATATAGAATTCCGACCAATTTCATACTCTTCCAATTTTCCGCACATTAAGTGAAAATTTGCACGAAATACCATATGATAAAAATCATTTCTTCAGAAAGCATTGGTAAATATGCACTGTCAAAACAGTAGCTATTAAATTTCTTTTTCTCTTTTTATCACCTACCAATGTCTTCTCATTTCACTCTACACAAATTTCTTGTAAATATATAGTCGAATAAACAAGTGTTTTGCAAGTCCACAGCCCCGTAAAAATATTAACTTTTAATTTCAAACATTTTTCGCACAATACGCAATTTCGCACATTCAGAAATATGTAGAATTCTGAAATCAGGAGAATCGCACCGTACATTATGGTCTGCATTCACTGGGACTGGAGAACTTTTGGAGTGATCTTGACAGAAGCACATTGAATTTCCTGTCTAGAAGGCGAGTTCACACATGAATGCACCGGTTAACACATAATGTCCACCCATCGATAACATTTTTTTAAATTTAAGATGTTTTCGCAGATACAGGATTGAAGGCGACTTACAACAGAACTGTCATTTCAAAAGAAGTAAAATAGGTTATGTTGTTTTCGTTCTAATTTACAGTTTCCGCTGCCATGCTTTTTTCCCGAGTTGCTTAATTGTGTTTGTTTGAGTTGAGACTGTTCTTGTGACGTGCGCAGGTGGCAGAAGGGCAAGACGATGCTGCTGGCGTCGCTGGGCGCGTGGATCCTGTTCACGCTGCCGCTGGGCTTCATCCAGCCGCCCGCCGTCAGCTGCATCCAGCGCGCCAACCACTCGTGGGTGCTGGCCGGCACGCACGTCGACAACGCCATCGTCGAGAAGCGCAGCGTCCCGCCCGGCGGTGAGCACGCTTCTCTCCTCTAGCTCCTCCTCTTCTTCTTGTTCTTCTTCTAGCTCTTCTTCTTCTTTTTGCTCTTCCCATTTTCCGTCTTACTCTTTTCTTTTTTCATATATTCCTTCTTTTTCTCCTAATTCTCTTTATTATTATTTTTTCTCTTTCTCTTTTCCTCCCTTTCTCCTATTTTTTCCTCTCTTTCTTCATCTCTTCCATGTTCATTTCGTTCTACCATTTTTCGCACTACTACCCAATATAAAGCTACAGTTCCTCTGGTTCGCTGTCGTGTCGATAAATTCTCATTCATAAAAAAGCATCTAATTTGTTTCGAATCAATACAACTCCTGTTTATTGCCTTTATAGCAAGATTTTTAAATCATAATTATCCACATTCATAATTTAAAAATGGAAATTGGCAATACGCCGCGAAACACTGAGTAACATTTTACACTTAAAACGTTTGATTTTGTGGTTCAATCATTATTGGCTCTAATGTACTGAAGGGAAGGTCTGGATCATTTGTATGAACGAAATTTCCATGTTCCTACTAAGCAATTAATCAAATTAAGAAATCAAAATAATATAGAGGGAAAAATAATACTTTTGTTAGCAAAATGTAACTTTCTCTCTGAAGGCAAAGGCAAATATGAATAAAAATCATTGTTAAATGTCTCCCAACTTCTCCACTGTGTTAACATGTGTCAATTGTAAAGTCAATATTTTGTTATTCGTTATTTTGTAAAGTATTTTATTGTTAGTAAACGTAGGCTTAATGAATGTAGATTTAATGTATTCTGCTACATAGTTCCAAGTTGTAATTGTAGAATTAAATATAAATCAAAACTAATTACATCTCTGGGCTCTGCCGATATTCTTCGCGATGTTCCGTAGGATGTGAGTTAATATATGGAAAAGAAGAGTGGAGCATGGGCTGCGGTTCTGGCATCTGCTGTGGCAACGAGGAGAGCACGGGAAAGACTAATCAGAGTAGTAGGCTACCAGAATTTGCATTTGACAAAGGCATCATTACCTCTTCTTAGCTAGCCACATTTGAAATTCCGCTACACACAAGGCTAGGTTCTCCCATTCGTTTGTGAACTCGAAACTACACTGGATATAATCTACCAAAGATATCAATTATTAATGCTATCGACAAGGAATTCAAATCTAAAAATTATATTTTTGATAATTTTTTTGAAGAGATCTAACAATATTTTAATATTAGTAGTAGCTACGTTTCGATCATAGACATCTTCGAGTACAAAAATTACAAATTTGATGTGTATTTGTTCTTTAAGGTCGTAATCTATTAACGAAACTTGGCCACAATTAAAGCAAAGAGTTTAATATATACACATCAAATAACAATATTCTTCACATTTATCTTGCGTGACTGTAAAATCTCTAAAACAACTTATTTCGTTTTTTGAAAAAGAAGTTTTGCATTAGATTCCATAGATGCTATTTTGGTAAGAGGCGATCTACTTCGAACTTCCGAAAGGATACACATTAAATGAATTGTTTGAACACGTAGTTGGAAAAGGGAAGATGTAAGACACACAGATAGTGGCGTTGTATAGAAACCGCGCTATCGTAATTGAAGACATTTTGGCATTCACTCTGCCCACGAGCGGAGAGAAGGATAATGCAGACCAGTCAAGAAATAATTTAATATTAATTTAAAATATACGTTTCTAAGATAAACACAAGCGATTAATGGGTGCAGCTCAGAGATTTCTGTCCGGTTACTGAAAAAGCGAAAAAACAAACGTCAACTATTCTTTTCAAGTATGTTTATTCTGCTAATAACGACATGTAAGCTATATATATACATACGCTAACATACGTGGAAGAGAATAGTAGAATTCAGTTGTCAACCAGTGACATAGCGATTTGTAATGATTAAGCCCCTTTGGGTAAGAATCAAGTGTGCAGCTTCGGCGATTCCTTGGGCGCTGCCCGGAGCGGAGCAGTCGATAGGCCCCGCCGCGCCGGGCGTTGGGCTGGGGGAGAGGGCTCGCTCCCGCTGAGGAGGGGACCGCCCGCAGGGGCGACGTCACAGGCGCCTCCCCGCCCCCGCCCGTGCCCTAGTCTCGGTGTTCGCCCCGCTCGCGCCATCACCCTCGCCTCCGCCGACGCCCTCGCCCTGCCTCCACCGCTGAAAATATTGGGGGCATTAAAAATAATAAAGTTTTTACAAAATCATTTTAATTTACTAAATATTTGAAAATACAGCTGTAAACAAACATTTTAACAATATTCCTCCTTTTTATTATTTTTCGAATGCGAACTCGGAGACGTTTGAAAGAAGCGTGGGAAGGAGGCGCGCAAGGGGCGGGGAGGCAAGCGCGTGCGATGACGGATCCGGAGGAGGCGCTTTGGGAGAGTGAAGGGATGGGGCGGAGCGGGGAGCAGGGGCGGTGCAGAAAGCTCCGCTTCCCGAGCCGTTTCATTCCTTTTGCAAGCGTTCCGCCCGGCCCGCTGTTTATTCTTCGGGAGTGGGGTTTGGAGGCTATCTTCGCGGCTTTGGCGACGGCCGGCCATCACCCCATGGGGGAGGGGGGGGAGGGCTCGAAGGCAGTTGTTTTCCGTGCTGTCAGCCTAAATGGCCTTCTGGCACGAGGCCGAGAAAAAAGGCTCCAGTTGGCCATGCTCGCGTACATCATCACGGGGGGGGGGCGGAAGGCACTTGTATGTTGAGGAACCTGTTTAATGACTTTGTCAAATAATTCAATTCTTTTAACGTTTTAAGGACGAATTCTGGTCGCAGTCGTATACTCGCGGCGTGGTCGTGGGGAGTAAGCCATGCGGTCATGGCAGTTCATCGCAACATGAATTTCCCGTATCCACTTCAAATTTATGGGAAGAAAAATACGGAAAACGCTTATAAGTGCAGCCGGAATAATGTAGTCTCATTTAGTTCAATCGTGTAACGTCGTCGTGGTGCGAGTGAAACACAAACACACACATTTTTGGGAATCCAGCAAGAATAACGCGTCATAACGAGGTCAAAAACTTCATAGAATGGAAGGTGCTCCGGAAGTGGGACACCATGGAGTGTACGGGAGCCACTTTCTCCATTTCCAAAGGGTTTGGACTCAAACCTGACCTGGTAATAAAAATCGGGAAGCGGTCCTCGTGGTCGATGTGACTGTCCGCCACGAGTATGGGTCTAGCCTTCTGGAAGCAGGGGAGGAAAAGGTGGTACAATACCAACCAGTCATCCCCCTGGCAGCCCAAGTTCATGTAGTGCCCAACGCCAGAATCCTGCCAGTGGTGGTTGGAACCTCTGGGGCTATGACAAGATCCACAGTCAATGCCCTCAAGACCCTGGGGATCACGTCTCGAGGCGATCTACCGACTATCTCGTTACTTGCTCTAAGAAGTCTATTAAACTCTACACAGAATTTGTAAATTACGATGGAGCAATTTGGCATTGCTGGCAGTAAATGCAGGAAAGGAACTTCATGGTCCCATGAGGAAGTCTAGGGAACTCAGAGGATCCTAAAATGCCTAGTAATTACTTAGTTACCGCGACTTAAAGTGGGAAGTGTATGCCATTTAATGTAGCATACAGAAAATTGTGTAGTCAGATTCCTTTTTTGTTTGTTCTTGATATCGAAAAATGGATTGATGGCACAACGTCCGTCTGTCCATTTCTGATCAATGCTAGCGCCTAAACGGCAAAGACGACTTCCTCCAAAATGAATAATCACTTAATGTTCTGAACGAACGTGAGACTCTCCCAGTTTGAAACTGACATTTTGAGTTTAGATGAAACCTCAACATTTTCACATTTTCTAACAGTGGCTGAAAATATTTTATAACAATTCTCTCATTTTCTTTGAAATCTCTGAATTTTCGAAAATTGCGTAAGTTAGAAATAATGCAAGAAAATACTTGACGTATCCAGAGTGATCTAATGATTATGAGGATTTAGTGATTACAACGTTATGATGTGAAAGATGGAGTAATGGTAAAATGTGAGGCCGGGGGACCCCGAGGACACTTCCCTGGAATGGACAAATTCTTCTCGGATTTGAACGGTCTGACCACTATACCACGTATCGCTGTAGACAGACAGAAGGGCAGATGGTCGGACGGACAGCTGTTTATCTGTTGCACAAAATCCATCAACCCTAGGCCCCCCTAGCTCACGAAACATGGGCCCTAGTCCCATTTAGCGGGCGCGGCGAGCGAGCGCAAGCAGCACCTGAGGCGAGGGAAAATGGCTTCCTGCGCTGCGCCACACGGCGACCAGCTGCACCGGCAGCGGATCGATGACCCCGTGGGCCCGCCGCAGAGAGCCCCGCGCGCCCTCTCACCTGCGCTCCCTCTGCTCCCGACAGCGGACGGTGACGCGGGAAGAACCAACAGTTGCCGTGGTTGTTTGTTGCTCATCTTTTTGGTCGCATTTTAACTTCTAAGTCATTTAGCGAATACTGTGGTCGTTTTTGCTGTGATTGGTAACTGTAGAGGGAACACCTAAGGACAACACACACACAAACATGCATGCTCAAGGTGACACTGAACTGTGGATCTCTGACGGTTTCTTTGTATCGATCTCCTCCCTACATCCACGTGGATGGAGAAGCCATACGATGGTGGGATGCGGAGAACTGCAGCGCAGGAGACTGGCATGATGGGTAGAAGGCTTGCGCGCTGGCGGGGTTCTGCTGTGTTCCCGACGTTCGCCTGGAAGTGGTCAGCAAAAAGACTGATCGTAACAGTCAATCATGAGCCTAACCGCTGTTGAACTAGTATATTTGACTTTTCAATCCTGAGTCTGTTCAGTCATCTCCCAAACAAATTATGCAAAATACATGTTTGTACGTTTTCCCAACATTTTGCTTGTATTCATTTCCTTTCTAAATATTATCACAAAAGGAGATATTCAATATAAATAGAATCATATTGGTTAACTTGAAACTATAATTTCTCTTGGCATTTAGTAAATCACTGCTCCGGTATCTCTTCAGAATTTTCAATTTATTATTATTATTATTATTATTATTATTAACAATATAATAATTATAATTATGATTAATAACACTAATAAAATTAATCGCCTTTCTTAGAGCTTACACTGACTGTTTTTCCCTGATTTCATCTGCTTCGTAATGATCTATGAATTTCCGGGGCACCTACGCAGCACTTAAATGGTTCTTAGGGTTCTTAGGTTCTTAGGTTCTTCTTAATTCGTGCGGTTGTGTGTATATCGTAGCAAAGGTTTAACGAGCTCAGGTATTTCGTTAAACCACCTGGATTTTACAGCGACAATTACTACTGAGGCCGTTTCGTTTGCAGTATTTCTCTAGAGATCTCGATAACTCCTACCGATCTCCTCTGAAATTTCCTGGGTTGGTCACATCCACCACCGATGTTTGTTTTTCTGCGAAGATATATGATTTTGCAATAAGAACAAAAAAAGTCTACAAATCAATGGCACCTAGTCTTTTGAACCTATGCATGATGGGTGTATCTGTCTAATCTCGAAATGAAAATTGGTGGGATTTCATAACAATTAGGAGTAGGAGGCAATTTGAAGGAAATTAAGTTTGCTTTAGCTTTCCCCACCCACCCAGCTAGAGTCGAAACACTCACTTGCTCTGAGAGTAACTCATTTCCCAGCAGAAATGCCATTACCCGCCATCAACGGCACCCCCCCTCCCACCAACTTCCCTAAGTCCCAGCCCCAGCGACTGCGACATTTTAAACAAGCTGTTACGGCAAGCGCTTGCCCCGGGCCTTTGGGCATGGGAAGCAAGCATGCCTGACGGTCCTCGCGTGGTTTGTGCTCCTCAGGGCCCCCGGCGGAGCTGCTGCTGGTGCCGCTTCCGGAGGAACTGGAGCTGGAGTTGGCCTCCAGCGGCGGGACCGCCACCGGCACCGGCACGGCCACCAGCGCCGACGGGGGCGGTGCGGGCGGCGTGGGCGGCGCGGGCGGCCTCAGACGAGAGCGCCGCTCCCTGCAGCTGACGGCCGGCCAGAGCCCCATTGGCGTGGGCTACGCCAGCAACTACAACGAGCAGCAGCACGCCAGCTTCGTCTCGCCGCTCTTCTCCTCCATGGTGTACCGAACGCAGGTGAGCAGCCAAACCCAATAAATCTTCAACAGGGATGCTCTTTGTATCATAATATCTTTTGAGCCACTCAAGCCACTGCTCCCGAATTTTGAGCACTTTGGAGGAGCCAACAAAACATGGGTGTTGTCGAAGTGTTTGTTAAAGGCAATTATTCAAAGCGAATCGCTGTTAGGCATCGCCACGCACCGCGCGTCCGGGTGGAGCCGAGCGGGGCCGAGAGCGGGGCCGAGAGCGGGGCAGAGAGCTGGGCAGAAAGCGGGGCTGAAAACGGGGCAGTGAGTGGGGCAGAGAACGGGGCAGAGATTGGGGCAGAGAGAGGGGGGCCTAGAGCGTGGGCCGAGAGCGGGGTCAAGCGCGGGGACCGAGCAGGGAGGGATGAGGTGGGCGGGACTGGAGGTCGGTTATTGAAGCCGGTCGAGCCGGGCAGGCAGAACCAGGCTCTGACCATCCGGCAAGATGAACGTCATTATTAATATTTTATATTTTTAATTCAATATTTTCTTCGGTCTATTAGGTCATAAGCAAAGAAAAAACAAATAAACAAAAAACAACAACAAAAAATGAGTTATCATACTGAAAGGCAACTTTACCCACGCTAAACTCGATGATTTATTTGGGAACAACAAACTTATAAAAACGCTCTCCCGTGCTAAAAAGTACACATGCGTAAAGAAAACTGGAAACCAAATATTAGCACAAGTGTTGCCTTCTTTCTAGTTAAGCATTGTCGCAATAGACAAAAGTAGCATAGCCGTTGGCCAAAACGTTATGACCCCAGTCGCACTTGCCGCACGTGCTTATGAAACCTTGGACTCGATATTTTATATCGCCAGTTATGTCTCGAAGACCGTAAAAGCTCCCCCGTCCAGAGAAGCGACATAATAAATGTTAGTCGCCCCACGATACCGCCGCTTCACAATTACCCATAAAATGGTTATTGGAGGAAAAGGACAATCTGCTGTTTTTTTTCACCTTAGAAGAATTTTCGTTTAATATTGTTTTTTTTTCATCGTAATTCTTTCTTTTATGAGAAAGTGCGAGTTATAGATCACTAAACTTTGTTTCGTTAGCTCTCGATAGCAATTCAAGAACTTTTAATCTATCAGCCATTGTAATCTCCCGTAACTTCATCGGAAATCTTTAAGAACCTTGAATAGATTAATTGCAATGTTCTTAGTCTCACAAATCTCATTCACGAAATTGCGGAAACGTTTGCGATAATTTTTATTGCCAATTTTTTTGTTTTGAGATCCCCTTCAAAAAACAATTGAAATTAGTAGCGCTACAACAGCACGTACTTTTTCGTATTATTTGCAACAGTAACGAAATATTAGAATATTACGACTTTTATCCTTACTTCAGCTATCTCCAGAAATAATATCGTGCAATATACGTTACAAATTCGCAATTTGACCAGATTAGGAAATTATTTTTGAGAAACGTAGTGTACAATTCTGATAATAGTGTTGTGGACAGGGACTAATGAAGACAAACAGAAGGTTTTGAAATAAAACACTTTTTATGAATATTACATCCCCCAAAGGAAACATGCACTTCCGTGAAAAATCTCTACACCTATATTTTTCAATGGCTATGTGCTGTACTTCTTAACGGATGATCACAAGGCCGGGACGCTGCTGGTAGGCCTTAGCTCGTAAAGAGCTCTTGTGCCGAAGTACAAAATACATACCTATTTTTTTCACCATTACATAATTTTTGTTATACCACAATTATATTCCGCCTATACTAGTTCACGAGAATGTAAAATGTAGTAAGACTTCCATATAAAGTATTCGTTAAAAAATTGAAGTTTATTGTAAAATTTTCAGTATCTCAATTTGAACCATTTTGTATTTCTCAAACTTAGTAGGGTGAGACAGACGAAATGCCCGGTAGAGAGACGCAGTCAGTCGCATGGACAGCCATGCGAGCGTACAATAAAGGAACACGCTAAAAGACCACCAGAAATGTTTCCTGTTATCAGATCCCCCTTACACACAACATGAATATTCATTCAAATCTTTAGAACTTCTTTTTTTGAGATACAAAAATTAAGGAGAGAAATAACAGAATAGGCAGCAACATTCACAGAACCACGTCCAATAGAAATTTCCGAATGAAATGAAGCGGAGAAGGAAACACGTTCATGTAAGAATCGTTAATGAGACAGAGCTCCTGGATCCTAGCTAGCGGGAAGCTCTATTGATTTATGCGCGCCGTCAGCAGCGCGGGTGATGCGGGAGAGCAAAAAGAGCGCCTGGGCGGCAGGGCAGCGACCGAGGCCACTCCTCTGCTCTCCGCGGGCGAACAAAGGAATGCGCTCGCTTTTGCTTTGCGTTTGAATAGATCAATGAACATTTGCATGCGAAATTCTCTGGCGGGAAATTGCTAAATGAAGCGAAGAGGAAGTGGGTACATTCAAACGTTCTTCAAGATCATACTGGCCAAAATAACCGCCGTAGTAGTGTGTTAAGTAGAACTCACGGCTGAAATGACGCTTGACGCCAATTTGTTCCATGCGCCATTTTCATGTTTATTAATTTTAAGGACTAATAGGTCTGGGAGTATTATGCCCATACACAACTATGTAGGAAGTTTCACAATAAAAACCCAATCGCAAAGGGTGGAGAAAGAAAGAGAGACGGGGAGGGGTAAAGATGCTAGCCGTTCTGGACGTCATTGTGTCAAAATACCTTGGAGTACAAATTGGCAAAGAGTGTCACGCTTTAGGAGGAGGTCACTCAAAATTAATGTTTTCAGCGTTAACTTAAATGTTCTCAAAATGATGACTCATCAAAATGATGAATGAGTCTTCAATTAAAATTAAATGAAATAATCAACAGTAACTATTCATTTTCCAGCATCTCTTCACCAGTTCTCCAAAAATGTAACACTCTTTACCAACTCCTATAGCAATATTTCTGGCATTAAATCCAACGCCACTGCGCCTGAAAAAGAGCCTACCGTATGACTAGGTGAGTGCACCGCCCAGCGCCCAGGGGGCAGTAAAAAAAACGGCTTCCCTGTACCTTCCCCCGCCTGTCCTCTTCGTTTGTGCCATTGTTTCTGATACACAGTCAATATTATTTTAAATACCCATTCCTTACTACCCATATTAATCGGTTCAACAATCATAGACATTACGACGCAAATATTCAAATATCAATAGTTTAATTAAACCCTTTGATTTTCATTGGTCTGCAATCCACCTACTTAGTGAAACTTCTTACTGTTGAACTACTACAAAAAAAGGGGTCCACCAAAAATACTTTTATTGAGTACATGACTCATCGGCTAACAATTAAAAACATACTGACTTCACTTCGATAGAAAAACGTTTGGGAATGTCTACATCTTCTACGGTATTCACTTTAACTAGAATTTTACTTTCTTGAATACTACATACGTAGAATACAGAAACTTAAGTAATGTTGCACCGAAACTCGGCAATTGTTCTAGAGAAAAATTCGTATCATCGATCATTGACACAGAAAGATAGGATAATTCTTGTTGCTGTATGTAGAAATTACTTCTTCTAACATGCCTCAGAATCCACGTTTTGTAGGTGTTGGACATGAAAATTTCTTGAAGTCATCTTTCATTAAGGGACAAAAAAATGGAGAAAATGTGAACAAATGTTCTGGTGTTTATAGATAGAAGCTATGAAGAGGGGAGGCAATGCCGAAAAGCTAGCATAGCTAAAAGAGATTAGAAAAATAACTAGTGAGTGAAAGTCTGTGTAGCACCTGTTGTTTGAACAAATAAGCTTTCGTCATGTCGTTCAGGGGTACTTAAGCATGCAACAGCTCCTAGATGATTATTAACGTGCGATATTCTCTTGCGCCACAGGACATCGAGAAGGCCTTCTTCCTGCTGCTTCTGCTGGTGATCATCGGCGAGTTCTTCTCGGCGCCGGCCATCACCCTGGCGGACTCGGCGGTGATCACGCTGCTAGGCGAGGACGCGGACCGCTATGGCCACCAGCGCATGTTCGGGTCGCTGGGCTGGGGGCTGGCCATGTTCTTCGTGGGCATCGCTCTGGACCACTCCACCGCCTTCCCGGGCCACCCCTGCGGGCCCGACGCGCACGAGAAGAACTACACCATCTGCTTTGCCACCTTCTCCGTGCTCATGGGCGCCGCGCTCATCACCGCCACGCAGGTCGGTGCCCTCGGCTCCTCTTCGCACCGCGCGCGCGTGCTCGGGTGTGCTGCAGGTGTGAGGGCGGTCCTCGCCAGAGCGTGGCCGCCCTCTTCGGAGATCAACTGACGGGCGGGAGTCAGACGGCTCTCGAGCTGGGAACGCAGTCACCCCGATTCGGTTAAATTAAATTGACACGTATCCCTAATGTGGTACTATCATTATCGTTAAGGAATGAAGAGACAGGTTTCTTCCCAAACTAAATCGTATTGTGTAAAGTCAATTGCAACAACCTGAATAATAATTGCTTTCTTGGCATAATTCATCATAATTCTTTCTGTCATCAGTAATGTATTTACTGCCCTTCTGCTTTTGAACACTTAGATCTTCCCTTCTCCCTTCCGAAATGTTCCGTCGTATATATTTTCTTTATTTCTATAACTTTATGAAATTGTATTAACTGCGAGGTCTCTTAAAAGATGGAATTTTATGGCTCAGTTGTCTGGCCGCCTTCTTTTATGTTTCTGAATAAGCAACCCGTTGTACACTGTCGTATAACGGGACAACATGCCAACAGAAAGCTTACACTGAGTGATACGAACTTCAGATATCACAAAAGAATTGAGAAGAAATCACTTGTGTAATCCAAAACTCGCATGAATGATTCACATAATCACAACTGCTTCGACCTAACACTTCCATTTCCAGCATTCAATAACACCGCTGTAACTTTCGTCAACGTTGCAAACGGATGCAATTGTATCATGTCGGTTTGCTTTCACAGATGAACATTTTATAACGGGTGCAGATGTTTATTATTGTAATTTTCATAAAAATGTAGTTGTAATTGTAACAACAAATTATTAATATATTTCGCAGTTATCAAAACTAACTCTGAAGACAAGGACGGCTACAAAAAGTAATATTTAAGGAGAAGTTAATTTTGAAAGTTTGAAGTTTGAAATGAATTTATTTATGGCAATAACTATGCAAGTTATATGTTAATTTCAATTTGAATATGTAAATTAACAAATTATTATTATTATTATTATTATTATTATTATTATATAAATATTAAATGATATTTTTTAAATATTTCTACTAGTTCAACTAGAAGTAGTTTTACATTAAGTCGTGGGACTTTCAAAATACGTATTTATATTTTTTAAATGCTTGCAATTGCTTACATTATTAAATATATTACGGTAAAAGAATATAGTATTTAAGTATATTCCTTTAGGACGTTAAGTAGATATTTTTGCTCCGAAGGCCTCTGACCCGAAGGGTTGAATGCCACGAGAAGGCAAAAGCATCAAGGAACGCCCTTTGGGAATACAAAACTGTATTTTATAAAGCCTGCAAGGATATTAAATATAACATTATTACGAGCTTTGTTCCACGTCCATAAACATACTAATGAAATAGTAAACCGTATTCATAATGAGTGATAAAAGTGACATTCTAAGAGTATTTTGAGAGTAGGAAAGTTTGCGACAAGGAGATAATAGGCAAACTAGTGCAATCCTACGAGCAAAATAAAAACACTTTGTTGTTATGTCATACACTACTTTTAAGACAGCCTTTTTGATTTTCATTTTTAAGCATACAAAGCACTTAATTGGGTATTATAATGCATTACGCCATCCAAATTTTTACTAACATTTGAGCATCGTCTCACTTTTAGTAGTTGTGCTAAATATTGAACTTTCAGCACGCTGTGAGGACTAAAAGTAACAGCATTTACTAATAGCTTTCTAAAAATATATATCTTAATCCTGTAAATATTAGGCGTTTTAAGAAACACATCATCTCATAAAGCGATGTAATAAAACCAATTGAATACTTGGGATGCATCTACTACATAGTAAAATATGACCGAGACAAAATATGAGAATGGAATCTCAGAAGATAATTAAATTTTACCCTACTTTCGTTAACACACGGAGTGTTTACATACTAGTGGCCAATAGCAATAAAATCCGACCACCTTTTGGGGGCCTTTGGGGACAATAATAATAATAATAATAATAATAATAATAATAATAATAATAATAATAATAATAATAATGAAATGCATTTTTCAAGTCGTGTAATTTGTTGTTGTAAGAATGGATGTGTGTGTGTGTGTCAGATCCAGTTCCGGTACGACGTGCCGGGGCCGGAGGAGTTGGCGGCGGCCGCGCAGCCGCCCCCGCCCGACCCCGAGAAGACGCGCGAGGAGGCCCTGCAGGCGCAGCTGGCGCAGCAGCTCGACCTCCCGCAGCTCGCGCAGCCGCCGGCCACCACCGCCGCCCCCGCGCCGCTCGTCGGAAAGGTAATGCATGGTTCAGGGCCTCCGACCGGAAAGTCCTGCACTCGCACGATTCTGGACGTTAGCTGCACAGCGAGGTCCAATTCAACCGCTGTCTGCACAAACCTAGAGGCCGGCTGCTCTGATCGGGAGTTTTTCGTGGTTTCTCCGAGCGACACCACGCGAAGGCCGGAGCAGTACCTTAACAAACGGGCCACGGACCGTGTGCGATCTTTCCTTCCTCTTTCTTGTCCTATACCTAACCCCTTACACACATGCTGGGAGAGCAGAGGACCGACTGGACTTGTCCCGACTGGAGCGGTGCTCCTTTGGTGGGAGACACCTGGTTGAGGAAAATCCCCGTAAGTCGACGTCGATCGGCGCCGGACCTCCCCGTCCAGCGAGGAAAGTTCACCGCCACCCCCAGCGAAAAACAAACGCTACACTTACGAGACAAATGAACTTATCAGTTGATGCGCACGGAATAAATAATGAATAATGGGATTAAATGTTCGTGTTCTTACTCATTTTTTAAACAGTTTTTCTTTGATTACAAACTAGTTCCGTACGGGCTCAATGACATGAGCGAGCACGTAGATGAAACTACGTTCGCTCATCCTTGATTCCGAGTGCGAGATTTTTAAGAAGCAAAGGGGGATAATAATTTTTGGCAAAGGTCCGGTGGACATAAAGGTGCAGTAGCGTTACATTGCTTTGTAAGAAAGCATATATTTTACAATATAAACTCGTATCTGAAATATTCGAGGCATTAATACGTTAAAATGTACCGAAATATGTAGTGAAAATATGCAATTATACCACAATACGTACAAATACGTAAAATAAAAAATATCTAATTCACTTACAATATCTTTTAACTACTAAAAGATATTATTGAATGCTTGTTCCTATAAAAATATTTATATACATGAATATCCGTTTCCAATTTATAAGTCTTGTCCTCTTGCAACCCATCAAGTTTCCTTTATTGTACAATAACTTCGGTGAAGGAATTTCAAGGAAACATTAATTTGTGGACTACATATTAGAGTTTGAGATGGTATTTTTGGAAAGTGACATAACATTAGCTATTAGTCAATCTACAATAGGAGAACGATATTCACCAAACTGTACGTTCGAATGAAGGCGTTGCGTTGTTGGTAAAGTGACTGGTGATGTTTCCGGCCCTGCGCGACATAGACAAACAATTGCCAGTTGTATTAGGGTAAAGACCAATATTTTGGGTTATGTATCCAACACCTCTGAGTGCTGTGGGTGGTCTTCAGAATGCGCTTCTCTGCTGCAGACGAAGATGTTCGCGCAGACGACGCGGGAGATGCCCGAGTGGGTGACGGTGATGAAGCAGTTCGCCAACCTCAAGTGCGGCTCCTTTCTCTTCGTCGCCTGGTTCATGGGCTTCGGCATCGGGCTCATCTTCACCTTCCTCTTCTGGCACTTGCAGGTGAGCGCGATCCAACGCTGCCCCCTCCCTCCCATCCGCTCGAGGCTCACACAACAAATGCTTACTCAATTCATGAATTATAGAAAATTCTGAAAATAACATCAATAATAATTATGTACAAACTATTAAATGACAGTTTAAAAAGTACACAAATTACCGAACGAACCGTTCACAATTCACGTGACCGAAGTGATTTTCCATGTCATCATTGATTGTGATCTAGCGCTTCACCACTCACGTGCACACCATCTTGACATATAACGCCTTCCAATGTTTCTAAATTTTGGAAAATTTTTAACTTTTCATTGTATTATAAACACCTTCTCACAGTCATAGAAGCCACAAATCCTTATATTGTGCACAAGTTTTTATATTCTGATAGTAATCCAATTTGTTGGTCTAATTTTTCCTAAACCATTTGTCTTTTTACTTTCTCGCATACTGCTTTTACAAAATACAGAAAGTATTTTAATGATGCGGGAAAATCAGCCATTTTTTCGACAGGAAAACTCTCCTGATACAGCATAAAGGTCCATTCACAATCCAAATGTGAACATAAGCGTAGCGCACAGACGTAAACATTAACGTACGTGATAGACTGAAGTATTCACAATGTCTAACATAAACGTAAGCAAAATAAGATTTTCTGTTGGCTGTGAGATATTCTAGTTTACTATTGGCTGAATCCATGGCCCATGGCTGTATCGACTGAATCCATGGCCCGTGTGGCGTTAGTTGGTCTATCGACTTCGATACTCGATTTCGAGTTTACGTACTGTGAGTGGTCCACTTCGTACGTCTTACTTAAGCATAAGCACAGAGGCTTGAAGCTTTTAAGTTAACGTCTTACATGTCTTAAGCAAACGCATGATGAATGAATAGGTTAATGAACGTAGTTCTAATTTTATGTTAACGCCATGCCTATATTTATGTTTGCATTATGAATGGGCCTTAGTTGGATAAATCTTGTACCAATATGAAGTAAATTACTCCGTCTTAACATACTGTGTGGTCAGAATTCACGTTTTGTGAGTTCTTCAAACAGAAAATTTGGTCTACGGCAAAATTTCTGTCCGTACATCTGCAGACAACGCTAGCAGATAAACCGTATGCAGAATTTCGCCAAAATTGATATTTGCCTATCGATTTGGCTTATGACACTCCCTCTTACATTTGAAGCGAATATTTTGGTTTTTGAGGGTACTTTGCATGAAGTTTCAAAAACATTTTCATAATTTTGTCAAAAATAGCTCTAAATTTAATTGCTAATTTTTTCCCTTGGGTAGAGGGTAATGGGGCATGTCGTATTTTCGTTGAATTCTCTGAATGTTAGAAAACTACAAAAATTCTAAAATGTACAGCGTCCTCCTATAACTACAATATTGAAGATAAATATTTTCTCTTAAAAATATAATTCGTCACAAATATATCTACAAATTAAGTTAAGTACAATTTTTCGAAAATATGAGTAGTTTTGGGGTAATTTTAGGCAATATTTGACAATTATAGGTGACAATTGTAGAGACAATTTTAGACAATTATTTTCTCAAAAAGTACTCCAATTTGTGTCAAAGAACAGTAAAGGAAGTAGCGTTGAGTTTATTTACGGCAAACTCTCCGTAATTTTGAAAGTTGCAAAAAATTAACATCGCAAAACTACAATATTGATGCTGTTTGTTTTGGGGCACCATTTACACAAATGAGATGAAACAAAACTTCGAACTTCCAATTCGTTTTTCGAAATTCCAATTGTAATAAGTGTGCCAAACGATTTTGAGTGTGTTGTCCACACAACTTCTCAAGTAAATGAAACAAAAATAACTTTATCAAAAGCAAGACATTAAAACTGAAGCCATTAAACACAGTTTCAGTAGTAAGACCGAAACCGACTATTAAATATGTGGTTAAAAACGTTATTGATGTATTTCTTTCGGTTTTTAAAGATCTTCAATTTCATGCAATCTTACTTCACGAAGGGGTACATAGTGTGAATGTTATTTGCACTTAGTTTCCTTACTATAATAACAATTAACTAGAATTAATTGTATAGGTCTAACTATGAACGACGTTACTCACAAATACGTTATTAAAATTTGTTCTATTTTAATAGAGCTCGCATCGGTACAATAGTGATGTGGCGTTACGCTTGTAAATGATGTATTAAATCAATAAAAAAAATTCAAGAAAGAAGATGGAAAAACCATTTGAATACCGAAAGTGGAAAATTTGTTTTTTAAAAACAGGAATTGCAATATTTTATTAACCGAAACCAGAATGATTTTTGACACGTTCTCATGTCATGATTAAAATGTTTTAATGTTAATGTACGTTTAATTCGTTTTAACCTTTAATTTGAAACGAGTTTTGTGTGTGCGTCGTGCAGGACTACGGCGGGTCGCCCACGCTGTTCGGCGTGGCGTCGGTCATCAATCACATCAGCGAGATCTTCGCCTACTTCTTCAGCTTCCGCCTCATCCGCCAGATGGGCCACGTGAAGGTGCTGTGCCTGGGGCTGGTGGGCAACGTGCTGCGCTTCCTCTACATTTCGTACCTCAGGAACCCCTGGTGGGTGCTCCCCTTCGAGTTCATGCAGGGTAAGCGCTCATGACGCCACCGCGCCAGCAATCGTCGTGCTCATTTCTCAATATGGCGATACATTAATGCCACAGCTTAACCTCGACTCGAAGATTTTGAGACCTTACCTCGAAGACTACGATTGTTTAGAAAGAATTTCGATGTAATGTAAATTATATAAATAATTACTCGGTATTCACAATTTAAAATAAACAAAATTGATGTTGTGAATGAGGGTCCATGTAGTTGATTCTAGTGCAGCCAAAAGATGTGAGATTCAGTGCCGTGGTTGCAGTAATTATCGTACAAATACGATAAATTATTATATACGGGATGGAATAGTCCCACAAGTGTTTCGTAAATTGTCGAGAAACCCCTACTCGCAAAGCAAAGAGATTAATCTGAGAATTTCCAAAGCACGAGTGATAGTATATCTAATAGAACTATTCCACGAATGAAATTATGTCCAATAGTTCCAAAGTGCGTCAAATACTGAAAATAACTAAGAGCTATGTTAAAACCAAAGCGGTTATGTTATAGTACATACGCAGTTATTGGACATCGACATAGCGATCGATGTATACTGCTCCCTAAGATAGTGAGTCAATGTTTATGATTGTCCAGGAGGCAGAAGTGGTAAGAAAATCGATCAACCTTTTGAGATGCTTGGGGCGTTTCGTATGTATTGTTATGGCTTTAATTTGACGAGTATTATAGACGAAGGTGTGTGTATCAGGCATCACGCACGCGGCGGTGTGGGCGGCGTGCTGCTCGTACATCGCGCACAACACCCCGCAGCAGCTGCGCTCGTCGGCGCAGGGCGTGCTGCAGGGCATCCACCACGGGCTGGGCCGCGGCTGCGGTGCCGTCATCGGGGGCATCTTCGTCAACTACTTCGGTGAGGCCTTCGCACTCTGTCTCTGATAGCGCTGCAAATTGAATGGCGAATCACCATTTTACTTTCTCGTATACTGCTCACGCACGATAGAGAAAGTTTTGCAATGCTGCGGGCGATTTTTCGATAGAAAAATGTATTGTTAGTCCCTAATAACAAAAACAGTAGATATTGTTTATATATTTAGTTAATTATTCCTCGAGCGCGTTGAGTAGTCATAATCCAGATTTTGTGGGTCTTGATACCGAAAAATTGATTGATGGCTAAACGTCAGCATGTCTGTCTTTCTGCCTATCCATCTGTGATCAATGCTTCTCTAAAATGTCTATTTCCCGAACGATCTGAATGTACTTCAGACCCTCGAGTTTGAAACTAACATTTTGATTTTTGAAGGTACTTTACACGAAATAACATTTTCAAAATGTTCTAAAAACGGTTCCATTGTTTTTATTACACTTTTTCATCTGATAGAGTAAAGGATGTTTAAAAATGTCAGGTCTCATTTTCGTTGAACTCGCTGAATTTTAGAAAATCGTTCAATTTCAAAATGTTTTTCAGCGTCTTCCTACAACTAAAGTGAATATACAGATTTTTTTCATAATGAAGTCCGTTCTTTAAAGTCAGATCTTGAAATACGATCATGTACAATTTTTCGAAAGTAAATTACGCAATACGCATGTTGAAAGTAACGTATCAATTTTGGTAAATATAATTTAATGAAGGGACATTATGTGCGTAGGAGAACAAAAATATCCATACGAAGAATCATGTAAAAATATCCCAAAATATGTTTTTGTTACAGAGTGTAATAGAATAATCCGATGGACCTCTTTTAAACTTTCCTCTGACTCTGCGCCAACGACTCGTCACTCAGGCATAGAGAGGAATATCGCTATACATGCATCGATGTATTAGGTATCAATACGTCGATATCGATTGAAATAATGCAATTAAAAACTGAACATGATCTTCCTGTTAATTATCGATATTTTTAATTATTACTATACGTTAACATCTCACATTTATTTCATATCAATTTTTTTTTATTTTTCTTTACAAGTGGATTATAGAATTTTTTCTCTGAACCAATAGTGAAAAATAGGCATTTAAACGGAATAAAGAATGCGCTTAAAATGTAACGAGCGGAATAATAGTTTTCTTACAAGCAAATAAAGTACTTTTCCGACATCGGAACTGTAGTTTTGGCGACGATACCACGATATTATCCATTCAACACCATAAATACAGACACTGGATTGTCGATACTTTATGTACCGGACATTCCCCCTTTGATTTCCTCTCATATGACATCGATAGTGTGAATGCGTCATTAGTGAGATTTTGCTCATCGAAGCGAAAATCACACGCGTGATCAAATAGCGTATGAAGTGTATAAAGAGTTTTTGCACGAAGATTTGTTGGAAATGAAAGTTGTTTCGAACTGTGGCGATAGAGTGAGGTCCCCATATATGCCACATCGTCTTGATCTCATTTGTTCGAGTAGAGCTGCCCATGAACCAGTGATATATAATATCAAATATAACTTTATATATATATATATATATATATATATATATATATATATATATATATATGCCACTAACATGATGTCGCATCATTGGTATATCGAGTTAGCAGCACACCCTGCCGCCACAGTCAGAAACAATTCCATGTATCATGATCGAGTGTTCGTTAGGATTCTGTATCAAGCGTCCTCACCACTTTGAGTTTGAAATCGTCATTTGTGTGTGCGCGCGCGTGCGCAGGCACGACGGCCACCTTCCGCGGCTACGGCGTGTGCTGCCTGCTGGTGCTGGGCGCGTTCGTCTTCATCAACTTCTACCGGCGCGACACGGGCTTCGTGTCGGAGCTGCCGGCGGCCGAGGACCCGCACCAGGTGGCGGAGGAGACGGCGCACCTGGCGCCGCACGGCGTCCCCAGCAACCCCCTCCCGCGCGCGCTCTCCAGCACGCGCCTGCACGAGCTGGCGGGGCCCGACAACGGCTACGGCGCCACCAGCTACCAGACGGCCGACGGAAGCCTCGGCATCCCGGGCCAGCAGGGTGAGCGCGTCTCCAACGTCAAAATTTGCATTTTATGTTCAAAATCGTGGTGTAAAATGGATTATCTGAAATTCTCATTCCTAGGGATTGAAATTGTCGCATCAGTCAAGTTTCGCGGGCTTTTGAAACAGTTTTTTTCTTAATTTTGTCCTAATTTCATTTTTGGCACTTAGCACGGTATTGCCATCCATTTAACGGATTTCTTCACAGCTTTCGAAATAGTTGCGAAAAAAAGAAACCGGCCACATTTTGATTTACGAGGTGGGAAAGGAAAATGTGGAAAGTTTGTTCGAAATCTCATGTAAGGAAACCTTTTTGTGTTGATAACCAAGTGTGCAAAATGTCATTAAATATAACAGTAAATTGACACAAAGACAAAGAAAACGCATATATTTAATAATGTCCAATACTATTAAGCGACTTATACTTCGGTATTGCCTGTAGAAATTAACCAGCTCTACCTCCACTACCAGCATTAATTAAGATCTTACTCGAGCGTGCTTGTGTGTCATATGCTCACATACGCTGTTATTTCCAGTCGTCTGCTGGGCCGTGTGAGTCCTTTCTTGGAAGGTCTATGGTTGTCAATTACTGACGAAATTTACGAATCTATTTAACTAACTAAACTTATTTCAGTATAGGTTGCACTACTGACCTTGAAAATAATTGGACATGTGTCATTTTTAAACAAAACATTCAAATACATTTCGGGAGAGAGAAACTTTGCTCCAATAGCAATTTCTCGGCGCAAATTCGGGCAAACTACACACAACAGGCATCAACTGTCCATTTTTGCTTTAATATCTCCACTTCAAACAAATTAAAAGTTGCCCCGATAATTGTTTCGAACGAATCATCTCTCTCAGTATGCAACCGTTTTTCCAATAATCATTGAATTAAATCGTGTATGAATCTATATTGTAAGAAGGTTCCAGAATTTATAAAGTAGCAATCTGTACACACTTAACCTGATGAAGTTTCACCTACCAAAAAAATAAAGTATAAAAATGCATCAGTGTGCAGCAAGTCTTTTGTCTCACTGTTGCAGGCGGAGGTACCACCAATCCATTCCTGCAGAACGGAGGCGGGGGCGGGGGTGGCTACAACTACCGGGCGGCTGAGCCTGTCAGCGATGAGGCCATCCGCAGAAACTTCCAGGTACGTGGGTTTTGCTAGAAATGGAAACGAATTATTTTTTTTTCTAATAACGATATTTTTCTTTGAAAATATGGATATGTTGTTACCGAAAATTTCGTTCGCTATTTTATAATACATGCAACCGGGATAAACGAGAGGCTTATCACTAAGAACAGTTGCCAAGTAAGAAATGAACTAAACGCGAAGGTCCGAAGGGTCGCGGGTTCGACCCTCTTCTCTTTTACGTGTGTTGTCTTAGCGGGACTTGCGTTTTCGCTGACCCCAGATTCGAGGCGTCTGCAAACGAGTAGGTGGTTCATACCCAACTGGAGTGTAAAGCAGATCTGGCCCGGAGAGGGGAAGGAGAATAACGGAGGGGTAGACAAGGATGGTAGTAGTAGAGTGCGCTAGCTTGCTGACACGTATATCAATTATTAGCACTTAGCTCCTGTAATCTGTCACATTTACTCATTACGCCACACATTAATATTATTTCTAATGGATTAATGTACATATTTGTGAGATAGAGACATAGATATACAAGAAATATTGTAGATCAAGATAGGCAATGATAGAGAGCGGTAATGGGAGAGGTTCAGGGCATCAACATGTCACTGAATGCCTCTGACCAGGAAAGTACTAGGTTCAAATCCCAATAGTGGCAGGATTTTCACCATTACCTTGTCACCTAGGTCGAATTCAATCGTTGTCTTGAGAATATTGTGGCGACCGGCTGCTCTGATCAGTAGTTTTTCGTGGTTTCTCCTATCAACACCGAGCGAATGCCGGGGCAGTCTCCTAACAAACGGGCCAAGAACCCCGCGCGATCAACTACATTACCACATGCCGAAAGACTGGTCGGGAGCTTAGCTTGTCCCAGCTGGGGCGGTGCCCCGCTGGTGGGAATACCCGGTTGGGAAAACTCCCCTAGCCGACGGTAGGTCGGCGCCGGATCTCGCTATCCAGCGGGGGAGATCACTGCCACCTCACCTAAACACCTTAACAGTTGATGCGCCCGAAATCATTATCAATAAATTAAGAAATAGAGACACACACCTCCGGTCTTTTGCCTGGCATCCTCGGCTGGCGGCGGCAGCGTCCATGGCCACGCAGTCATTTCTGAGTCTAGAAGTTCTAAATGTACTCAACTCCTCCATGCCCCTCCCCCCTCAGACGACCGCGTTAAGTAGAACAATTTTAAAAAATGAGCCTTTGATTGTATACTAGCTCCAATTCTCCATGTATTCATCCCCGCCCTCATCAGGGCGCGTCACTGCGCCCGTCTCTGTTCATCGCAAGTGCGCAAACGGAAAAACGCATACGAAGTGAAGTTTCAATACCGTCGAAGTTGAGAACTTTTCTGAAGTGTCCAATTGAAGAGTAATATCGGAACTATTTCGACATGACCGTACAAACGTTTGAGAAACCTCGGCTTCTCCTACCACTCTTTTAAGCTACCGTGTTGCAAGGTGGAGCACGCTTACTATTGCCTCCAAGCTCAGCAGCTGTCTGTTAGTTCTCTCAAAGACATTCGCGTAATTATAAACAAAAATGCTCGATGATGCAAAATACATTACAGTATAAAGAATATTATATTTCGTTAAGTAGATTTAGGGATTCACTTATAAATAAACATGTTCATTAACTGTAAAAACCTGTGACGTACAGAGTTATTTTGTCAGCATTTAAAAGAAATTACTTCACGAATATTTGTGCGATCTTCTAGCAATCATAAAGGGGCGCATTGTGTCTTCGAATTCCGAATACCCTCCCCTGCCGCCTACGGATTTCCCTGCGCATTCTTGAAGAGACCCGGCTCTTCCGAGTGCAGCGACTATTTATATTGCGCTCGATGAGCGCATAGAGGGAAACCGAATTCCACTGGACAAAGGAACTTCCATGTTAAGTAACCCACCAAAATTAAAAGTTCCGTTGCTAATCACAAAACCTTAAGTTGCACCAGATCTACAGGAAAATATTCATTTTTGAAAAATTGTGTAAGGTTAAGGGGCTAGTTGTTCCGAGAAAGACTTTTTGAAGCAAGAAAAGGAAAAAAAAAATGTCTGGAGTCGCCCCCCCCCCCCCCCCGAAGATGGACCAAAATACAAGTCTCCGTTTACTTACATACCTTATGTATTCGTTGTACAGATGAAATACAATTGCAATTATATAGAACCTCACCGGATTTTAATAGCTTTTTTTTAAAAATTAAGATTTTCACTAAAATCCATTCCAAGCTCAAAACTATATTAATTAAACCTAGAAAGTTACTTAACATACGCATATCATGTTCTGTGTAAGTTCTAGAGGACTCGTTTGGTACGCGAAGTTTCAGATGTAGATTTAGAACAAATGCTTAAGCAAAACCGAACTGGCGGGTCCAGGGGATGGGGCCTAGTAGCCATGCTTTCCACACATCATGCATGTTTTTGTAATTTCATTGATTTATTCAAAATTGTCAATATTGATTGCATCAATTCCAAAGGAGTATTGCCAGCGACTTCGTGTGGGAGACATTTCAAGAAGAAAATTTCATTCTAAAAAGAGCTGTTTCTTGAACAAATGAACTACTTTCTTGGTCCCTTGTTTTGCTTTGGAGCAATTCACAGTGAGACGCTTCCTCGAGCTGCCTAAATATCACGTCGAGGTAGCCATGAGACTCAACTCAGTCGTATTACTACGTCCGTGGTAGCTCTTGACCCATCTCGATGCTCATACCACACTTGTAGTTCTGGGTTTGAATTCCTGTACTTCTTCAAAAATACAGTAAAATCCCATTGGCATACGAGGAGGAAGTAAAATCTGCACACATTTTCTTGAGCTCCAGAACCCCTACCCCAACCCCAACCTTTTACAGTACGCTGTTGAATGGATGCACGAAAGAGCCAATGATGCATGGTTAGAAACGTTTGAAAATTAGGAATTTCTATTCTCTTGTTATACCCGTGTAATATTTATTTGCATTTATAAACAAATTGCACATTTGATTTTCTGGTGTTGCTACCATAATAGCAACCCACCCCCGCCCGGCTATACTCCTAAATTAGCACAAGGATAGCTCAACAAAACTTGCACATAGTTAAGCAACTTTTGTTTAGAAGATAAAGTAACAAACTCAGCATTTCTCCAATGGAGTAGGGAAAAGTCGAAAAACCTGGTCATTAATTCAGTACTTCAAGTACATTACTTGATTCAGTTATATTTATTCTTTTAAAATTATATACTACAAATATCACCTAGCGCACTAAATAACATGTTGAATTGTATACAATCCGAAATGCAGCAGAAAATATTTTTATACTTAACACTTGAACCTGTCCAATGATTTTAACTAGCTGAACCCATGCAAAAAATTGCACTTTGTGCATGTGAAAGGATACTGAAAGACTAATTTTTAGATCCATTCTTGAACAATAATTTAAATTTTAAATAAAGGATTTTTAGCATATAAAATCAGATTTCTAAAAAATAACCGATTTTTTGAGTTAACATCAGTAGCGAACCAACAGAGATTATTGGGCTCAGAGATGTAAGTACAACAGAGGTGGTCCTTGTACCACCATAATACAGGGGTATCTTATTTAAAGACATAATTAATTTAATTTTGTTATTATAAACTGAAAATAAATACAATAAATTATTACCGAAAATAAATTATAATTTTTACAATTTCATGATATAACAAAATACCTAACCCATCTTATTTTCTCATCCTACTTTTCTACCTTTTTACCTTCTGTTTACTACTTTGATTTTCAAGTTTTATTAAAAATGGAATGAAATGTGTCAAAGTAAGCTGAGTTTTTACAACAAACATCTGAAATTATTAATTTCTATCCAACAAGAGTTTCATATTTCAATTCTTGTTTCTTAAAATGATAAAGGATAATAACACATTCTATTCATCATTTTCACAGATTGAGGAGGATGAATGGTTGTAAAATAAAAATGCAATTTTTTTTAATATACATAACACCTCAGTACTGCGGATTATATCTGAATTCTAATTTTCCCTGTATATTAATAAAACATTTTGGCGTAATTTTTGACAACATTTTGAAAATATCACTGGGGGCTTCATGTTAAGTACTCCAATACCAAAATATCAATTAACAATTCAAAGGTCCCCAACATCAACCATCTTGAACAGAGAGTATCAATTTTGTTGGCAAATCTGTCTACAATTTAGCTATTAGTGTTGTCCACTGATAGGGTAAGACAGAGCAGACTACATGACACATTAGAGGAAGTAATTTACAACAAACAGGAACAAGAATGATCTCATTTTGGAGTATTGTGGAAATACAATATGACTTTCTGCAGAAAAATCCCATGTTTTGATACAGAAATACATAACTAAGAAAGAAGTACACGAGAAAGTAAAAGACCAAACTGAGGAATCTCCTTTGGTGTTCTTGTAATGACCACCAGTTTGTTTATATTTTTTTTTACTTTCTCCTTTATACAGAAGAAGGATGTGAGAAAGTATGTAATGCTGAAGTAAGAAGCGGTAATTTTTTGACAGAAAAATTTGTATTGTACGTCCCTTATTCCAAAAACAAGGATAATTCTTGTTCTTCATCTACAGAGTAAATTACTACTTCTAACACGTTGTGAAGTCAGAATTCATGTTTTATGGGCTTTTGATACAAAACAAAAATGGTTTACTGTGAGACATCTCTACGCTCATACATAACAAGACTTTTGCCTCTCAGAATTTTCAAATAGTGCAAAAGTTAGAAAATAATGCAAGAAATCATGTAACATAGCATCAGTATTTGAAAAATAATTTGCCCTGGCATGGCATTGGGGCATTTACTTCCTTGAAAGAAATTTCTTCTTTGAACATTGTGATTAATTCAGCAACAATGACAAGCAATCTTTATATTTCAATTATCTATTTATGTTGCATGTAGACAAAATTAATTAATGAATTAGGGATTAATTTCAAAAATGAGAAAATAGAAAAATTAGGACACAATTACAATGTCGGATTTATTTCTTTGTTTTTCTAATAATGACATTACTCTCAAATATTTGAAATTGGTCTGAAAACAGTGTAATTATCTGTAATAATCAATGACATTCATCCATAGTACTGAGAGTTAATTCACTTTATTTAAAATATCAAATTAATCAGCAGATCTGAAATACATTCATAAAAATACATGCACGTATTTGAATCTATAAATACATAATTTATGTCAATTATTTTTCATGGACTTTAATTCTCTGTTTTTACCAACAATAACAGAACTTCTTTGATTACAAAGTATAAATGTAAGGGCTTTTCAAGTACTAATCTGAATAAACACATTTCTTGTGATACCTACTTAACGATCTGTTTCTGGGCGTAACTGAACATTCCAAGACTGAATCACAACATAAATCTTAATCTGAAGAGCTCAAAATATCATACACAAAATACATGTTAACCATCCATGCTAAATCATTGACATGAAATTAATGCCACATACATACATGACATCATGGGATTAAGCAGTATCCCGTATGTCAACATCAAGAGGAACATTATTACACAAATAGACCATGCTTATTCACATCTTGTCAATAGCTGAAAAAGAACATATCAATATATAAATAAAATATATAAATACAGATTAACATATAATTAGGAACTTGTTCTTAAATATGAATCACCTGCAGTTATGCAATTGCACATACAATTTACCTCACTTCAAATTTACAATACATTCTGCAGGGGTTTCATTTTCCTATTTTGATACTTTAATAATATTACATAATTTCATTTACCTTTAAAAAATCTACTGAAACAGTAGTGTCACTTTTCCAAAACGAAATGAGGTTTCAAACATATTGTCAAGTTGGAGGAACACACGACCTGCCAGTAAGATAAGATGAGTTGTTACATTAAAAAATCAGATCTATTTTAGCATAGTTAAATGCAATTGCAAAAATGAATATTAAGTTGGAATATAGCCCAATATATTATTAATGATTATATTGTGGTATGTTCATTGACACCATTATGAAAAACACATCAATTTTATATTAAAAGGGAAAGTTACCACCTATGAAATTTTGTGAAAATTATTCCTATCCTCCTTTCTCACCCATACAGCAAAATTTAAGAGTGCACATTTTTCTGTTTTGCATATCTAAAAACAATGAGTAAATTTACCAATGCGAATTGGGCATTTCAGAAAGCCCGTAATATTTCCTACTAAATGCATTTTCATTCATTAATTCATTCATTCAAATAGCACAATCAGGTTTGGAGTAATTCAAGGTCAAATTTGTTACTGGATGTTTGCCAGGTGAGTTAGCAAGAATGCATCTTTTCAGCAACCCAAAGCAATGATGACTGTAAGAAACATGGCAGGGTGGGGATGGGCAAGGTAGGTGAGGTAGGATATACATTCACAAACTACAATAACTAGGCAATACAGGGTACATTTCAGCTACATAAAAATAGGCATTCTAAATTAGGCTACTAGGTGGACATATGCAAACATTGTCCACGTTGCGATGCTCATTTTCTTTTGTTGTTTTGGAAGCCTTTTAAAATACCTTCATACTGTAAACTAACTTTGAACATTTCTGACAACCCATGCTATGAAATCGGTGAATGCTCAAAAATGTCTCCTTGTGTAGATGAAGAATTATAACTTGACAAAAAATATGGTTTTAAGGATCAAGGACACATTGTTTCAGAAATATGCCCAATGGTAGTAAGTGCTGCAGAATAATGTAGGTAGTGGGTTGCAAGTGTGTCAGCTTTCCAATCTATATTGTAATCTGCCAATTAGTTTTAATGATCTTGAATCAGTTAGATGCAGAACCGGGGGAATAAGTCCCAATTTACCTATAACACAATTGTGGTGTTTTTTTGTGTCATTGGCATGAAACCGTGATTGTTCATTAGCATATTCATTTCATGCACAATTTCAAATTAAAAATTTACTTCATATACAATTTTAATAATTTGGACACCAAATCGCAAAGGTCATTGTAGAATTTTAGAACAATGTCAGTAGATTTTCAAGTACCTCGAGTAAAGAGACACTGCAATTTATCCCCTTTGACCATGAGTGTGCGTTCGCTAAATTTCATCTCTATGTTTAGCCAGCAGAAAAGGCAATAGTCTCTCATAATGATGTATCGTAAGATCCTAAACAACTAGCCTGATTACCGTACTATTCATCATATTCCACTGTCTGTCCCACGTTACCCTTCTTGTTACTACAGACCTTCCAGTATTATTATAACTAAAAATAAATTGCTACTAAATAAGTGTCCTTTGTAAAAAGTTTTTCAATGCGAATTAATTTTTTCTAATGCTGAACTGAGCATTGCCGTATTTGCTGATTCTTTAAATACATTAATTACATCTCACTGGCTTTGTATATTAATAAATAAAAGTATTTCAGAGAGGATAATACTCTACAGTTTGGGTTTATGAAATATTTTTTTCCATTTTATTTCACAAAAACACTCAAGAGGAAGAAAATATGCTCTATGCTGAACCTCAGACAAGGAACAACCCTTCAACCACTATTAGTCAATGGGAAACCTCATCAAATTATACATTAATACAATTAGATTTATTACAGTATCAATGACATAAGTTCATATACGAAATGTAATAGAGAGATGTTCATAGAATGGCCTAAAATGACCTTTGTCTATATAATTCTAGCAGTGTGTGGGCTTATGATAAATCCAACCAATCAACCAATTCAATCGATCAATAGGCAACCAGATAAATAAAACGGATAACCCTCGCTTTTGTAGTACAAAGAATTCTCTCAACTTATGTCCACTGAAGATCATTTTACTTTATTATGTTCTATAAAAAATAATTACTATTCCAGAATTCCTTCAGCCTGGCAATTCTCAAATATGTACCAACTCACCTTGTATGTGCACATTTGTGTGATAGCGTTACAACGAGGTGCTGTCGGAGTATGAGGGTTCTGCAAGCAAAGCAGGCGGCCCGCCGGCGCTGACCCGCCTGCAGGCGCAGCAGCCGGTGCCGTCCACGGCACACGCCGCCTATGACTGGTAGGCACCTGGCATGGTCCCGCACAGCACACAATTTGCCCTGGGAAAACAGCCAGGGCCAAACATGTATTGTACACGTGCAGCTTATCCGTCATAATGGAAACAGGATGGCGTCATAATGGTAACAGGATGGCAACCATCTTGCACTGGGTCAAGGAAAGAGCATGTAAAGGATGATGGCAGATCAACCCAACAGTTGAAATAACGAGGCAAATCATGGGCAGTCTTTCAACGTGACAAAATCTCAATTTTTGTCTTGTTCCTATTTTGCAAATAAAACATGCAGTTTAATATGTTGCACTAAGGTGTACTTACTATTTCCTTAGACAGCATAAAAGATGAATGCAAAACTAAAATTCCGCAAAATGCCAATTTGGAGACACTTCTACTGAAATATATAAGAACCACATTGCAAGGCAATCCATAAATTTCATAAGATCCTCGACAAACATTTGAGAGACCCCTCCCCAAATACACACAATCATTGTCATTCCATTGGAGTGTTTTTAATTATCACACATACTGATTAGGACTAGAAACAAGAACTTCCCCTGCGGGTACCTAAAAAACTGTAAATTTTCTTACAAATACATCTAAATTTCTCTGCATTCAGTACTTTGAATCATAGATAGAAAAACTGTTTTTAAGCAATTCACAGAAAGGTGAAGTGAGTGATGAACATTGAACTTAAGTATGTCTAGAAAATCCACTGATCAGAGAGTTGTTGATAACTGTTCACAACTTCTAATACACTCATAAATCTGGAGAGAAAACCTTACTGCAAAAAACTGCCGGTTACCTTGACCTTTACATGACTTTCTACACAGTTCATGCAAGATAGTTAGCACTGTGTGGTGGTGGTGATTTAAAATTCAAAGACTTTGTATAGCCTTCCACAAAAAAAGTCCCGACTCTTATCCAGCACCTTTTCCTTGTGACACTTCCTAATCACATACACATTACCTGTGAGTTTGTTCAATGAGTTAAAAAAGATCATGTTGGAGATTTATCTGGTTTGATATTGTTGTTATATGATATACAAAGTTTGTCTTTCTTTGGGCAAATTGTCAGTTTTACAGAGCAGACAATTATTTTTGTTTTATAGTTTTAAGAAAAGAAATTCTAATGAGCTTTACTACACTTACTGTTAAATGTGATCATGTTAAATGTTATATAAAATGGCTTGTCTAACATGTTATCACACGTGGGTGGCCATGGCACACTAGAAATTCAATTCCCAGTGTTGAATAGATAGATGTGTGTATATATAATAAAATACAGGAACAATAAAAATAAAATTCCACTTGTCTCAGACTACCTGATCAGATGGCAGCAAGAACACGACAAAGCAAGGCAGGAGGTAAAAGCTTAGTTAAAAAATTCAGAAGAAAATGAATGGAACCTATAGAGTAGTTCTAAGTACCAATACTTCTAGCACCTTTACCATTGTTCCTCTGCTGAAAACAATGTATTCTTCATTATGAAAAATGTCAAATCCTTAACCAACTTTGATGTTTGTACCTCTTAATACTCAAGCATAGAACTACGAGAATGATGAGCATATGCTTATTATATTGCAGTACGAATTTGCAAAGCAATCCCTACTCTTCCGAAGTCTTATTTGTACTAGCCAGCACTCCCTTCATTGTTTTGCTCTGTCTGTGTTCAAATACACCTTTTCCGTCTGAATTTTGTGTTTTATTTCTCTGAAAAAATAACCTCTTCAACTACAATTAAATAGAAGAGTTACAAAGCTGCCAACTGAAAAATACTGGATCAAAAATATATTCTCAAGCACATATGCATAGTAATAAGGCAATCATCTAACACTGGATACCTATGAAGCATGCGGACCAGGGAAGAATTGCATATGCAATTACAGTACATATCGTAGATGTGATGACCCAGAAGATGCCTATATATTTGTTAGTCATGTATGGTATATATTGAAGAGAATCTCCAAGCAGTATTACAGGAGCTAATGGTATCAATTTGGATAGGATTGTATTAAAACTACTGTTTACTGGAATTGCACCTCTCCTTCACATTTGTGTGAAAGGAAAATTAATATACCTATCTATGTAGTGCAGAAGAAAGCAAATAATGTTGTGTGTTTAATTGAATATATAAACCTACTCATACCTATTCTATCAGAGTTTAGCTTTGAATGTGTAATTTAAATAATACAAGCTCATTTCTCATGTAGGTATGAAATACCCATCTGGGTTTTGTAAATCTGCTTCCATCTGTACCCAAAATGCCATCATCAAGGATGCAGTTATTGAGAAGAATAAACTTTTTATTGTTTAAATACATTATACTTCTCAAACCAAGAACCTCTTCATTCCTGCATGTTGTGGACTATACTATTATAATTAGCAAGTGACAATTTGAAAGTGTTTTATAAAATTGTTATTGTTATGTTACACTATTAGGTAGTAATCTAGCTCCATGCAGAATTAATTCATAAACTGAATTGTCTTAGTCTTTATTTAATGTAATTGAAGGATTAATTAAGGATTGCTAACTAAGGGTTCTATTATTCTATATTTCACAGTTTTGAAACAACATTTTAGATTATTATTTTTATTTTTACTTTTTCTAATATAATTTTACCAAATGATGAATTATTGGAAAAAAATAATCACAAATTATGGCACTAGAAAATTTTATACAATCTAAAACCACACAAGATGAGAAAGTTGTAAGAAGTATGATACAATGATTTATTTATTCTATTAAAAGTCAAGTATTTAAATGCAATATTTTTTTTCAGCTACCGCGTAGTAGCTCATTTACCAGGTTTAACACTCTTGTGTCTCCAATATCAACAAATACTATACGCTTCTATGAGATTAAGGGGTAGCGTTCTAGATCAAGAGACCCTTACACAAGATTAAGTAGTATCGAGAAAATGCATATAACTACAGCCAGCCGACAAGGGCTTCAAGCCCGCGGTATTCCAGAGCACCTTTGCAACACTGCAGTTAAAAATGCAGGAAGACTGGAGGAATATTGCTCACGCAAGGGACAAATTCTCCTCTTGTACTGTACAGTGACTTAAGCCGCATTTGCTTCATCCAACAAAGCAATCAATGGTACTGAGAAATATCTCAACAGTGTAAAGCTAAGATTAAAAAAGAAGGGCAACAGAGGATCAATTAAACAAAAATCATGAACAAAAGAGAAAGCTCTAATCTCCGACTTAAAAATTACATTTCATTAATAGCATTGTGATAAAGAATCAGGCAAATATTATTTACTACTTTTAGTAAACAACACACACAACCCCTTTAAATCCAGCACTCTTGCATTCCAACATATACACGTAAGTCAGAACCACTAAAGTGAATTTTGTTCAACTGACCCTCAAATTTGAAAAGAATAGCATTTTCAGAAAATAGTGACATTTTGCACAATTCCTGTCTGCCTTGCTGCAACCTCTGAGCATAACTGCTCTGAAGTGCCGAGGGCAGCAATGGGCCAAATCTGTGTCTAAGAGAAAGAGAGAGAAGAACTGCTATTATTAAAAATACCGGAACTTGACTTGGGCACTGAATGTGGCATTTGTAAAGACTGAATTGTCTCGGTCAGCTCATTTGGGACATTCAGTAACAACCAGCAGCATGTAGTAATAAGCTACAACTGCCCTACAACTTTTCTACAAAAAATTCCTCAAGTTGAGGAATGCAATTAGAGAGGCTGTAGAGTTGGGGAAATAGCTTCTTTTGTGAGGTTGAAGTTTCTTTGTTAACATTATAATAAATTACAAATAAATATTATAATGACATGCAGAAATGGACCTCTGCCCCCACAATGGATAAAGGCAAACTTGGTTAACACAGCATAGCACCGCTCAAAAGAGCACTACAGAGCACTAAGATACTTGTAGGGATTCTTTCAGCCTGTGATGGGGTACCTGCAGCAGGCACACTGATCCATCAGCATATTACAACTGTTTAAGCATTTCCCCAAATTCTACACTCCCCTCTGCCATGAAATATGGCAACAGCTGTAAAAGTACACTTCAAAAAATCAGATGGGTGAACTGCTAAACTGGATAAGCTCTAAAAACTGGGAATGTAATTAGGCCAATGTTCTCAGGAAGGAATCTAGAATTCATCTGCCTGGACACAAAGTACAAAATACAAGGTTTTTGATATATTTATTTATGTGACTTAATATTGATATCAAGTAAACTGCTTCTGGTAAAACTTGCAGAACCAATGTCTATGAACTTGAAATGGTTGTACAAGCCAGACCTATAATCTAAAATTGATATCAATATCAATATTATTTGAGCTATGTGTTGCCCTAATTTATTACCATCTGACAAACCTACAAAATTCTTTAAAGTGCATAGTATACCACTGGGGACTAGCAACTTATTATCAAGGCTTGTCGCCCACCTCACTTTAACGTGCTCTGTGGCAGTTAAGTAGTGCACCAAATGCCTATAAATCCAAGACAGATGAATCAATCCTGGCTAGAACGGTACTACCATGGAGGGAATAGGTCATTATTTGACAAATTACAAGAATATAGAAAGAGCAATACAGCTTGGCATAAGCTGAGCCTACTTCACTGCCATCTTCTGATACAACAGAAACAAATTTACGATGGGATTGCCTGATCACATACGGGTAGTATTTAAAATTCTTTGAAGGAGTCGCCAACTTTGCGAAAATTCACTTTCACTTCACAATTGAGTGAAAAAAATTCATAATAATGAAATAATTATATAATTTCAATTGCCTAAAATATTTTTATGCATTCTGCAAGTAGATTCAGTTGAACATCTAATGCATGAACTAGTTTTTTGCAACTCTATTGTATAAATAGAAAGAACTAAGCAACTTTGCATGTTTACTAGTTGGGTCTCCCAGGAATCTAAATACATGTCACCTGTGAATCTTCGTTTCTTGATTGACCTGACGACATAAGCAATTTTGTACTAAAAACTGAGTCCCTGTGTATTGCACATTATTTCGCAGCACATTACAGTGCAGAAGGCAGCATAATTTCACAGGGTACTTCAATGATTAACTATTTTATTCATTGTTCAACAAAAATTCTTCAGTGTTCACCAACCACCGACAAGTTTCATGTTGTATCACTGACTAAAGCCATAATTTCCTATTTAAGTTTTAAGTACTTACAAAAACGCTAAAAACTTCACCTTAATTTTTTTAATTTTGAATAATTTTAACAAATGTTTCATGAATTATCTGAACAACTTTCAAAATACTATAGGAAGAATTTGTTAAGTGCATTCAGAAATGAAATGAAAAGAAAAATTAAATGGAGAATGAAGCATGCGTAAGAGATTCAATACACTCAAAAAAAGACTTCAACTTACACTGAATGAAAGTTAAATAAACAGACACGGATACAAAACACAACACTGAAAAAGAGAAAAGTCTCAAAACAGACTAAGATAATGCATGGCAATAGAACAAATAGTACTAAGTCTGTGGCAAGATGAACAAAATCTGAAATTAAATACACAGAACAAAAACAACAAATATTATGTCCTATAATGAATGCATGTATCAAATGTATTAAATTTATGCAAAATAGTTAATTGTTAACATTTCTTACTTTTCAATCAAATTCTGAATGTGAATAATTGACGTTCAGATAAGAGATGACCTACGAATACATCATGGAATTATTTACTTCTGCTGTATATTATCTATGAAAAGAACAAGGAAAATTAACTTACAAATTCATCCTCATGTAGTCAACCAGTAACTCCAAATGTGTGTGTACAATTCTTGACTGCAGCATGGTATTAAAAAGCAATGGCTTGGCCATCCTTTGAACAAGCCAATCAAAAAACTGCTTTCTCACATTGGTTAGTACAGACTACACAGGATGTTGACAAATTGAGTTGTACTGTACAAGCCTTAGACTAGAAAGTGATATTCCGAGTTTTAGGAAATAACAAACCCCGCCTCCCACAAATTCTTCACTTCGTACCACAGAAAAGATTCAACAGAGAAGGCATGCTAACATTACAGCACATCGGACGTAGCCGGAGCTCACTACTCTAGTTTGAGGCCCGCCTACCGTCCTGCAGGGGCTTCGCAAGACGGGATAGAGGCCGCCGGCAGCCATCTGCGCCAACCATTGGCTCAGCACAGTGAGGGGCAGGCCCTGGAAACTGTGAGTTGTGGCATGGTGTGGCACTAAATTCTCACAGCCAGTGTTCATATGAACGAAATCCTTTCACTCCTCTCAAAAATCACAAGAACTAACATTCAACACAATTCTGCACAAAATCAACCATGAGTATTTACAAATGTTGTGGCTTAACAAGATGAGTTTCGGGGCATGATTTCTCAACACAATGGGAGAATTAACTACAAAAGAGATTCGTAAAAAAAAAATGAAACGATACAACAATATGGAAGAAATGTGGAATGTCATGATATGTTTGCGCATTAACACTGAAACAAAATTGAGCAATTCAGTTGTACGGAAACAAGGAGAGGGCTTATTCCAACAAGAACTCAGTCTTTTAAGTGCCCTACTTCCTCTACAGTGGTCAATTTAAATTACTAACATATGAACTGTCCATCAAGAAATAAAGAAAATACACACATTAAAATTTCCATTTCCTATTGAAAAGTAATGTTTAAAACTGGCAAAACTTTTAAGATAAGAAATGGAATGTGGGTTTTCTCATTTCTACTTCTGAATGGATAGATCATACATGTATATTTTGAAATTAGTTTTAGACCTTGACAAATATCATAATCTTTACAGCAGCAACTTCTGTACAAGTTCATGTTATTTATCTGTCTACCACAAATTTCCCCTATCTTCCGAATTCGAACAATCATAAATGCTGTTAAGATATAATTATAATATAATAACGGCATTCATTACCTGTCATTAACTTTAACAACAATAACAAAAAACAAAACAAAACTTAACTTATCTAATCTACTAACAATTTGAGAAACTTACTTTCTCACAAATGCCTAGGATGTGGCCAAAAATTGATGGGCACTGAATTCATTTAAAATTCTCTCTAAAATGCAAATTCTATGCACTGATTGCAAATACTGTTTATGGATGACTACTAAAGCTTAGTGAAAGTGTTCAATGCAAATACTGTTTCTCGGTAACTACCAAAGCTAGTGACCCCTTGTTGTGATGTTCTGTGCACCCACACATGAAATTACAGCAAGGGGTCACTTCTCCAGGGTCTGCCCTTTACTGGCACCGGGCCTGAGGGTAGGAGAAGGGGCTACGCTGGGGCGGGAGGCTGAGTGGCGGCTCTATCCCGAGAGGCGGGGAGCCCCCCCAAGATCAATGGCTGCGGCGGCGAGTCATGGCTGCGGCAAGTGTGTCGCCGAAGGTTTGACGTCACTTGGAGGTTTTATGTCGTGTGATGGTTTGATGTCAACTGAAGGCTTGATGTCAAGTGCAGGTTTCAGGTCTTCTGCTGCAGTAGTAGCCCCCGCTGGAAGTTCAACATCTTCTAACTCAAACATGTCCTGATCTAGAGGTTTCTTCAACCACATACCCAGTTCTGCCTTTTGAAAAGCCATCACTAACTGCTCCTTTGCCATCTGTGAAATGAAATAAAACAATTGAAATGGTATCAATTCTCAAAATGATGTCCAATGAGGTAGGGATAATGAAGTCAAACTGTACCTTGTAATCTATAACTATAGATTTTGCATTTGCATACACATGAGAACAACCATCCTTAGTCGTGCCAGTTCTTGTTGGAATTTTTCCCATTAAATTAAAAAATCTTCTAAACAATCCTTGTTTGCATAACCGTGATGCCTGGCCACGTTCGTCCTTACCAGTTACGGAATTGATTATTTCAGGGCCTTCTTGGCCTATGAAATGAAAAAATATACAATGAACTAGTACTATACAATGAACATGAAAGAAAAGAAGATCTAACCTAATGACTAGAAATTTGTGAGGAATAAAAGTTCACACAACATTTTTACAACACCTAGTATTCTTCAAAGTTTTAATCAACTCCTAAGCCTCCAAATCTAAAAATTATGGATAATTTAGAAATAAATTTTAAAATTACGATTTCTCTCGATTACAGAATTACATTAGTATCTCATAATTACATTGTTAAAGATTTAAACATAACCAATGAGTACTTTAATAATAATAATAATAATAATAATAATAATAATAATAATAATATTATTATTAATAATAGTAATACTAAAATGATTGAAAGTGAGAGAGGAAAAAAGGAAACAAGCATGATAGAGTGAAAAAATATTCACCTATTGTCCAATTAACACTGTAGTTTGGGGCTTTACCGGGCTGTCGCACTTCAGGAGATGTAATAAGGCTCATTAGTGGTTTGTTGAGCCGGTATGGAGGAGGTAAACCTTGGACAGTGTTCTCAATGCGGCCACATACTGCCCTGTACAAAGATAACGCATATTAACAGAAATACATTGAGTAAAACTCCATTTTTTCTTTGGTGATCTAAAATTACACTAACGTCAAAAGGTTTAATTGTCATTATATTCACAAAAACGAAACATCCATAGTTGAGTATTGGGGCAATGCACTACAATGATAACCCAGTACTTTCAGAACAAAATAGTAAAACCCAATCATAATAATTATTACCTTCACAACAAAAGCAGTTAATAAACTATTGGCAACTACAGTATTTACTTAATCGTAAGTTGGTAAATAATGGCAACTCTAAATGGATGCAACTGCAGTTGACATGATGTACTAATAATAAAAAACAATAACATCAGTATAATCATTGTTCAGTACTTTTATTGACATATACAAGAACACACATTTTGGCAAGTGCTACCTAATTCTTATTACTTTCTCGTAAAATATAGAAAGGAGTAAAGGAGTATAATGCTACTACAAAAAATGCAGGTTGCTGACATTGAGAAAGTGCATGGATTGACTAACATTTTCAGACATATCCATTGGTATGATCATTAGACCCAATTGGATTTTATTGTTAGAGATTTCTTGCATTTCAACTATCGATTAGTCCTATAAGTGATGTGCATGTTTTTGCTCGGGGAGGTAGTAGTGGGCTTTCCCCATGTATGGCGAGATCGAGCACAGACCTACTAACAGCTAGCTGGGTTTTCCTCAACCAGTCACCTCCCATGAGCGGGGCACAGCCCCAGCTGAGACAAGCTCTATGCTCCCAACCGATCTCCTGGCATGTGTGGCAGAGTAGTGCGTGTAAGTGCATGTCAGTAAGGGGGCGAGGATAGGACAATGAAGTGGAAGGAAAGATCTCACGCTATTAACTGTGGGTTGTACATTAGATTACTGCTCCATGGATACCATGGATCAGAGCAGCTGACCACTAACATTTTCTACACAGGAGCTACATTTGACATAGTTATATTAACAGAGTTTAAAACCCACCACTGTTGGTACTTGAACCCTAAGCGTTCCTTGTTAGAGTTGCTGCAGAGGCTGAGAGCTAGGCAGGCCTTGAGCTAACTCAGCTGTTCTTGTGTATAATATATTACTTTCTCAAAATATTAGAACAGTCTATCCACCTTTTGTGGAGCCTTTGTATCAAAAGGTTGTTTTTGAGAAACAACTTGTCTGTTCATTTTAGAACAATGCTAGAGCCTCAACCATACATAAAGTTTTCATCAAAATTTGATATTCCCCAATTCATCCAACTGATTTTGTAGCCCCCTTGAATTTTAATTTGATTCTAATTTTGGGGGATACTTCTCATTAAGTCCCAAAAATGTATTTAAAGTTCTCTTTAAAAAGGCTTCAAATTGTTTCTTTAAAACTGGCTCAAATAGGGGAATACACACTTGTACAAGAGTCACAAATCTTTTCAACCATATTCCCCTAATGCATCATTGCGTCACCAGTTTTTCCATTACTACACATTGGATGTTTAGGAAAATGTCTATGTTATTCTAATGAAAATATTTTAAGGCAATTAATAAATGTATATGAATTATGGAAAACTAAACCATTCTGGCAAATTTTTGTTTTTGACATGAATGCCTTTTTTCGACTTTTTCCTTTTCAACGCTTTTTTTAAAAAATGTATACATGTACACATACATTTTCCACTGGTAATGAATTTCTAGTGTTTGTCTCAACCGAACGTATCATTTAGTTTTGCAGGTCACTGAATTTTTGGAACACAAATGCTTGTGTCGCAGCTTCAGGTTTCTTTTTTCGCATTTCTTTGCACAAATAAAATAAACTGGCTCTCTCTGGGCACTTAGTTGAGTGGTGGGCGCTTACGTGAGCGCAGAGCACCATTTCATGACGTAATCAAGCACTCGTGTCTCAGAGGGTAGAATGATCCCCACATCCGACACTCATAAATTTCCGTGCTAGATGTTCTTCTGGTAAGTGCGCTTTGTAAGCCCATCTTTGCCAGGCATGAGGTGCATCTTCATTCTGCCCGCAGTTATCAGAGTTGTGCTCCACGCAAAGTACTTCCATCAGTGCCTCTATAAGTGTAGTAACCAAGCTCAATCCTGAAAGATGATAAAGTCTCTCGCTCACTAATGATTCATCAAAAGCCTATTTACTTATGTTATATTGTTTTTAGGTATTAGCTAATTTAAGATGCAAGTGCAATAAAACACATTCCCGTTTTTGCGCCTCTAATTTTAAGTTTTTAATGATTTTTTCGGTGCCTATTTAAAAAACATTTATAACCTTTTCAAGCACCTAAAACTGAAGTTTTTAGAGCATTAACACCCGATGGCTATTCATAACAAACATTGTTCATCAAATAATCTTTAAATAAGATCATGTACATTTTTTAAGACATTATATCAATCAATTACACAACAGATACTAAAGGCAATTTAAAAAAATATAAAACCAAGATTTTTCAAAAAACAGCTCTTAAATGTTTTAAATTTATTTATGACAAAGCACGGGATGATTCCTTCATAAGGTATTATCGTAAGAGGATTACAATACTGAATCACAAGTTTCTGGAATCTAACAAATTTGTTGTGAAGGACCTGGTTTGTGCCGCTGTGACTCCAACAAATGTTTTCACCAGCGTCATTGCAAAATAACCGCACAAATTCAACAGTATTTCTCAAATCAAAAGACTCGCACATTTTTTGAAGGTATACAGCATATTAAAATTCTCATTTGAAGAATAGGTAGGATATTCAACTTCTAAATTTGAATGAGGTGAAAATGACACCAAAATGTCAATTGAGGGTTAAAATTTTCATAAAAATCATCCCACATGTTTACAATGATGATCAACACTACAATCAGTTGAAGTTCTTAAAAATTTTTGTTATTTGCGATGTTATTCTCAATGAATTATTGTTATTTGTTATGTTCTTACTACAAGAGATGATTGATTTTTTGTTATGACGAAAGTAACGGAAGTTTTTAATTGCTCTCTTTTTGAGGCAAAAAGAGGTAAGGAAAAGAAAGAACAAACAAAGTTTCCAATTTATGTGCTCTATAAACACAAAATAATTGAAATAAGTTCAAATTCAGACAAAAACAAGAGTACAAATGAAGAAATTAAAAATGTAAGTTCCAGATATAAAATAAGTTTGATGCCTGTCTTCAAACTTTGGGGACATACTAACATTTATCTTTCATATAGCCACATTGCACAGATCCACAAATCTTTTTAATATTCACTTTCCAACGTTGCTTTAACACAATTAGTTCTTCATGTTGTTTTCCATTACATATAAACAGATTTCTTTGCATTTGCAAATTCTGAGCAGGAAGTTTCGTCACACAACGTTAAATTTTCCTTAGACTGTTGCACCAGTGGCTATTTGCTCTAATAGATGGTAATATTGTTTTCTTTTGATTTAGTTGCACTATTTACTAGTTTGATATAATGCATTTACTACGTAACATCTTTACTGCAGAGAAATGTTTACTTTTTGTTTTGTTTTGTATTTTTGTTGATATTTCAAGAATTTTATTTTATTGTGCCCATGCAGGCACGTGAGGCAGATTTGTTAGAAATGAAGGAAATAAACATTAAGCTGCATGTTCTCACTTTCAGACCACTTCTCATTCTCATTGATGAGGTTGTACTGTAACCTCATATTACCGTTATACCAAATGTTGAAGATTTACGAACAAAACAATATTGCTAGCATTTGGAGAGAGAGAGAGAGAGAGAGAGAGAGAGAAAGGTAGTATTAAATGTGGAAGGCATCTTGCTTCTCACAACTTCATCTCCGGCAGTGCATTATACAGAAAAATTCTATATAGTGCCTGCAATAGAACCAACACAATTCTAGAAAACCTAACAATGTTCTGCTTACTCAACATAAACTTTTAATGCTGAGGAACATTGGATAATTGAAGTGGTCAGCAGTGGTGAAGACTACCATGTTGATTTAAGTAAATAGAAAGGTAATGCTGTTGAGCCTGTAGCTCTCCCTGCAAATACTAAAAATTCCATTATCAAAGTGTATATATTGGGTGTAACAGAGAAGGTGAGAATTGCATTACTACACCCACCAATGATTGGAAAATTGGAGTTCATATAGGGTATTGAAACAAATGACAAAAACTTAAACATAGCATTTCTCTCAAAAGAAAGAAATGGTGAAATTTTGTGCCTGAGTCTTGACACTGCAGTTCACTAAGAGAGAATTATCCTCTGGAAGAGTCGAGGAGGCAATACACCACTACCCATTTAGAAGACATGCATCGCAGTGAAGTAAATGTGGCATGCAAATTGGGCATAGGTAGTCTGTAACCAATGCCATGAGGTGTGACAGGTCATAAGTGCAGCCACTAAGTTTCTGAGCTATGAAAAAATGAGGGAGCTGAATTCAAATGATATGTTTGGCACCAGAGAGTTATTTTGAGTATTGAAGTTAATATATGGGTCAAAAATTTCCCCGAAAAGGCATATTTTAACTTGGATACTCAGAATAACTCTCTGAAGCCAAACATATGATATGGATGGGATTAGGGTCTCTTGCTTATATAAGCTCACTTATTTTGAGTCAATACAACAGTACAATACTAAAGAATGTACTAAAGACCATGAAATTAAAAGGTTTCTTTCTGAAGATTCCAATGATGAAGCTGATGACATTGAATTTGATTGATTAGATAGCAGGAAAGAGGAAATGCAAATATGTGACGACACTGTTGCTTCAGTATTAGAAATGGGAGTCAGATTACTGAGAAGCAGAAAACAATGACTTTTTATCAGTAATAATTGAAAAAAATTAAAGTTGACAGACAAATCACCATTTACATAAAGTTTACCTTGTACAAATCAATCGCTGAAAAGCATAATGGAAACGACTTACTTGAAGTTGAAAAGTTACTTCTACATGTTTTCCTTTTGCCATAGGCAGAAAAATGTTCTACTTATGTTTTTCTACAAAAAAATATGAATTTAAAAAATACATGATGATATGGTAAAAACAATGACCGACTGACTGAATTGCTTTGCAGATGTCAGAAAAAAATAAATGCAAATCTCCTTTTCATGGAAATAATTACAAACTTGAAATCCAAACAAATGAAGTTCTACATTTTGGTAAGAGAACACCTGAACTGAAGTTTTATATTTGAGAACATATGCTGGAACAATCTTAACACACAAGTTGCCCTCGAAGTTTAGATCCTCTGATGTTAAGTGGGGAAAAGTAAGTTGTTGCAAGTACCCCAAACTGGAATACCTAAACAGATCTCATTCAGAGGCTTTTTCATTTCTGGATAAAATTTTAGAAATGGTAAATGTGCCCAACACAAATATGTTTAATTCAACAGTGTGCAAACATCTAGTTGCCTTCTTAGATGTATAAAAAAAAAATCAATCTTCTAGATGAAAGAGTACAAAGATGAACTAAGAATAAGAACTATATCAAGAACCAAGAACTACATCATTTAGAGTATTACAGGAATCAGAAAATGGAGCTTATTTTTTTTTCCACTCACCTGTACATGTGGCTTGGATGGAAAAGGCTGCCTAACACAATGCTCTCTAGATATATTGGTTCCATGAAGTGCGAGAGAAGTGCTCCTTGCACACCCACCACATTCCATCGAGCCAACTTATCTGAACAGGACATTGTTAACAGCCGCTGACCCTAGAAAGACCATATATGTTCTAGTGATGTTTTACATAAATAACAAAATTATGTATATGATATATTTCAACAGTTCTTCTGCAACAGTAATATACGAATGCCTTTTAATTTGACATCTATAAAATGCTCTAATGTATTCAATCCTGTTCTTAATAGACCTATTATTGGATAACTATTTTACTGTATAACAAAACAATATAGTTCCTTCCCCCCTATATATTGAGAAACTAATGATTGTACAAAAGGGTTAATACATAATAATCATAATAATCTAAATGTTAGCGAAATAATTACAGTAATGTAATTTAAGTTCTCTTCTCGTTTCTCTTTATGATACTATATATAATATATATAATAATATATATATATATATAATATTATATTTATATTATATATATATAGTTATTTATAATTATAATATAAATTAAAAAGAAAATAGTTAACCAAACCATCATAAGCAAATAAGAACAATTAACACAAAAATTCACCTACACGTAACATATTGGTATGTAACACCAAATCAATGATAAATATCCTGTTCTACCTCACAAAGGGTTAAAAAAAATATCATTAACATCACCATGACCTGGCAATTATTCACAATGTTAACCATGACAAATCAATCCGCTTTCTTACATAAACAATATTACGGTTTAAGAACCAAGTTTATAATGATTTATTTATGTGCAGGAATATATTAAATGAAGAAAAAAAAAAAAAATTAATTATGAGATTTTGATGAAAATATACATATTAGATGTTCATGGTTTCTGAATATATGAAACCAGGTATGTTTTCTTTTTGAAAATGAATGTTTGTCTGAATATTAGTAACTACAACCATGCACAGATTTCTTCAAAATGGATTTTTCCCAATCAAGACTGATTTTTACTCCTAGAGAATTGAAAAAGATTCTTTAATTTTTGAGGGTACTTCCATTCTGCGCAACTTCCCTTTGGCCATACCATTGGACACTGCCACAGGAACCCTCCCTGCCTCTTGCCGTAAGCCATCTTCAACCAACCAACCAGCTATCAGTGGAATAGTTGCTTTTTACAATGCTTGCTACTAACGTTAAGCCTCTGAAGACATTTTCAAAATTATCTCAAAAATGGCTCCAAACTTGTTCTTTAATTTTTTTGTATGAAGACAGTAAAGTGTGCTTCAAAATATAAAAAACAAGTTTATTGATCTTCTAATTGTTTCATGTATAGTTTGTTTGAAATACATGTAGTTTTTGAGTAATTCTCAATCAAATTGTGGTTGCTGTCCAAAAATATGCAAGAAAACTTTTCTCAAAAATTGCTTGCAAACTATTCTCATCTTTATAATGTTCTAAAATCATCATTTCAATTTAACTATTAGGGGACCACAAAAAAGAGAAAATATGAAAAATTCAGGTCTTCCCATAAAACCCAAAATCTATAATATACACATTACAGAAAAGAAAACCAAACCATTGTTTTAATTGAAATCATGAAATATAATATTCTACGAAACTTTTTGGAAATTTAATTAATTTTGAAAAATGTGTTTATTAATTAGAGCGAGAATGAACATTTTTAAAGCTAAAAAAACTTTCAAAACTTTTTGCTAGAGAGATGAATGTTGTAGAATGTCATTCAGATCAATGTATTCGGCTTCACTAAAAGTATTATTGGCAAAGTGTGAGAAAAAAAAAAAGAGAGAAAAAAAAAAAAAAAAAAGACATGGTGAGCCATATTTCAAGCCATTTGCACATGATAGCCGAAATATTACATACGCATAATTATTTGCAATATATTTTTGTATGTGTGTACACACATTTTCGATCACGACACTTCAGCCTTTCTGCCCCGTCTTCCCCAACACCTTAAGTCTCCCTTGCAAGCAGGTTTCCAGGCCAATGATTTATCCTCTTTCCTTCACATTATCCACTACACTCAGCATCAGCATTCAACCTATTCCATCTCCTCATTGACATTTGGAGGTAGCTTTTTGGCCCGCATCAGACTTTTTGCGACAGGAAAGCTGCCAAAGTACCCACGGGCTAAGACAGTAGATATCAAGTAGTGGGAATCTGTTTGAAGGGGAAGGATCCAGGCTTCTATGGTGATGCATGGTGGTTGGCTGCAACACAAAGGGAATCAGGTACAGCACTGTCTGAGTACAATATGTTCATACCTCGCACACTTGCTCCTGCACCAGCAGGTCGGTCAAACAATAAAGGATATTGTCAGAAAGGCAGGAAAGCCAACCATGCCACAACACAGGTAAACACCCATCCTTAAGCAGGATTTGAACCAAAATCTCCATGCTCACAGAGCTTGCTTCTGCACTATTCCTGGCAGCCATTCGAGATGGCCTATAATTTGCAATTTAATCCTCATTGTATATGCTACTATTTATAAACCACTGCTATGCTGTAATATCACTAGTTTGATTTCTTCCTTAACCAAAGAAGACACTTTGTTTGCTTGGCATCGACTGCTCACAATGTCCATAATTCATAACATGAGGACAAAAACACTATTCAACACCTAAATAACACACACTTAAGATAGGAGTAGGTAAAGATACAAAATAAAAACCATTTAAACGCCAAATTAAAATTACCAAACAACACAAATTATGGGCCTTCGCACTAATGAAGTTTCAGAAAGAGAGAGAACCTGATTTATTCAATTCAAAGTTCCCTCTAATTGTAATAGCAACAAAATATCTTCAAAACAGAAACTAGGCAGACTATATGGTTATCGATTAATGAATATGATTGCACAAAATACACAAAATAAGCCTTACGGAAAACTGCCATCCCTGAGAGGCTAACACAATCAACTACAGTGTGTGTGTATATATGTATATATTTATATTAGCTACTATTCATAAATTCACAAGATGAAGTTTACTTCAGAACCAAAACGTTTATGATAAATAAATTAGAAACTGATTAAACATAAAATATTCAAAAAAATGTTTGCAAAACTGAATACAAAATATATTTATATTGTACATTCAAAAAAGGGTTCAATTCCACAAGATTTCAATTTCCATACACTGCAACATGCAAAATTGAAATTTGATAATAGAAAAAACAATTCTAAGAAAAAATATTTATAACTTATATAACAAAGCATAGAGGCTATGAAATGCGCATAAAACATGGCTGTGCAAGATTCTAAGCACAAGTCTTCAAACAAGAACTATGAAGAGTTTCCTTTTTATAAGATATTAAAGCAGGAGAGAAGGAAAATGACAGGAAGAAAGAAATGCACAAATGGGTAATTTCACTACAGGAAATATAAAAAGATGCTAAGCCAGAGCACAATCAAAGAAAGTGAGGAAATAAATTGAAAACTGACAGTATAGGTGTAAGCAAATTGCAAGGTTGAATTACAAAAGAAAATAGAGTTGTGTAGAGATAAAATTGATGAAGTGATTTGGCATCACTTGATACAGACAACACTTGTTTGAAATGAGACTTGTTGGGAAACACAATAGTATTAGTGTTTAAGTTTTTGAATTTACCTGTGAAAGAAATTAAAAGAATTTTACTGATGTTATTCTACTAAATAAAGTGTTGACATTTTTTGCTACAGATAAGCTATATTGGCCTCCAGTGAATAATTGTAAAAAATAAAGTTATTTTTCCATTAGATAATTTAAACAATTTAATGCAGAAAATCAATAGCAAGCAATCAAACAATTATGATAAAATATAAAGCTCTTTTGTAATGTGTCCCCAAAAATACATACAATGTGCTGGTAACAGAGACTTTAGAAATTAGAAGCCCACTACTCCAAACTAGTTTGCACAGAAGAGAAAAATTGTACTTTATGACCTAGATTATTGAGAGTAGAGAGAGTATGACATGATTAGACTTCAGATTTTTTGGCAAACTCTTATTTATCTCTCCAAATAGAAATGCTAGAAATTACTAGACTATAGTAAATTGAAGAAGATAATTATGCAAACACAGATTTGGACAATGAACTGTGTGAACAGGTTTCTGTCATGTTTTATTACAACGGCCCCCGATATGTTAATATACTCTTTCAATTTCAGAGTAACTTTTCCCAGTGCAACCGAGTTTATGAGCTACTGTCCATGGCTTTTGTTTCACCAGTGTCAACTATAGATCATACATTTTTTACAGGGTTCATGTCAGGGTTATTTACAGCCCATTGGAGTCCAGACTGATCTATGCATTAATATATTTCAACTTTCTTTCCTATAGTGGCATGAAGCTTAGTCAAGCATGAAAATACATGGATTTTTTCCAAAATACTCTTATTTGAGAGAACCATTGGTTCTTTAGGATCCAGAATTTTTGGGAGAGGACATTAAAAATGTTTTGTTCAAATGTGTTAATACAAATTTTGTAAAATGTTGCAGGCTACACCCAGCTCATACTGCGATACGATTTTATTCGTTTTAATGATTATCCAAAATTATTTTAGCTTGAAAGTTTTGTAACAAGTTAATAGTTACTCAAACATTATTTGGGGAGGGGGTGTCACTTATTTGTCCCCTTCTCCATGGATCCGCACCTGCATTTCCAGTACCTTAATGTTACATCACAAACCATTACTTCTGTCAGGTTCTTCCCACGGCACAATATTATCTAATAAGTGAAGGACAAAAAGGAGGAAAAAAGTTAATAATTTGGCTACCTCTGTAAATTCCAGTCCTTTGTCATCGAAGTCTAAAAGTCCCTGTTTAGTGTAATTGAAACTGTAAGAAATAAAGAAATCATATTCCTAGACAGAAATTCACACTAAAGCTGAAATGAGTATTAAATAAAATTCATGTTGTTTTGGCACTTGCTTTATCTGTAATCTATTTCATAGTTCATGCTCATCTTATTAATAAAATAGTTTAAAGTAAAATACAATGATGGTGGAAAAACTTCTTTTCTTGTAAGTTTATACCACCTATTTAAGAAATTGTACAGACTGTATATAAAAGAATATTATCTGAATAATCATCTGAAATATATCTGAAAGGCAAAACGTGCCTAAAATAATTTTTATAGCCCAAAAATCTGATGCCTAGTTATGATAGAAAATTTTTTTACCAGAAAACAGGTGAAAAAATTCAAAAGCTTGTCTACACAGGATAAGAAATAACAATAATAATAAGACAAAGAAACCATTGTAACTGCTGATAGTATCCTTGGTAAAGTCAAAAAAACAACAACAAGCAGACAGATCATATCAGTTCATAGAGTTTTAAGAGATTTCTACTTGGTGCAATTTTGACTTAACACAAAAGGTCCTACCAGCAAATACGATTTTATTACGGTGTTTATGCGAAATCCTTTACACAATAAAAATAATAAATTCAAGAAATCTACAAACATACTGCAACAACCTACAAAGTGTGCAATTTGAACTATTTGTCTTTCTACAAATAAAAACTTCACACACCTGAAGCACACCATCCCATGTCTGGATACCATCACTTGATTTCACAGGAATTGTGCCCTCTCCAGATTCAATTTTAGTGCGCAATTGTCCACGAGCCTTACGATTGGGATGTTTGTCCACGGAATCGTCATGAGTTGCAGCTTCATGAGGAGAGAAAATACGAGCATCTCCACATGGCGCTGTGCTTATGTACAAATGTAACTTAACACCATCGCGAAGAATAAAGCCCTTCCCATTGGGATTGAGGACTAGCACGGACTGCTCACATGTCGCTGTAATGAAATGGAAAGATGGGCTCCGAATTTCAAAATGTAACTTTTCTTATAATATATGTCAGCAAATTTTATTTCTTCATTAATAAGTATTTATTCTACAATATCTACCATAAAAATAAAGACAGGTAAAATTAAACATATAAACCCCTTTGGATCTTCTTAATATATTTATTATCAGGTATCCATCAAACTACCAATAGCACTACCTTTTTGTCTGGACGGCCCACTATACAAACTGATAAAACAACTCTGGTCATCATATTTTATAACACATCTTTTTAAATGCAGGCATTTACCTGGATCTAGATGCAATTCAAGCTGAGAATACAGAAAATCACAGAGACAACGACGGGCAACAATTTCAGCATGTGTATCATTCAATGATGCACCAGTCACACTCATGTGTTCACCATTGATACATTTTGTTCCTGTTGCAATTGATATTACTCTTGCAGCTTCCATCTGTGGCCCTGCAGTGAGAACTATGCCCGCAAGAACTTTTCTTCTGGCATGCCCTGGATTACCTTCCATCAATGCAGTAAATTTGCCTATGACCAATCTGAAATCACAAAGTTGGGGCATTTACAATACAAATGTAAATATTTACATTGATATTATCTGAACAGCAATATATCACAGCCATACAGCCCTAATTAGGACAGTACTTTTTTCATTAGAAAAATCTTTATTTATGCATGAAAAATTAACAATTTTAGTCCAATGTGAGCTCTTATAACACACAAATGTAATTACATTTAACATTACGAGCACTGGAAGCTCCTGACATTGTACAGTGTGGAATCATCCTGATGAGCACTTACCTGGCAATATGATCTGCCAGAACCTGAGGTAGAGCTAAGGCTTCAAAGCCTGGCTGACTGCCGGGGGAACCAATTGCCCTCCCAGCAGGCAATGGAGAATTGAAAGGTGAGAAAGTTAAATTGTAGAGTTTTGCCAAGGCAGCCTTTGCTGCAGCTGCTTTCCCCAACTTCTTGCTAGGTCCTGAAAATTTAGCATTGATCTGTATACAGAAACAATAATTAAGTATAGTGTATAAGATTTGGAATTACATTTTCCACATTGTGAAAAGAATGTTCCCACCATCAAGAGAAAATAAAGCAAAATAAGAAAGTTAATATTTGGTAATCATTTTAAAGCTCTTAATGTCTGTATATGTATTATTGCATCAGGGAGCCCTATGACAACAGAATAAATAAACATGAAATCACAATCATTTAATTAGGCAATGTTGGAAAGAAAGGCATCATAATCTAACTGTATATTTCATGTTATATAACCCACAGTCAATATTTAAACACTGTTTACAAAAAAACAACATGAATTATAATATTTAACAATTTTTCAGTTTAATTCAAGTTTGTGAATGTTCTTCAGGTGTGATGGGTAACAACATAATACATATATCTAGATGTAACATCACCAATAAAGTTGTCGCAACATGATATAGCAAACATGGCGAAAGTGAAGGCAACATGGCATAGCACAAGACTAAATTTAGAGTTGGATATTATCAGTAAAAGACAGGCTATATGAAAAATTTATGAAAACCTGAAAGTTTATGTCAGAAGTTAATATCCATAAAACAGAGGAGCAACACTCCCTGAAAGAAGCACGGGAATTTGTTAGTAGACCCACAAAAATTGCCCCAAATATTTAAAAAAAATCTATTAAAAAAATGTAGAAAATTTGAAAATACATACTACTGTGAAGAAATTGGATGGGGCAAAGTAACGATTTTGGACTAAGCAAGTAATTATTACAAAGGACTTGCTTCAGAAATTATCTTCATTCAAAGCAATACAGACAAACTGAATCTACGACAGGAAAACAACCGTCTTAATAATGTCTTAACGAGAAATTACAACACTATGAGAAATTTTGTCGATTTCATGATTCTCCTCTCTGTTAATGACATACTGACTCTCATTATGGTAATCTAGTATTAACATATGTTATTTGCAAATTTACTATTTCATACTTTATAGTGATGTGTCATCCAACGTAATTGTTGTGATATAGATTGTGGATTACATAATGATGTGAAATGATACTACGCAATACAAAATAATAATAAAAGTGTATATAGTAATATTATATAATAATAATATGAAATGATAAATGATACTGAATTAAATGTGAAAGTAAACAAACTTATGGCCAGGTGGAATTCAATTTACATTGACTAATTAAATTACTTAAACATGTAATTTCATGTACACGTATGACGTTTCAATGTGGTCTCTCGGATTAAATAAAATAAGAAAAAACACTCTTGTTTTTGAATATATAAAACCCAATTAAAATTGTTAACTATAAAAACTAATTGTAAAAATAGGAACCAAATAATTCTTAGTTATGCGTCTAAAAGTAACTGACACATTATAAAGTGTGCTTTAATTTCTTTCTTTTCCGATGAATTGAGAAGACAGAAAACTTGCAGTATTTGCAATACTCAGTTTTATCAAATATTAATTATTAGACACTATATTTTAATTGATAAAAATTATGGTAAAGAATTATTCATGGGGATGCTTTTCTGTAACAGTTATTAAACTCTCAGATGGGCACATGTATCTGACAAAAGCAGATGGCATTACTAGATGGAATTTTTTTTCTGCTCACTGTCAATATTGTCAGTTAACTATCGACAAAATAACAATCCCATTTTTACTTTCTTGCCCTTCCTTTATAAGAAGAGAAAGTACTGTAAGGGTGCATTGGAAAACTATGAATTTTCAACAGAAAAAACTCTTATTGCCAAGCTCTGGTAACCAAAAGTAGACGAATCGTGTTCCATTATATAGTAAATTACTTCCTTTAACACGTGTACTCAGAATTCTTAGTTTGTGGGTCCTTGATACTGAAAAAGCTTTTGATGGCAAAATATGTGTTGTACGCTAGTGTCTAAACTGTTCAGCCAATTTTGTGCAACATTGGTATTCTCTGATCCATCTGAAAGAATCTGAGGTCCTGCAAGTTTGAAACCGATTTTCATTTTTGAGGGGTTGCTTTACATGAGCCTCAAGATTTTCAAAATTTTCTCAACAATGGCACCAATTTTGTTTATTAAACTTTGCCCTTGGATACAAAGAGACAGAAATAGCACAGGCTTAATTTTCATTCAAATCCCTGATTTTTATGAAAATTGTTAAAGTTAGCTCAAAATTTGTTGCATTAATGTTTCTCTCCAAATGTATGGCATTGAAATTGCGGCTGGTCCCATTTGCAGTGAACACTCTCTCTAATTTCAAAACACACACACACAATGTAAATATTAAATTTTGGTGAAATATATAATTTTGTTAAATGAAATGGTTCTAAAATATCTGTTCTTCAAATGTCATGTATGTTTTTTATTTATTTATTTAGTAACAGGCAATTGCCCTTTTATGAAGGATATACAATTAACGTTATGCATGAATGTAGAATATAACAATAAACCATTAGTAGGTAATGACACATGATCATTAAATATTATTTAACAATAAATCTCTTTTTTGTTAAATCTAATTTGGAAAGTATGAAGAGACGAGAACATTTCAAGATCGTTATAATTTGCTGAACAGCACATTTTCCACATCGGTGTAAATCAATAATAGTTTGCATGAACAAATGGAGAATTAAACAAATTATTTCTATTTGAGCACACGTCACGTACAAGAGTCGTGCAGATAATCTACAAAAAATAGGAATAGTTTGCCCTAATTCTGCAAATGTTTTAATTTGTTATTTTGAATTTCCCACTTTCCATTTGCTAGCCGTCAGGAAGTATCAGATTGGAATGTGACCATGGCGAAATGACAGTTGGATATTCTGGAAATTGTCTCATTGTTGGGGCATGTTGTAACTGTACAAAAAGCAATTTTAAATGTTGAATTTGTGTTGATGTGTTTCCTAGCAAAAGTTTTTATTTACGCTTTGCAGGGCTTCTGAACTTTGTAAAACTATCTTTCTTGGAAATTTCATTTTAAAAATGCATGCTTTTTCCACTCACGTTTGTGTTTTTGACATTCATGCATAATGCCTTTTTGAATTTTTTTCCAACTGATTAGTAGTTTAAACTGTGTGTGATGTATTATGGAGAAAAGGGTTTCTGTACACATTTTCTCAAATTCTGGGATTGGTACCCCAACCCATATACAAGTTGAACTCAGAATACAGATGAAAATGAGAGTTTTTGGTAAGAAATGATAAAATATTCTCCATACGTATACACCAAATGAATATACCATTGTTAACACCACCACGTTGGCAACAACGGGCTGTAGCAACAGCCACCACTGTCACTACCACTGAGTCACATTATTAGCTTCAATTTTCTTACGGCTAAATTATGTATTTAATTATTGAATTTATATTGATATATTTAGCTTTAAAAGAATTACTTTCTTCTGCTATTCTTCTCCAATTTGTAACAAATATTATAACTGATGACCCAAATCTATTGTGAGGTCAGTTTAAAAAGGATGACTAGACTTCAATGGGTTGACATTGAACAAAGGAGCTTAATCTGAACTATGATGTTCCAAGATTGCCAAACATAATTTGCAATATGAATGATGGTGAAGACAATGGCAATGCCAGTGATATGATGAAACAGTACAAAGTAAATGATGAAGTTCCTGATACCCCTGAAGACAGAAAATCATTATCTCCACTGAAAAAAAACAAGCTGTTATGACACAATGAAAGTTCTTGAATAATTTAGTGGACAGTTGTAAACCATTAACCTTCTTCAATATTTGTGGCAATGAAACTCCGAAGAATCATTTCCAAACCAGAAGAATCATAATAATGTTACATACATTCCTCTCCAAACTTTATTTTATTTTCACATCAAGCAGCATTTATACTATCACAGAGTTAAGATCGTCTATGATATCATTAATTTTAATGACTCGAATTAATGCTGTTCTGATTCATATACCATTTAGACGCGTGTCAACATAAAACATCAAACAATATAATTTAAGGAAAATTTTAGTATGTATTCAAGAACTAATGCCATAAGCATTTGGCAATATATTATAATAATTGCCCACAAATTTGTGTAAAATATTTTTCATTTTCTCATGTACGGCAAATAACGTATATTGAATGTTTTCTATACTTGAGGTCTTTTCCAGGGGGGCTCAAATGGCCACATTATCATCATGACCACAATTATTATTTTTTAATAAAACTAATTCAACAAGTTCCTCTGCATGCACAACCATTCCCTACATCGATAGGTATCAAAATAAGATTGCAATGTTTATGAGCAGATCGACTAAGAGTATGCCAAAGTTTTCACAAAGTGATTACACCTGGCAATTGTTTCAAATTGCTGGGTAACCATTTGGTAAGCATTTAAAGAGTGAGGAAAGGTTATAATAATGACTGTCTTAATTGAAGTAACTCCCCACCTAAACAAAAATGGAGGAAACAACTACGTTGGAATATGTTGTTGACCCACACTTGCATTGGTATGTAACTATTAATAACCTGGTGAAATAGGTTGTATTTCTTTGAGATAAATTGGAATTCGGCAAATTAAGTGATTTTATCATAAAACATATTACATAAAGGTTTGTAACAAGTGAATCATATCAACACTATATATGAACAGCAAAATTACAAGTATAGTAACTGTTCAATGTAAATATCTCATATAAAAGGAATTTAACAATTGGATACATTATGCCGGTCCGAGTTCTAACAGTTGCACAAAAGAAGAATCGAATTTGGCCTACACTTTATTTGAAATGTTTACACAATTGATATGGAAGTTCAGAAACAAAAACATGACAGAAAGTATTCACCAAATACAAGTTGCTCTACTGCCGTTTCTTCTTTTAATGAATTCAACAAAAGTCATGAGATACAATTTTCAAATTTTATGTTTCAGTCCAAGAAGGTACTTCTACTTTGTTTCATTACATTTTTTATAAACTATTAAAAACACATAGTTTTAGTAAGTATAACAAATTATATTAATCATCCTTCCAACCAAAACTAACTTGAAGTCAATTTATTGACATTCTTTAATGATTCTAAATAATAAATTCTTTATGATGTTCTAAAAAAAGATTAGTACAGAACTGAATTTTTCATCTAGGCAATTGTAGCCACACTATTTTTCAACAAAAATAAATTTAAAACAAAAAATTCCTGAGTGGAAAGTTGTTCAATACAATTACTTAAAAATAAAGAAATTTCAAATTGTTATTTGTCCTGCAGGTGAATACGCAAGAAATATTTTTAGGTAATTTAATTAAAATTTGGATGGAGAATATACATCAAATAAACAGCTGTAAACAAATACACTGAGAATAAATAAAATAAGTACTTACCAGTTCCTTCAAAGGTTTCACCGTCCACCACAACAGTCATTGTAAACTTAGCATAAGGCTCACCGTTCTCACCAACACATTCATATTTCACCCCAGGTCGCAGCTCATTTAACAACATAACAGGACTTTTGTCTGGAGGGAAAACAGGGTGCATGTTTCGTAGAGGACCTCCTCGTGCTGCACGCGCAGCAGCGGCAGCTGCTGCAGCTCCACTAGAAGCCACACCGCTGCCTCCATTCTGAAAATGAGCATTCTCCAAGTCATTAACAATATATATCCTCCCCTAGTAATTATTTACTTAATTATGGTAGCAGCAACAGGCAGATAAATATAAATCAAGAAAATAAAACGGAAATCAATATTTACAGAGTGTGTCACATGAATTTAGCACCTTCTGCAATTTTTGAAGAGTTGCAGACTGCAATGCAGTTTTCACAGAAAGACAATTACAAACATATCTGAAATGGATTAATGTACAATTATTGAGGACAGGTGAAAGAGAAGAGTGACACTTGATAAAACAGTGGCTCTGATTTCACCCACTGATAGTGAAGATGGGCTTGAAGGAAACTATTCCAATGCTGATCCCTGGGTACATTATTGTGTTAAAGTGACACTGATGACAGTGAAAATACGAATGGTCAATTTCACACGTTATATCGCATCATCAATAACAACAATGTAAATTGCGCGGAAACAGAACAATTACTAATTTACTGAGTACACCATAACAGATATTAATATTTTGCTGCAGTGCAAATTCAAGAAAAATCAAATAGTCAAATTTTAGGTGGACAATGGACACTAGTACTTTCAATATACAATCATTTGCTTTCAAGGAAAATACCACAAAATGGGGAAATCTTTCACAAAATGCAGACCATTACACATTATAATTTTTTATGATTATTTTTTTTCTTTGTTTTTCTTTCAAAATTTGAAGAAGAAACAAATCTCTAACAGTAAAATTTAAACTTCCAACAGAATAACATTCATGACTTAATACAAGACATACACGACATTACAAGTAACCTACATTACTTAAGGAAAGATGTTCCTGGTAATGATTTATTAATGCATGTAATGATGCAAAATAAGGAAGGAAAAAAATACGTTTCTTGCATTTTAATGACAATGCTCATTTGAATGACAACTGTTTTTGAGAGAACTTTTAAGACGTCCTTGGAGCTTCATGTGAAGGTGCTCAAAAAATTAAAGATTTTTTTTTCAAAATCTCCAAGATTCGAATGAGTCAGATCGACATAGGTTTCTTCAATTTGGAAAAAAATTTAAGTACAGTTTAGGCACTAGTAGTGTTCACAGACCCAACAGTCAGTCACAGACAGACCGCGAGCGAGAGAGAGAGAGAGACAGACAGACAGACAGAGAGCAAGCGAGAGAGAGAGAGAGAGACTGACAGAGAGCGAAGCGAGAGAGAGAGGAGAGACATGACAGAGAGTCAGAGCGAGAAGAGAGAGAGAAGAGGAGAGAGAGAAGAGAGAAGAGAGAGAGAGAGAGAGAGAAGACTGACAGAGAGCAAGCGAGAGAGAGAGAGAGAGAGAGACAGACAAGAGCAAGCGAGAGAGAGAGAGAGAGAGAGACAGACACAGAGCAAGCGAGGAGAGAGAGAGAGACAGACACAGAGCAAGCGAGAGAGAGAGAGAGAGAGAGACAGACAACAGAGCAAAGCGAGAGCAGAGAGAGAGACAGACAGAGAGAGCAAGCGAGAGAGAGAGAGACAGACAGAGAGCAAGCGAGAGAGAGAGAGACAGACAGAGGAGCAAGCGAGAGAGAGAGAGACAGACAGACAGAGCAAGCGAGAGAGAGAGAGACAGACAGACAGAGCTCAAGCGAGAGAGAGAGAGACAGACAGACAGAGCAAGCGAGAGAGAGAGAGAGCAGACAGACAGAGCACAGAGCGAGAGAGAGAGACAGACCAGACAGAGCAAGCGAGAGAGAAGAGACAGACAGACAGAGCAAGCGAGAGAGAGAGACAGACAGAGCAGAGCAAAGCGAGAGAGGAGACGACAGAAGAGCAAGCGAGAGAGAGACAGAACAGACAGGGCAAGCGAGAGAGAGACAGAACAGAGAGCAAGCGAGAGGAGAGCGAGCATGCGAGAAGACGAGAAGAGAGACGACAGAGAGAAGCGAGAGAGAGAGACAGACAGAGAGCAAGCGAGAGAGACAGACAGAGAGCAAGCGAGAGAGAGAGTTACAGATTGCCAAGAGATTAATTAAAAAAGGCTGAGGAGAGTGGAGAAAACCTTAGGTATATTTTGCTGCATTGAAGAAATACGCCAAATAAAATAGGCTCTAGTTCTTCATGGAGGATTTTTGCAAGAACCAGGAGATGTTTTCCTATGACAACAAATCATCTCAAGCCTGAGGTTGTGGAAGTCATGCAGAGGAAAATTGAAATGGCCAAAAAGAATAGCAAATATTGTTAAGACAATAAAACAAAAAAATCACCAGAGTTGGAAATTGGTCAGACAGTAACAGTGCAAGTGCACCTGATAAAGACTTGTCATGGACACTAGGGGTGGTTCAGGATAGACAGAAAAAAAAGGGATTACATTCTTGAGGTAGAAGAAAACAAATACAGACACAAAATCATAAATGTGAAACCATTCCCAAAGCAAACAAACCAAGCTCGAGTGAAAGATGTCATCCCCAATGATCTTTCACCACCATTGGGTATGAAAGTATTTGTGAACAAATCTGTAAACCGCAAAACTTTAAAGAACCAAGAACCATTGGAAAACACAATACCAATTGATTTGAGTCTAAACACTGGATGCAAAACCCAGGAGAAAAGTGAAGATGCCTTCAAGATTTGATGATTTTGTCCTTTACAAATAGTTTCTTGTTTATTGTTGTCCTTTGATCATGATATTGTATTCTTTTTTAATTGAATTTAATTGTTTACATTTGTTTATAATGTTGTTAAAGCAATTATTAACTTTATTTTGTAAAAAAATAAGTAAAAATATTTTTATGAAAATTTTATAAGAAAAGGGGGAGATGTTATGTTGGTATGTACTGGAGAGAAGAGGGACTTGTGGGTGGGAGGCAAGGAGTGAAGTCAGTGTAAGATAACATGTGGAATAAAACAGACTTGAGTTGTGATAAGTGTATTATTTCAATAGCCACTATAACAAGTTCAAAAACATAATGTACTAATTAGTAATATAGTAAAAAATGTAATTTTATGTCAAGATATTGTAAGAACTTACAACTATTATTAACGTCTAAGGTATTCAGGTTATTGAAGTAAATTAATCAACCACTGTAGGATTACTCACTTTAAATTATCAGTTAGTACTTGCTATTGTACCATAATCTGCTAATGTAATGTATTTTTAAAGTAATGTTAATGTTATTTTTAATTTGTTAATGAGACTATGTAGTTCAAAAATGTAAATTATTTTAATCTTTATTATGACCACTTGCATCTTTATTGATCTAGTAATTTATCAAGTAAACTGTTTAATTATTACTGTATGTTATGTAATTTAATTTAATTCTTGTTATAACTTGAATTAATTTAATTGTTTATATTAATCAATTTTATATATTTAACAAGATGTTCACTTATTAAATTATTATTGTAAGTGAATGTTGTTAAATAACGTAACTAACTTAGTCATTTTAAATAATTTTTAGTCAGACTTTGCTTGATACCTCCTGTAAGAGTGCAGGAATGATAAGCAATAAAATAATATTTTTATTACATTATTATTATTATTATTATTGTTATTACTGTTGTCTGAAACACTGCCTGCTCTTAATATTTATCATTTTTGTCAAAATGCTTGTATTCTGCAAATGAAATTCTCTCAAGGGTATTGGTTGCAAAATATACAATTTTAGAAGCATTCATTAAAATTTTGATCACACTGATCATCATCTCAGAGTCTCCCACCCCCCAACTTACTTATACTTCCAATGAAAATAATCTTCAAGTTCACTACTTCAGATAATTACGTAGGTATCCTGCATCTTATAAAACTTCTAAATTTCAAAGAAATAACAATTCCAACATAACGTTTTAGCTAAAAATATGCTTTCCATATTACCTTTTAGTTATTTTTAAATGAAATAAAATACTCCACAACTGTATTAATCTAATTATATTACCATTAGTTTTACATAATGAACTTTATCTTTTGTTTAGGTATGAAGTTTTCAGTGTAGCTTAATGACATACAAGCTGATCTACTATTTCTAAAGAAATCTAAATCAAGAAGCCTTATTTTTTCCATGTGAGGAAAAGTTACAAAATAAATAAATAAAACAACTGAACATCAAGGGTATTAATCAAAATTTGTTGGTGGTAGTTATAAAATTATATATATTATACAATTAAAAATTTGAAAAATAGTTTTAATAAGACATTAAAACTTTATACTGTTTTCAATAGAAAACTGGAAAGGCCTTTGGAAAAGTATGGATAGTAATGTTAGTACCTGCAAAGCAGATGGTGAACCAGACCCAACTCCCTCTTGTCCTTCTGGCGCAGAAGATGCATCCGGACCTGGAGTGTGGCCCGGCTGGAAGGCATTGAACAGGTCACCTTCACTTTCCGTTATGTCACTTGTGAAGTCTAAATCTGCAATATGCATGTTCATTGCTTGCTGTGCCTCAGGAGCATTCTTAAACTGTACAAATGAACGGAGGGCTGCTTCAGCTGCAGCATGTTTTGCAAGCTTCTTAGACCTTCCTTGTCCCTCAAACTGTTGACCATTGACCTATTCAAAAAAACATTAAATTATTAACAATAATTATCATAAATTAGCATATCATTATCATAAATCATTATTATAAACAAAACAAAAAATCAGTAACACTTGTTTAAATTCATGTCAAGGCATCACCACTCAACGCATCTCACTTACCTCCACAGAAACAGTGAATGTTGGAGCATGAACAGGGCCACTTTGATCTACAGTGGTATATACTAAACCAGGTCTCAACTCATTGAGGGCACAAACAGCATTTTTAGGTTGAGACTGAACAGGTACTTTCTTACGTTTCTTTTTACTAGGGCTCCCCGACATCACTAAAAAAACAATAAGTGCTTAAAATTCAGTAGAACAGTAAGAACATCACGTGTGAAAATTACTAACAGCTTACACTCAAATATATCCACAGGCATAGATCTCTTCTGACGCTCTGTATTATTGACAGGTGACTCACCCGCAGTCTGTAAAGTATCCCACAGATATTATATCAAATAAATTAACACAGTTGTGGATTCAATTTAATAAAAAACATAACGACTCACTCCATTTGTTGGACTTTCTCCCATCCCATCAGTTACTGCATTTTCTGTGGATCAATAATAAAAATATATAGGAAATGCATCACACTTTGCAATTACGATTAAAAACAAAACAGACATGTATCTCAATTTTGGAAGAGTAGTAAGGTAATTTAATATTGCATATTTTTCAAAAGTTGAGACAAATAAAATGAATATACAAAGCAAAACATGCAAATTCAATGCAGTCTCACCATCCCGGCTGATTAGTGGAGTTGGTTCCATGATCATTGGTGTAGCCATTATTTTACAGATTGTCAAATGCGTTCACAGCAAAACGTTAGTTTTCAACCTATTAAGTAACAAGAACAAATAATTCAAAATACTTCTCATTCATAGCGACAATCATTACCACAATGCGCTAAAAACAGAAGTAAGTCGATATATACCCCGCACTCCAGGCGCATTCGAAAACGCTTAGAACCACAGATGTCACGCGTGTGGTTACGTTTTACGAGCGCTGCAGTAACTCGCGTCGTACAGAAATCCGCAGAGCAGCTCCTGAACGCACCCTGGTGTCAAACACCGGCCGGCAGAACAGATTTCAGCGCGGTTCGAGGGAACGGGAAGGCGTTCGTTGTTTTGCGTAAATAGCTGGGTTGCTGCTGTCTATGAAGTGAAGTGTTACGTAAGGTCCATAGATCATTCTAGTTGTATACAAAAGAAATTTACGGTGCGTTATTGCCGTGCGCTGTATTTGTGAGACTTGAACTGGTAGGCACATACTGTAAAATAGTTTTGTTTAAATCTACTGTAATGTCAAGCGTTAGTACGATTCTTCGTAAGTCTAATTCCTTTTTCTATTTCTGCCTTGTATGCATTTATAACCAATCAAGATTTTCTGCGAAAACGTATTGAGAAATGAATGCTGATAGTGTATTCTAAGAAAACGGCTTGTGACATGAAACCAGAGTGTTTCCGAGTATTAAAAATAGAAGTGCAACTTCTTTTTCTATATTTTTTTTCGCAATTTGTTTTCAGGAACACCCATTCGTCTAGGATTTTATCGACTGTTGTCTTCGTTGCGATTGAATATGGACACTCACGGAGTTGTTCCCGACGTTATTGATAAAGCCCCAGAGGAAGTAGCGAAGGTATTTTATGCACATTTTTACCAAAAAAATATTTTGTGCCTAATATGTTTAGAATAGTCTCTTAAAATGCGATTGTCGTTCTTAAAATATGTATTGTGTAGGTATCGTATCCATCTGGAGTGAATGTTGATAAAGGCAATGAATTGACTCCAACCCAAGTTAAGGATATTCCTACTGTCACTTGGACTGCTCAAGATGATGCATTGTACACACTTTGCATGACAGATCCTGATGCTCCTAGCCGAAATGAACCTAAATTCAGAGAGTGGCATCACTGGTTGGTGGTGAATATTCCAGGAAACAATATTGCTCAGGGTGAAACTTTATCAGAATATGTTGGTTCTGGTCCTCCTAATGGAACAGGCTTGCATCGCTATGTTTTTCTTGTGTACAAGCAGAAAGGAAAGATTACTGCTGATGAACCACGCCTAACTAACCGTTCGGGAGATAATCGTGGAAAATTTTCTATTCGCAAATTTGCAGCTAAATATGGTCTAGGTGATCCAGTTGCTGGTAATTTGTATCAAGCCAAATGGGATGATTATGTTCCAAAACTGTACGAGCAGTTGAGTGGAAAGTAATTTCATGTATTGTTTTTCTGCCTTGGAATTAACAATTTGTTTTTCCCTCTGTTACTGATGATTTAAATGGAAGTATAATCAAACTATTCCTTATATTTTTAAAATCTTGAAATGTAGCATTGGCAAAAATAAAAAAAATAAAATTAAGTATTGTACTGAGTGTTCTGTAGTTTTATTGAAACTTTTTTTTGCTTTGCTTTGCCATATTTCCTTTTAAAATGTCCATGGTGTAATTGGTTATATAAGACACTTGTAGAGAGAGATCACACTTACAACTGGACCCAGAAAATGTTAAGAACTGAGTTATTAATATTTACCAACCATACATTGCAAAACCAGCTGTGATATAATTCTAGATAATTATAAACCAAATCTATGAAAAGTTTAAAACAGGAGATGAATATTTTAAGAGCTACATTTTAAGTGGATACTCTACATAAAAGGTATTTGTAGGAAATTGCTGAATCGAAGACAGTTGCAAACTTAACAAGGATTGTAAACATGAGGAAGGCTTTGGTAATTGTCGCAAATTAATAAAGGAAATTCAGTGCAGATTTGGTAAATTTGCTATTGTATTAAAAGTTAATGGATAAGCATCAAGTGGTACCTGATGTTATTGATAAAGCTCCTGCTGAAGTGGCAGAGGTGAGTTGGAAAAAACTTTTTTTTTTGTATGTGAAGAAAATTCAAAAATTATAAATCTAATATGCTAACAGGTCACTTTCAAAAGTGGAGCAAAAGCAGAACTAGGAAATGAACTGACACCCACCCAAGTTAAAGACATACCTGTCGTTGTTTGGAAAGCAGAACAATCAAGTCTGTACACATTATGTATGACAGATCCGGATGCACCAAGTCGAAAAGATCCACGAAATCGTGAATGGCATCATTGGTTAGTAGTCAATATTCCAGGGAATGAGATAGCAAAAGGTGATACTTTGACGGAATATGTTGGTGCTGGACCACCGAAAGATTCTGGGTTACATCGGTATGTTATTTTACTGTATAAGCAACCTAATAAGATACGTGCATCTGAACCTCATATATCTAAAACTACTGGTAAGAATCGAGGAAAATTTTCCATTCGTAAGTTTGCCAAAAAATACAAACTTACTGATATTGTTGCAGGCAACTTTTTTCAGGCTCAATGGGATGAATATGTACCAAAATTGTACAAGCAGCTTAGTGGCTGACTAAGATTTCTCTTAAGAATTTAATTAATGATGTTCTAAATAAGTAATGAAATTGTATGTTGTAGAAAATGATTAAATAATACATTAATTTTTGTTGATAAATATGTTTGATTGTTCGGGGTTTTTGAGACTAGAAGATTAAGAGTATTCTCACATTTGCATGCCACTGTCCTATTGAGGGTTGGTTTACTTTCTTTTCAATTTGAATGTAGGCTTTGCAATGTAAGTCACATAAAATAATCTTGTTTGTATTGATGATTATTTCATTATATTCACAGTAATCAGGTTGGCTGTGTTTGACTTATGGTTGATTGAAATGGTTAGATAAGGAATACCATACTTTAAGTTTTTGTCATGTAATCTAATGTAAAACAAACAACATGCCCATTAACCTGCAGAACATGAGGGTGTAATGAAAGTGGATAGCATGCCCAAATACTTCAATTATTTAATGAAATTTAACAATATTTCTCAAGGCAAAATGCAAATATGCATACGTCTTCAAAATTTATTTTGAGTAATTAATGTCTTCAAAGCTGATTTTGAACTCCCTTGTTTCTAGAAGTTCTTGTCTGTTTTATGAGAGCTAATGACAAAAATCGAGATCTTCATTCTTTATGTTTACAGAAGTAAAAATAACAACCCTTTAACTAAAAGAGATTACATCAACCTTAATTGATCTTTGGTATAACTGCCTGAAACACAAGAAGTGATGCCTTTTGAACATTGTATTATTAGTTATTTTGACAATTTTTTCAACATAATTTTCATAGTTGGTAGAAAAATGGATTACTCCCATGTTCTAAAGTTGAAGTTACAGGTGAAAAGCTTCAAAATATATATTGACTTAATTCCCATTACATGTTCTCTTCTGCCACAAAAACAAATATATTATAGTTCAGTAAAAGATTGTATTAGTTTTTTGTGTTATGTATTAAAATTAATGATAATTAAAGACTGAATTGGTTGACGATGCTGACTTCATATATGAATAAGATAGAGGGCAAATTTTGAGTGAAGGAAGGGCATGCACACGCTGCGGTTTTGCATGGTGCATGGGTGAGAATCTACTGTGCCAATTTAATATTCTTTAAAATACTACAGAACAGTTTTTAATATTTTCTTTATAATCTTACAGATACAATACAAAATTGGTGAACAAATATTTCCATTTAGTGTAACAACTTGAAGGTAATTTTGTTTTAAAGCAAATTAATTAGATAATATTTTAATGTTTTAGTATAAGACTAAAAAAAGTATATAAAAAATGTAAAAATAATATCAATGTTATGTAGCTAATCAAATACCCCCTGCCCCTATGTAACATTGCCTCAAACTTAAGCCCCCTCTTTAGTGTTACATAATTTATGGATGACCCCTAATTTATGTGTTTTGATAGATTCTTTTTGTATGCCACAATATTAACTAGTAATCATTAAAATTCATAAATTTATTCTCATGTTTAAAACTCAATATTACTGAACACACCCTTTTTTTGGAAGTCGTTCAAAAGAATTGGAGCGAGAAAAGAAATTGGCTCAGGAAGCATATTTATAGAGTATTCTAGCTGGGAAGGCAAATAACTGAACAGGATTTTATAAATATGTGCCTAGAAGGAAGGAAAATAAAGAGGTTATCCTAGTTTGTAAAAATGGAAAATCCTCGTCCAAATTAAAAATCTCGTCTCTGCCTTGATTTTCAACTTTTGGCATCAGCAGTTATAACACTCATAACATTTCTAGGTATGTTAATAGCTATTACACAATTTTGAGTGAAATAGGAGCAACAGTAAAAACAAGATTCTTTTTTAATAGCTCCAAATTTTGTTTTAACCTTTTAACCATACTGCTAAATGCACTGTATAAGATGACATAAATGTCATTTTGCTGTTTTCTTTTGTTGTTGATATATTAATTACACAAATGTTTTTATACCTCATGATGTTAGTATTTACATTACCGGCGATTTGTATTCATTATTGCATTTGTGAATAGAAGTGGTTCACTGTCTCATAAAATTTCTTAAAAACCAAAAAATTTTGTGAGGAAATGAGCTCGAAGTCCTGCTTTGTCAGAAGTGCCCTTAATAACATTTTCTCAAATACTTCTTCAAATTTTTGTTTAACTTTCTGTACAGGAAGAGCAAAATACACCAAATAAAATTTTATTAACCCCATTTTGATTTATTATTTTAATTTTTTCAAGATATATAAAAAAAAATAATCTCAAGTTAGTATTTACATTATGGACGTTTTTTATATATTTTTTTGTTTGTGAGTATAAGTACTTCAAATGGTTTGTAATAACATTTTTTGGAAACTCAAAAGGGTTTATTGAAAACGAACCCACAGTTGCACATTTCCAAAAATGTTCAAACCACTTTTTCGTAAAAATGGATCCAAATTTTTCAGTGAAAATTTCCTCAGGATCAGGTTTCACTCTTGTATAATATTCTTACAGTCATATTTCAATTCAACTGTTAGGGGACAAATAAATTAAGGAAATGTGAAAAAGTGGTGTCTAGGTAGCAATAGATCGCATCCAGGAAGATAGTGGCCCAATACTGAAACGCCAACCCGACTTCAGAGATTAGAAAATGAGATTGGTGCCAGAAAGTCCGTACCATTCTGTAGAACCTCCAAATTTTGAATTGACATTATTTAATCGACATGGCTGAACAATTAGCGTGAAGTGTTCAGCACAGTGGGTCTCTCACCCAGGTGAAGAATCAAGGCAGCAGACATGTGAGCTTCATGCAGTGATTATCAAAGGAACAGTTATTTTAATCACTCCATCCAAAAGTTCACTTTTTGTTTTTGTTTTCTTTCAGTAACTCCAGCTTGCAAATTACAGAAAATTATTTTTATTCATGAGAGTATTCACTTTTTGTTCTCTTTAAAGATTTTCCATCAGTATATAAACATGAATGTGTAAACAGTGTTGCTTTCCATGCATAAACCATAATATCTTTACAAATTAAATGTTTTCTTTGTATTCGCTTTCAATAACATTGTTTAAAATTTATAGCAACACATCATAGTGGGTCTGAAATATACAAACAAATATTAAGAATTATTAACAAAAAAGTTTTGTTAGTGTTTTTTATGTTCATTAGAATTTTTAACAACTAAATAGGCCAATTCTTTCTTCAAAAACAGATATTAAAATTGACTGTGGATGTAGGGGTATGTTGGGCAATGTTGATATTTAACTCATATTATTTCGAAGTAAAAACAAAACAAATTCAAGAACAAAACACTTTTATTCTCTCTTTTTGATACTGTGTGTCATGTGTCTTTTGATTTGACCACTATGTATGTGCTGGAAATTAGAAATGGATACTTAGACAGTTTTTCACTTACAATTTTCTGTCAGAAAATTAAGAAAGGTTCAATTGGTACAAGATGTTATGGTAATTACGCAGAGGTGTAGTCTCAAATATTTCACTGCACTTTTTTATTTTCTTAACAAGGCTTATATCTAATTAATGCTGTTTAGGAAATATGACTTTTTAATAAATGAAGTTATTTTTTGTGTGTACTTTTGTAGTTTACCATGAATGTTGTTCTCAGAAACCAGAATTCAAGTTGTTGCTTTATGAACATAATTGACCTGCATATAATTAATGAAAATTTGATTAGGTTTATGACTGTTATAAAGCATTAATTGAATTTTTAATTTTATCCAAATTTTAAGATACTTGGTAAAGGAAAATTCACTTTAGACTTATCAACTTTGTACTAACAATAGAGAAAAGGAGAATTGAACAAATGCAATGTACAGAATTTTACTTATTTTTAGAGAAAAATGGAAAAGAATTATACATTTTGTGATGATATTAACAGATTTGCGGCACAACATAATAAATATCCTATTCTTTTTAGAAATCAATATCTGCCGTAGTAAGTGAAATTTATTTCTTTAGTATATTATTGTAACAAAACCATTTATGACATATCTTAGTAAGTTATTTTAAATATTTGATTGAATTTGCTAAACTATTCGGACACATTCGACACACATTACATCATGAAGATTAGTTTGAAGAGAATAAAAAAATCTATAAATGCTTACTACTAGTATTCCGTCTTATGCTTTATGTGACTAGAATAAGTAAACATAACATTACCAACAGCAATAAGAGAGAAATAATGAAAACTGTTAAATATGTGCATAGGCTCAAAATGAAATTCATTTAATGACAAAAATAAACTACTCATTAGTAACAAAGAGCCTCAAAACCTATTGTCAACAACTTGTTGTGTAGTATTATTGTAGCACCAAACCATTGTAACACCATACATTATGTATGACATCACCCAAATAAGTGACACTGAAAGCTCTGGGTAGTCTTGCAACGTCCCAGGGAACTCAGAAGCAACATACCCAAATACCTCTTGTAATTTATGTTGCTGTTTTTTTTTCAATACAAGAAAGCTTATGGTTCCATTCTTGTTTGAAGAACTGTCAGATCATTGGGCAATTTATTCACATTTATACTGATATACTAGCAAATTTAATACAAAATAGGTCCCAGTCACTGCAAATAATATTTTCTTTAGTCACAGGTTCTACATTACAGTAATTTTTATTGAAGCAACAGAAAATTTCGTTTTTTTTAAAGTACTTCAAATTATCCACATCTCTTGCAGGGTGAATATTTTAATAGTTGTGAATGAAAATTAATAATCCAAATACAGTAAAATTTGAACAATATCAACTACTAAGACAAGTATATAAAGTATATTGTATTTATAAAGTAAGTCCAGAGCCTGGGACCAAATCATTTCAAACAGAATTTGAACACAATAATAACTTTACAATCCATATATATTGCTTACCATTTCTTTCTTCAGAGAATATTTTTAGTTCCTATTACTAAAATTAAGAAAACAAATAATACAATTTTTTATGAAAACTATAACAAATTAATTAACATAAATTCAATACCGATAGCACCATTCGATTTTTCAAATAAAAGGTATTGTAATGCCACATCTTCATGGAAACATTAAATTGTGCCTTAAGTTTCATATTACAAAATAATTTTATAGAACACTGCAGGACAGAGAACACTACTAATTTGCTCATTAACATACAAAATTGTCTTTCTTTCTTGTAAATGTACAAGAAACATCAAGGTAATGACAATATCACGAAATGCTAGCAGTTAATATCTGATAACTAGCTAGAATTATTGGAAACACTTTTGACTTTCACAGAATACTATGCCAAGCTGAAATTGTGAACACTTCCTGAAAAGTTTTACTTTTCATTCAAAACATGAGTTTCCTTTTTTCTAGACCAAACTTTTATCTGTAAATGAGGAAAGGAAATAAACAAATTTAATTCTATTAAATACTATAAATATTGACAAAACAAAAATCACAGAACTCAAAAGACACTGATTTTACCTGTCATCTGAATTATACAAAAGTTCATTTGCTAATAACTGGCAAAATAATTGCCTTAGGATAAAAATAGATATTGACTTCATGTCTTTATGCCTGATGACTGCACCAAGCAGAGAAAGCAGTATCACACTGATCACAACACTACAACACAGATAGAAGCAATCCATATTAACTCATTTTTATTTACACCATCTCTGATCTTTGCATTGTGCACTAGGAAGAATTGTAACACCACCTAAGAATGAAGGAAATGTGTACTGAATATTAGGCAACTGGGTATTACAAAATGTTATAATCAATTCTGCGAAGAATAGTATGAATATATTTTGCATTATAGCTGTCTTGGTTTATCTAATAAACATGAATTTACTGGGATGAGTTAATATGGTAAAGAAATCAGGATGCGAATTCTTGCAATGTCTCTTCGGTTGTCATGAAGAGAAATTGGTAAATGACCAAAAGCTCTAAACGAAGGTCTTTCTCAGTCAATTACTTTTCTTCATTCACTTCTTTGAACATCAAGATCTGCTATTTTTCATGTCAACTGAGAAATTTCACAGGCACACTTGCATACACACACTCATCAATATACCATGTAATGGAAATTTGTGTTACTGTGGACAGTGTATCTCCTGGGCAAGGAGGTATTAACCCCTTATCACATCACTCATTTCTGTTTCTGTTGTTTCTTCATTGTACTTGTTACTGAGCTGCTTCATCAAGCAATGTAAAATCATGATAAAATAAGTGTGCTGCACTTATGTGTCCATGGAAACAAATCCATTTAGCATTCTCTCTGTTAGCTGGTTCTTCATAAATTACAAGTGAGGAGATCACAAAATATAATATTGTCAAAGCTAATTTGACAAATTATATCCAAAAAGTGTGTCAGCCTTCACTTTAAGACAATACTTCTTAACAATAGTTGCTAGACACACACAAATTATTCTCAAATGTTTTATCATTCCCAAAGCTGAATTCACTGACTGACATTAAATAAAGGCTTTGGTAGCAAAATCTGGAGATGGCAGAATTCTCGCTGAAAGGTGGCTAATTTGAGAAGTAAAATAAGTATTTGTTTACTTTTGCTTTCTGGAAACAATTGCCTCCCCTCTTATTACGTGTTTATCCTGATCTAGATTCAACAATAAACTTGTAAAATGTATGTCAATGCATTTGTTATAATGCTTTTTTCATATGAAATAAATAAATTTTTTCTTACCTAGGGAGGCAAGTGAGTACAAATCTGGCCACAATGTAATCTTGCATGAAACATGAATAGTTTCTTAATGAACCATACACATATACACCTACAAAAGTCCAACACAATTGTCATATTGAACTAATATATTACAGTTAAGTCCAGTTTCTTGCTTTGGTAACAAAATTACTATTTTAAAAAGAGATCTGCAATAATGCATGGAATATTTAGATAAAGTTTCTCTGGCTCAATCTCCAAGATTAAGCCCAGAACTGAAATCTTTCCAGGACTGCCAGCCTCTTCACAGGCCAACTGGCGACTCTGATGCCAATTTATGGTCCATGATGCAGAGCCTAGCCTGCTAGCAACTACCTCACAGAGCGAGTCATATTGACACACAATTGATGGTCACGCAAATCCCCCCAACCACCATTTCCCTTCCTCAGCTTTTGTTTCTTGGTGGTTGTGGTAACTGTCAATGTCAGCCGAGGAGGATACAGATGTTTGGATGCATATTTCAGTACATGCTGCACTTTACTGATCACTGCTGTGCTTTCACAGTTGGCTTTCTTATGGTGCACACCACTGGGGAAAAAAAATTAATTATTATTCAATAAGTATTAAAATGTGAAAAATGACCTTAAGTATTTCAATAATTAGGTTGATATACTTATTGTACTTCTCTCCCATAACATAAAACTTTTTTATTGTTTCTTGTTAATTAATAAATTTAAAAAATTACATAAAATTATATTAAAAGGGATCAACTATGCCATATTATTTTCTCTTAAACCAAAGTCAAACATATTTGTATTTGCTCTTACTATTGTAGGCTTTTATTTAAAAAAGTTATTTCCATTGTGTCTTAAACAAATTTTTTTGAGGTACCTCCTTCAGAATAACAGCTTGAGAAAATCTGCCTTTGTCTAAAAAGTGAAAAATCTACCTTTGTAGAAATGCAACTCAACAACATTCACAAGGAAAGCAATTCCCCCCCCCCAGAGAGTTACAAATGGTATGTAATAAGCAAGTTGTGAATTTTTATTTATTTGCCTATTTTTTTCTTTGAATAGAATACACAATCTTTTAGGTTACTTATTCATCTTATGGTTTTAGATGTATATGTGAATTTTATAGTGCCGCTCAATGCCTTCTCAAAAACTGCTACACATTTTTTCATCAATTTTTGCCCCTAGGGATAGAACAAGGGACACTTAAAAAAAGGGGTAGGTCTCATTTCTATTGAACTCTTTGAACCTCTGCAAATTGTAAATAAAAAATATTTCAAAATTTGTAATGTGAGAGAGTATGTGCTGTTTTAACACTAGTTACATTGTGTCATGTATGGCAATTAAATAATACAATGCTTAAATGAATTGTAAAAAAAAACAAAAAACTGTGCAATGAAAGAAAATATTCCATAAAGGTGAAGAAAGTACTTGCTAGCTTTAGAAACTTACTTACTTTAGTACTAACTATGCAAGTACATAAAAAGGAATAAGAAAAATACATAATACCTTTTTAAATGCCTACAGTCTTATCGGGCCTATAAATCTACAGCTCAGTAATATATAATAACAAATTTTACAATAGAAGAAAACATTAAAAAATCTACTGGAAACATAATACTTACCATTCACCGATATGGAAGACTCTAGGCCCTTTCATTACAATAGCATGTAAACGATGTGCTAAGCAGCCTTGGGAAATATGCTGTAGACTCCAATCCCAATTGTAATCATCATATGTACAAAAGAAGTCTGCACATCGGCGAATGTCTTCCCAAGTTGATCGATTAAAAGCCATCCCCATGTTGTGTTTGGAACTAATCCATGGTGTTGCTTCTGCCTGAGAATTATACATATTTTGTTAAATAAACGGTTCAAAGTAATGAAAATATGGCCGAAAATTGTTACCGTAAAAAGACCAATAAGTTAATTAAAAAGCCTTCTGCAAGGTGAAAAGCTAGACAGACTAAAGTCAAGGAAAGCATAGGCAGAATAAAATTCAGTGAGAGTAATAAAGTTTGTGTGATGCTACATGTAAGGTGAGGCAATAATGGACTAATGTTTGTTGACTGACCTTCAGCACAAGGAACTACATTCTTTTAGCTGAAGCATTAAGGGACAGTCCTCTCTGCAGTTACAAGTGCATAACATTTAATACCAATTCAAATAAAAGAAATTGCCTATGAATCAACAACTGATATCATCAAACTTTAACAAATAGTCAACAACAAGATATTACCTCTGTCTTCTTCATACGTTAATGAAACATACACTAAATCAAGCACCAGAGAAACACATTAAGAAATTAAGCTCCATACAGAACTACTACATCAAATGAATTCATTCCAAATAATACACTCAATCCTATCAAATGAGAATGTAACCATCCATGCAGTATACACATCCTAAAACAGGCAATACATATCATAACATGCTTGATTCCAAGATAGAAGTATAAGCATTACATACATGACTAGATACAAAAGCATTTGCACCAAAGCCCTAAAACCCACAAATTCTTCTCTAAAAGCTTCAGTCTGTGGAACAAGCAAAATCTAATGAAAGCACTCTTCATTTTCTCAAAGTGCCTGAAGAATGATGCATCAATTATACCTGACCAATGATTAATAGAGTATAAGTGCCTTATTGCAGCAGCACTCCACTGCCAATATGTTATTATCTAGCATGTTTTTATATGGTTTGCTATACCCATGCTAAAAAGAAACTGAGGCAAGAGTTATCATATCTACACTAGGTATTAAAACCTGCAGATACGTGCGGGTTAAGAAACATTGTAAATGACTAGGCAGGGAATGGCAGCAATGGCTGAGGCTTAGCAAGGGTGGGGGTGGGCTACCTTCTGGTAGTGCTGGTACAGAGTGGGGAGGACCTGGAAGCCCCATGAGGGGGCGACGTTGTTGCCACTGGTACGTCGGCCCACTGCTTTCTGGGCCACGGCAGAGCCCCCGTCCTTCTGTAATCAACAACATATGTGCAAGTACAATCAGGACGGTACCAGCGACCCTTACTTGCAGAACGATGCTCCTGCTCATGCAAAAGATGCACCTTGTCTACTTTTAAGAGCTACTCATCATAAGAAGGACAATCAGCTCCCTGAGATCCATTTAGTCAACAAATCAAGCTGAAACACACACTGAATCCATATAACAACAGCTACACACAATTCTTCCACATACAGCTATTACTGATCTTCAATACATACACATCCCCAACAGCCAGAAATATACAAATGCTTGAGCGGGGCATATATATGTACAATGCAAATGTGCAACACATGGACTGTCCCCCAATATATAAGCTATGGCTTTCAAAGATTTGTAGAAGCATGGTGCAGTGTAAGATCTCATGAAAATAACAAAAGACAACAATACAAAACACATAATTCCCATCTCCATCCCTTTCTTAGATCTATCCTACATTGAGTCAGGCATATGTACAGGCTTCTTAAAGTCATTGAAAAAAACAACTGATAATTGAAATTTCACTACAAGCTGATAGTGAATGAAGATTAGAGTAGCATTAAATCACATAAAGCAGGTTTACTGTATACACAATGTGATTCAGTGAACAAATAAAAGTGGTAAGTATTGGCAAAAAATTGGGCTGCTGTTTTTGAGTGCTTTAAAGCATTCAAAGCGAAGGTAAGAAGCATGGACAATATAGGAATTTAATGACTGACATTGTGGTGTCCTGAAATAAAAAAAGCAAATTGTAGGACTGACTGGACCATTAGATACTTTAACTGATATATCCTATTTATTATTTTCTATTTACTTAGAACTTGCTTTCTAATGTTTCTTTTATATTTCAGCTTCATGAATATCCACACATGTGGTTGCATCTAAGAATTATATCTAATGCGTAAATTAAGAAAAAAATTTCTCTATGATCATCTGCACTCAGAGCCAGTTTAATGTCTTTGGGAGACCTAAGTATGACCAAACTTTGGGACACCCTCATAATACTCAAAAATTGATCAGAAAGAATCGATGTAACAAACAAAACTCCTTTGCAACTTTAAAGATTAATATTGAAATCCTTTTTAAATTCATGATATATTGTAATATTTATTCATCCAATTATTAGGAACTCCTGGCACATGCTTGGTCTGCTATGTGTTAATCGAACCCTGTCTGCACTTGAATTCACTGCACAAATCATACAATCTCTTTCACTGACCAAGTATGATGCACCAGATATTAATTTTCCTACCTGAAAACTGCTTGACGAAAACTTTTAGACATTTATGTTTGGCCCTGGCATTGTCTGTCTCTAAAAACTACTATTAGTTCATGGGACAGTGACTAGTAATTTTTGCTTTTTTAGGATTCCTTCATGTATTCTTTTCTGTGCAGCACAGCGTCTCATTCTACCTGCAGTAATTATACATGTAATGAATGTCAAACTTGTTCATTATTTAGAGTTTTGGATAAATAAAGGTGAAAGACATCAATAAGTCAAAAGATTGACAAGTCTTCAATGATCTGCATTTTCAAGCCATTCTTAAAATATAAAACAAAATGGAAATAAAGTATCTAGAATTTAAATTACCATTTCTTCAGAAAAAACAATTTTGATTCAAAGTATGTCTCTTTAAACACTAAAAAACAATGAAATGGCAAAGGATATTACATTATTATTAAGGATTATACATTTTATCTTTATATATCAGCCGCTAAGGATTTTCATTAAAAAAAATGTTTGAGCTTCTTTTTCAATCAAATTTAATGATTTTTCTTTCAAAGAAAGGTTGGCGGGGCCTATATGTGTTATCACATGCCCTTATTATCCAATTTCACAGTATAAACCCAAAATCTAAAAATATCTAAAAATTAATCAAATGAATGCTTTTCTGCAGCAATTTATTTCATTGTGCAAGTTGTATTCAAACTATTGACAGCAGTTGATGTTTTGAATTCTTGCATGTTCAATCATGTAAGTGTGAGATATTAGTTAGCTGAGAGAAAACAGTGAGTTTTTAAGTTCAAAGAGCATTTTTAATCCCAAATATTATTGAGGTTATATAAATGTAATGACCAACAATTGTCTGACACACATAATTATAATCACTGAAAAGATTTTATGAAGAAACATACGTGATACATTATGTTTTTAAGTTAAGTTAGGCAGCAAGTTCTTAGCCATTGTTCACTACAATAATCATGTACATCACTTGATGAATATAAAATATTTCAAGTGCATTTTCAGAGTCACAATTAACTCTGTGTTCATACTGAATAAGCAATTGAATTGTTCCAAAATTTATTAATCTCCTTCATTTCATTATTCATTAAAAATAAGTTCTAAACAACATGAAACAATATTTTTGGGGTTTTCAATTTTCTGTTTAGTGACTACAGTATTTTCTAACTTTTATACAGCTCTTCCTTTTGTGTGATGTTATTGTAAGGGTTCAGCTAATAAATAAATTACATCTGATGATATGTCATGCAATTTAATTAATATTATAGAAGGCAATAGATCATCAAAATAATCAATTCTTTATTAGTCTTTATCTTGATAAAGGAAAGTTGTAGTTATTCACGGAATCACAGTGTATAATTAAAAAATATATTTAATAAATAAAAGATTTGGCTATATGTGCTCACAAACACTTTTTTTTAGTTACAACATCAAATGAAAACTAAATACAATAAAATTAAACGAAAATAGAAAATCCAACATCAGAAACAAAGACAAGGGAAAAATTCATCACTCCAGAGATGAAAGAAAAATTGAATTATTCATCACATACCTTTTTTGAGTCAGCATAATAATTGTAGGTCTTCAAATATGAACCTAATGACAGTATGTTGCAATGTACACATGAAGTATGAGCAGTTTGCTGCATTAGGCGCAGAACATGAAGGAAATCCTCAGCAACATAATGATCCTCTTCTAGGAAGAGTACCAAACCTGTGCATTAAGGGTTTTTTTAACAAAATCTTAATAAAAAATGACTTGAAATTTAAAATGAGTAAAATTAATGGTTTAATTTTGTCACAAGAAAAGGATCATATTTTTGATCAGATGACATGGGGAAAAAACACAAGAAAAGAAAGAGAGAGAGAAAAAACTTTCAAAATTTACCTGTATGATTTCGAGTCACTTCCAACTGGTTGAAAACACGGTTTGCTTTCCACCACCAGTGGTGTTTGGTTTGTGTGAACTTAGCTTCACGATAGTGACCATACAGATCAGGGTATAAAGCATTGTTGCACATCAATTTTCGAGCTCTGAAAGTGAAACACCAATTTATTATATGTTCCAAACATAATCTGAAGAAATAATACAAGAAAATGAATTTAATGGGATAATAATAAAACATTATGTACATGATACAGGGAACTTCTTTCATCCACATTGTTTTCAACAAAAATATTTAAGAAATGTTTTATTAGGTTAAGTTATTCTTTTTTATAAAATATCACAACACACCTATTACATTTGTCATGTTTTCACTAGTCTTTGTTTTGTTTTTAGTTACGACTTTAAACTTTAGCTTCTAATGAACTAAATCTTGATTAATTGGATGTCAGTTATCTGAAGAGAGACACAATCTAAATTAACAAAACTGACTCCACAATAAACTGATAATAAAAATCAATCAGGAATTCTTTAAAAATGTCGGGAAGGTGCGAGTCAATAACTGATTGCAGGGCTCTGTTGCAGTCTCGATAAATTTTAAAACTTGTATAATATTTATTATTTTGGGGTAAATCTCTTTTTAAAATGTTTTTTATACCTCTCAATTTTTTCAATGAAAGTTTTTTGTATCTCAAGCTTCGTAGCACAATGTTGAGTCAAAAGTATGAATGCATAGATAAAAATATGGGTCAATTGTTTGTTAATTATTCAGCGTTGTACTTTTTGATCAATTGAGTTGAATTGTGATTATAAATAGCTCAAATATTTTTGGACAAAGAAAAATAAATCAAGTGATTTATTATTTATTAACCGAGATATGACGAATTGAAGTAAAAAAATCTAGGAAAATGTATGTGAAAAAAAAGTTACTGTTTATTATTTACTCCAATTATGGTAATTTATTAACATGTTTGTGTAACAAAAAATATACGATTTGACATGCTGAAAGCTATAGTATTAAAAAAATTGAATTTATGTAATTTTGTTAAAAAATTCCATATTGTTATTTGCTGACTGCCAGTCAGAGCGCAAGTGCCTTTGTTAAATCAAAATGGGCAATTGTAATTTCTTTCCATAATATTTTTTGGAATTACGAGCAACTTTTGGACTAAAAAAAAATTGCCGCTCCTAAGAGTTTGCCGCCTAGGGACCAGTGTCCACAGGGCCCATGCCTAAATCCACCACTGGGTTGGTAGATCGATTGTTGTAGTGATTCCGTGCACGTCAACTAGCCACAAGGGTCATTAGTCCTGTAAGTGTAGTGTATGTTTTTGCTCAGGAGGTGGTGGTGGTGAGGAAAGATCTCGCGCGGTCCGTCGCCTGTTTGTTCCGGCATCCGTTAAGCTAGTGTCGAAAATCCTGCCACTGTCGGGACTCGTCACCAGGACCTCCCGGTGAGAGGGACTGCAGTGACATCAATTGACGAACTGGGCCATCTCTCCCGGTCCCACCACTGGGGGGTCACCTGCATAAGCATCCATCAGCCAGAGACCTTTCATTAGAATGAACTTTAATAAGCAATCACCTCAGGCAATTTTGTATAGTAATATAACAAAAATGCGGAAAAGTGATGAGGATTACTGTTCATTTAATATCTTCCTTTAAACGGGATGCATTGTTAGATATAATTTCGAATAATGCCATTCAGAACCTACCTTGCAGAAGAATTACTTTTTATTTCCGGTAACACTAGTTGATTTGAATGTAAGTATAGTATCTTAACAAATCAAAAACGCGTTCGTTTCCTCCATTTTACAGCATTCGTATGGTTTGCTAATTCTTCTTTCACTGATATCTGATTAGGACTCACGGAGTACGCGGCGCGCGCAAATCCGATGCAAAGGTCATTCGCTGGGTTCCTTCGTCAGTCGGCTTACTACAGGGCATGAATTGCACATGTAATTCTGGCTTGTTTTAATTCATTTTGTCAAAGAACAGTTAAAACTGTATGTGACGTATGGGGGAGAAGTACAATCTGCGCATGTTTTCTTCAGCTCCAGTCTCCTTCCCACTTTTTTGTTGCCCTTTTAACAAGAGGCTTGTTTTAAAAATATCTGGAAATATCTGGATTGCTTACACCTCTTTCATTATCTTTTAAATATCATTCTCTATGAAGTATCGAGATGATGTGGTCGTATTTTCACTGTATTCCACTTTGTTTTCGTTTTGTAACAAGCGTTCACACTATCCTGATAATTTTTAATTACTCATTTTATTATTATTATTATTATTATTATTATTATTATTATTATTATTATTATTATTATTATTATTATTCAGCGAAAGGAAAAATGAGCTTCTCGACTAAGTGAATTAGTGACAAACCAAGGTTGTGGATCTAATATTAGCCGAGAGGTGGCATATGATTCTAAACACCTGGATTTACGTGTATTTCTTGGTAATTAAAAGTATTAAAGAGAACATACTTCAGTTCATAGCAATTGGTACAATTAGAATTGATTTACACTTCCGGTAAGTTTTCTCATAACCTTGATTAAACGACCACCTCTAAACGACCAATTTTTCCTGGAATCCCTTATAACCGTTTAAGTAAGGTTTAAGTAAGGTTTTACTGAACGTAGTTGACTGATGAACAAAGTATCGACAAAGCGAGGTTAGTAACATTTAAAAATAGAAAGTTTGCACCCGAGTAAAAGAAAACCTATTTGTATCGATAAACAAACTACAGATTTGATTTTATAGTACCCAGATACTGTTAAGAAAATTGCAATTCTCAAGTACGGCTGTTCTCACATTCGGTTGTACTCCTACTAGCAGCAAAAGGAGTGTTAAAAAGACGTGCGCGTAGTGAAACTACATTTATGTCGAGAGGCAAAAGAAGCATTTTCTCAAAAGATAAACGAAGCTGGACGAAAAACTTGATCAAGATGGGGGGTCATTGACCCGGAAAGTGACGTTTCGCAACACCTCCGTCGGTTACTTCTGTCCCTGGCGCAAATACAACGAACCGATTGATAAATGTACTTATTTGTTATTGTTGTTGTTGTTGGTTGTTATTATTATTATTATTATTATTATTATTATTATTATTATTATTATTATTAATAATACTGTATTCTAAAATATTTCTCCACGCCCCTCCTCGTAATTCATTTCTCCTGAAGCCCGCAAAACGGCATTTTTACTTTTTGTATATTACTAAGCATTAAAGAGAAAAGATTGTATTGCTGCATCGAAAAGACATACCGTTTTGTGGGTCATGATTCTGAAAAAGAGGCTTTTCCTTGATCCTATCTCGAATACGTAGTGTGGTCAGAATCCACGCCTTGTCCTATATACAGAAAAAAAAAGTTTTTACGCAAAACGTTAGTTCGCCGAGCCTGTGAACTAAAACCGTACACAGATTTTCACCCTACTTCATATACCCTGATCCATCATGTCGTGAAATCATTTCATTATCATTTAGACATCCTCCAGAAATAAATGCTTGAAGATAAAATTTTTTCTGAGTGAAATCTGTTCCTCAAAATTATCTTTGTACATCTGTTTGAAAATGTGAGTAGTTTTAGTAAAATTTTGAGAAAAGTAGGGGGAATTAAAAAAAAGTAAAAAATATGTTATTGGAATCGGCTCCAAAAAATGTAAAAGTAGAGTAAAGATATTTAAAAAAATGTGGAATAGGTACTATTTTCATTACAACCTCTAGACGTTTGAAAGATGCAGTTCAATGTTTTTCAAACTCCTGTAACACTTTTAATAATGAAGCTTGAGATTTATTACAATACAATGTAATCTATTCTCGAATATTTTAATTAAATTAAATGGTGTTATGTAAATTATTTTTAAAACATTAATTAAACATTAGTTTTAAACATTAGGTGTTTTCAAATACATTTTGCTATTTGATCATTAAGTTCTAATTTGATCGAAATTGTCCCTCATCTTTAATTTTTAAGCTAGAGATTTATTTCATGCATAATATTATGTGCATATTTTATGCATAATATTAGGTAACTAAAGCATTTCAAGAATTTTTTCGAATTAAAAATGTTTTTTGTAATTTTTGAGAATTTTCTGAAAGGTAAAAGCAAACAAAGCAATTAAACAGTATTTTGACTACTGCTTCATGAGGGTAACGTGTCGAAGTTGTTTATGACAGTGGCTTCTGAACCTAAGAGCCTAGGCTCGCGTGTCTACCCTGCCAACAATTTTTGCGTATTGGAAAACCATTTTGGGGTTAAACTAGTATTATAAATCTTACGAAATAGTAACAAATAATACAAAAAAGTATGTGCTGTGTAGCACCACTAGTTCCGTGCAGCATTACACTACTTTCCCTGTAAACTACTTCCGTCTTGTATAATGAAAGTGATTCCTGAAGCGAAAATCATTTAATGGTTCAGGTGAAAAAAGAGAACCCGCATGGAAGCGCTTTCGAGATATGGAGAAATTAGTGTTAGGGTAAACCGGAGACCACCAGTTGAACGGTTTATGAAATACACAACATGAATAAGATGTGACAGGAGCCAACAATTCTAGCACAATTAGCTTACTGTAGCGACTTCGATGTTTTAAACGATTGTAAAATTATTTTCATATTTAGTTAAGGTGTTTACATTACATTAGAAGAGGACTACAAAAATGGCGAGTTCCAGCATGCAGAGACGCTTCGAGAGACACCTCGCACCTATTAGAACCCAGACGGTGAACTAGAAGAGGGCTAACCATGACGGACTCACTCACACAAGTTGGCCGATTATTATGTTGGACAGCACAAAAATACCCACTCGCGTGGCTCGTTGGTTACCATGCTCGCTTTCCATGACACAATCCCGGGTTCGATTCCCGGCCGGGTCAAATTATAACTGCGTTTTCCCCACAAATTTCCCAGAATCTATTGCTGTGTGACTACGAGAAAGCCCACCCTTAGGTTGATAAGACCAGTATATACGGTGGAGAGATGTCGTCGTGCTAACCACACGAACCCCGAGCCAAAGGACAGGACAGCACAAAAACAGCTGTTTTTTGCGCCCGGATGTCTATGAATCCCTTACTAGCCTCTTTGTAGGCACGGAGGAAGCCGTGGAAGCGCTACTCACTGCTCCTTCTGGATGTTGCGCGGGCAGTCGCCCGGGGACTCCCCGGGGAACTCGTGCGGGTGCGTCTGGATGCTGTACGGGTAGAAGATCTGGATGACCTTGCAGAAGTCGACGCTCTGCACCAGCTCGTTGAGCTCCTCGTCGTAAACGTCGTGGCTGATCACCAGGAGCACCGTCTCGATGTAGCGCGCCTGCGCCAGGCTCACGATCAAGTGGCGCAGGTACGTGATGCGCGTGTGCACCTGCAACGAGGACTTGCAGTCAGAATAAGAGTTATTTATTTTACAAGGGGGTAAAATAGGTAATTACGAGCAAGTTAGTTATAAGAGCGCTTTAGCGCGAGTGAATATACAAATGACGAGCACTTAATGGCATTTTTTTGTATTAATGGCATTGACTACAGCTGTATATGATAGATTCGTCGTGTATATGATAGCAGCCGTTTGGTATATTAAGCGGCTTTGGTATATTGGTATATTAAGCGGCCAATGAAAGCCGGAAGCCGACGAAGAGCAATGGAGATAATTGAAGAAATTCTCGAAAGTGTTAGAATTCAAGACGTTAAAGCTATGAAGGAATAAGAATAAAAAGAGAGAAGAAACGAAAGAAGAAAGAGAGAAGAAGAAAGAGGAGAAGATGAAGAAGGAGAAAGAGAAGAAGAAAGAGGAGAAGTAATTGAATATTGATATTTATTTTTCATCGTTTATGAATAAAGCAATACTTTGTATCCACGTATTTCCAGGCGATCTTAACTACATCGGACACAGCAATGAGCCATTTTGACCACTCTGAACACTGAAGTAAACAGCATACAAAGACGGACGGACGGACGGACGGAAACAGACGGACGGACGGATGAACAGACGGACGGACGGATAGACAGACGGACGGACGGATAGACAGACGGACGGACGGATAGACGACGGACGACGATATGACAGACCGGACGGACGGATAGACAGAACGGACCGCGGATAGACAGACGGACGGACGGATAGACAGACGGACGGACGGATAGACAGACGGACGGACGGATTAGACAGGACGGACGGACGATAGACAGACGGACGGACGGGATAGACCAGACGGACGGACGGATAGACAGACGACGGACGGATAGACAGACGGCGGACGGGATAGACAGACGGACGGACGGATAGACAGACGGACGGACGATAGACAGACGGACGGACGATAGACAGAGACGGACGGATAGACAGACGGACGGACGGATAGACAGACGGACGGACGGATAGACAGACGGCACGGACGGATAGACAGACGGACGGACGGTAGGGACAGACGTACGGACGGATAGACAGGGACGGACGGACGGATAGACAGACGGACGGACGGATAGACAGAGCGGACGGACGGATAGGACAACGGACGGACGGATAGACAGACGACGACGGATAGACAGACGGGACGGACGGATAGACAGACCGAGGAGGATAGACAATAGACAGACGGACGGATAGACAGACGGACGGATAGACAGACGGACGGATAGACAGACGGACGGATAAACAGACGGACGGATAAACAGACGGACGGATAAACAGACGGACGGATAGAAGGCAGATGAACGTTTTAAAAAAAAAAAATATTTTCGGTATCAGGGAATTTCAAAATGTGTACATGTAATTCCGCTGAAATCTCGCAATCCATTCCCTATACTACGTATAGAGATTTTCTTCAGTATTACTACTTCGTTTCCGAAAAGCCCATTCCCAGTTTCCGCATGTTTCATTTATCCATACGCTCGGGATATTTGTCAGAGCAATGATCGCGGAGCGGCGTAACATTTCACTTTCCGGTGCTTCGCCTGCCTGCGCGAAAAGTTTCTCTTCCGTGTTTTACCACTCAGAGGGGAGGGGGCTCTTCTGTCTACGGTGCGGCGCCGCGACCGCACCGGTCGTGAGGACGGAGAGAGGGAAGGAAGTCGCTTTTTAAACGCCTGTTTACCTTTCGCACCGACTGCACTGGTCACCCACCGCGACAGTTTCGAGCGTTCCACAAATCGTCACGCGTGCGAATCGCTCATCGTTCCACATCTCCGATCGCGAACACGAAAATATTTAGTGGTTTATTTTTTTTTTTTAATTTAAACTTAATTTTAAAAAAATTAAAAATTGGAAACCTCTGCGAAACCTCTAGGGTAAGATCTTTGCTTTCCTCGCCGAACTACGTCAGCGCCAAGATGTCATCCGAAACATATTATCAGACATGTCCGAGATTTTTCCACTTTTACCCTTTTACTGCTCGTATTAACGTGTCTGTACGACCGCCTGGATTCGTACCTCTTGCGTTATGAACCTGCCTCTGTCTCCGGTACAGGCGGTGCCCCGGATGTTTTGACTGTGCATGCACGATATCGGGTTGGTTTCTTTCATTCCTACAAGATTTGGCATTGTATTCCTGTGATTGGGACAGCATCTGGTATTTTCCTAAGGTAATCATGATTCTTTATTGCTAATAGATGGAGCCGAGGTCGAGGAGCTCTAAATTAGGTCATTGGATTAAGCGCGGGAGAGGTTAGGGAGAGCTGATTGTAAACTTCATAAATATTTCCCTTTTCGAAAGCGCGGCCTTTGAAGGTATATTTGTCAAGCTGGCGTTTGTTTTCTGGTGTCCTGTCGTTCGATCCTATTTGAGGTTGTTACATCCACATTTGCACAATGTTTTGGACTCGTTTTACGGATTTCGACCTCGTTTATTTTTGTATTGACATGAATTAATCGATATGACAGAACGATAGGCGCATCGAATGGGGAATCTTTAGAAAAAGGATGGAAAATACATAAAGTATATTATTACTCCTCGGCCGCTGACTACGCCACGCATCAGCGCGAAGTGTGCAGCGCAGCGGCTCCCTTTCCCGAGCGAAGTGTGAGGGCAGCAGCCCTGCCAGCGCCGCGGCGCGCAGCGATTAGCAGTGAAAGGCTTATTTAACAATCCCTCCAAAACTGTGACATGATTTTTTTACTTGTATCATATTTTTAAATTCTCCAATACTTCAGCTTGCAAATTGTAGAAAATATTACAGAAAATTATTATTATTTTCTCTTTAATTATTCTTTGAAATGTGAAAGTGTAATAATGCTGCTTTCAGTGCATTAATTATATTCACTTTCATAAATTAAATGTTTTGTTTGTATTCGCTTTCAATAATATATTTTTTTTAATTTATACGGATATTCATAATGTATTTGAAATATGGCAAAAAATATATATATATATATATATTATATATATATATATATATATGATATATATATATATATATATATATATATATAAAGAAAAAGTGACAAAAAAGTATTGTTAGTACGTTTGAACAAAACTAAAATCATGTTACCATTACGAATCTAACATCTAGTAAAATTGCTTTAAACGATTCACGATTGTAGCTTGCGAAAATATTCCCTGAAATGAATAGGCTAATTTTCTATCCTGACTCCTTACGATTGGTCCCATCTAAACAGTTTTTTTCTCTAATCTTGGGCAACGGACGACTGATTGTGTCTGACAGTTACAGCTGAGGATCCGGATGGATGACGACTCAACTGTTTAAAAAACTCCACCGAGTGGGAATGCAGCCGTTAGTAATGGGATTGGGTAACAACGCATGCACATACCAGTGCCAGGAAGACGAGTCGGTGGGAGCGGAGATGGAGCAGGAGTGGGAAGGGAGGCGGTCAACTGCAATGAGAAGGGCAGTCATTTGTTGTGGAGAAACGGCGAAAGGAGGTATTCAACGGTAGGATTGGGCATTGAAATACTCGTGCTGACTGAAGCGGGGAGGATGTAATGTCAGGTTCCTTGGCGAGTAAACCGTCGCGGCAAAATGGGTGCCGGAGATCGGAGATACCTTGTCTTGGAGAACGGGGATATGCTTGAACGGTCCAGCCGTCCGAAGAGTCAAGTCGAGAAAGTGTCGGAGACAGAGGATTTATTTGCGCCGAATACAGACCGAATTGTTGATTTGTTGCTAGCGGGTCACTGCGTGCCGATTCACTTCCTCCGCGGCGTCCGTGTGGGTGGTGAGCACGTGTTGGAAGAGGGTCCGCGATGGGGGAGACTAGGAGTGGCGAGGGGCGCGGAGGCCACCCACCCATACAACCATATCCGAGCCGGCGAGTGGGTTACGGGTGGAGCAATGGGTATACCTCCACAAAGTGACGTTGGGTGGGGAATTCTCCGCCGCCAGCAGTAGAGAAGTAGAGAGCAACTGAGGATCATTGAGAAGTGCGTGGAGGCTCACCTGCACCACGATGACGACGGAGTCGTTGGTGAGCGGGCCGAAGGCGTCCTCGTTGAGCACGCTCTGCTGCTCGTTGTAGCGCTCGATGTTGCGCCGGATGTCGGAGATGTTGAGCGGTGGGCGCGCGGGGCCCGCGGCGGCGGCGGCCGCGGCGTCGCTGGCGTTGCCGGCGGCAGACGCGTTGCGCGGCCGCGGCGTCAGGTACTTGTGCAGCCCCTGCGCCACGCCCACATTTGGCTTTTGCACAGCGAAACGCTTCGGCTTCGCGTCTCTCATATTTTCATTCACGAATATAAGGTTTTTAAAATTTTGGGGGTCAGTTTCTACAGAAATTCTTTAGTATAATTTCGATGAAAAGAAGAAATAATATTTTTTTTGCAATAGTATAAGTATTTTTTAGTAATAGTATAAGGTATCTGACAAAACATAAGAGAATACCTTAGCTTAACACTCTCCAAACTCGAGCATCTTTAGTTTACATTGACTATTCCACTCGTGATATTAAAACCAATACTGTTTAACTATGCGTACAAATTGCCACTATTAGGACCGTGTATCTCAAAAAGTGTATCGCTTTTTCTATCCCATTTTTCTGACCTCTCCTCCCTGGTTGCCAATAATAAACTACGACTCACCTATCTAAGGAGGCGCTATGTATTGATCGCCGGGTTGATGTGCATTGTGAAATAAATCGCGTATGTGTTATAACATAACATCTATTAATTTAACATACGCTTTCAGTAATTTTCAATATTTCACGCATTTTCAAACTGTTGGACGTAATTTCATTCGTGGAATAGTCTTTTTAGATACCACTTCTTGCTCCGCGAGTTGGGAATTATCAACAATTTCTAAAGCACTCGTGGTATTTCCTACGAAAGTCATATGTCGTAACGTGAACGTAGTTAACAAGATGCACAGTATTATAAAGATCTTCAAAATCGAGAATACTTTCAATCGATTATGGTTTCATCACCAATTATCAGACTAATAACTCTAGCAATATCAAGAGTGAGGGGCCCTCACAAGCCCACCGATGTTTGTTTTTTTATCGGTATTCAATTTTTGTAGGAAGCTGAAAATCATTGATATTATGTACCATAAACTTTTTATTAAGACTACATTGTACTCTTATCACACGCGTTTGTTAGAATTTCAGTAATCTGAGCGTAAAGAAAGCAAATGGGAAAGCGAAAATGTAAAGTGCGCTGACCTGCGGGACCATGCTGAGCAGCGCGGCGACGGAGTCGTTGCCCTGCGCGTCGGGCGGCGGGTCGGGCGCGGGCCGGCCGCCCAGCGACGCCACGTGCAGCTGCAGCCACACGAAGGTGACGAGGAAGAGGAAGAGCGCGGTGCGCAGGCACGACGCCGTGCGCCGCCGCCCCAGCGCGGGCGGCATGGCGCGCAGGCCGCGGCTGGACGCTGCAACACCACGCGCGCACCAGCTCAGGACGCGCCGGGGAGCAAATGGACGCCATGCAGAGCGATGGCGTTGCAATGAGCTAACTGAACGACTGCATTGACGAATTAAGTGCGTGGACATACCCCGCAGTTATGTTGCTAGCAGTAGACAAGAAGTAGCTGTCAAAGCAGTCCCTTCTTACAAAACTCTCTCTATAGGAGGGGCAGTGCCTCAGCCAGGTCAAACTCCCAAGCTCCCGGCTGATCTCCTCACATGTGTGGTAATGTAGTGCATGGAAGTGTAAATGAGGGTGTAAAATGTAGAATTTTGTTGACATTTTTTAAAAATTCAGCAGTCGCACCTGCAACCCGCAACACACTAATATGTTTGCTTAGTACTTACAATATTGCTTTACATTCCTTCACTCGCTTTCTGGACAGCGAGATACTTTGGGAGACATGTAGGTAAATATCTTTCATTACGAACGAAAGCAAATCGTGTTGTGAGAAACGCTTGACAATGGGATTATAACGGAACGGAAGGACACACTTTGTTTCGTCAGCATTTGTGATTTGTTTTCTAAATATTTGTGGGCGCCACTAACAATACAGAGTTTCTGTTGGCTATAATGTCGTATGTAATTGTTTATTTACACTTGTTTACTAGAATATAGATTGAAATATGAAACTGAAATAAGGAAAAGACACATGATATGAAAAACAAATTTATACTCAACATTTTAGGAAAATTATTATGACAGTACTCGCTTCGACACCCCGAAGCTGACTTCTGGCATCGCCTGTTCCGGAAATATCGTAATCGTGTTTTTAAAATACCTTCTGGGCTGATGACGCATTTAACTATATCGACGGGGCGTATTGATACTTTTAATCGCTCTGAAAACGTGTCCTCAATTTTTGCACATTCATTCACTTTGTTTCATGTTAACGAACAACCAACGAAGATAACTTGTCGAAGAGCACCGCCTGATACTCGCTTCAGTCATGAAGAATTCTTCAATACACGCACGCAATAGAGACTGGCATAAATAGTATACAAGTTATTTGGAATGCAGGAAATACAAATTAACAGACAGATTATTTAATCAGGTCCTCTCGGACGATAAGATCCACAAATTTTCCATTTCACAGCCAGGGACCCCACATAAATGAATCAATTCTCCTCAGGTAATCATAAAGTCAATCTCAACATGACGATTATTAAACAAGAAGTTCGGATAAGAAAAGAAAAATATTTCCGACTCACACTACTATTCACATCGGAACCAAGAAATCAAAATAAATTAACCAAGGCTTAAAAATGCCAAGAACAAAACTCACCTTTAATCCAGCCTGGATTAACAAGGCTTGTCAGGAGAAGGGGACAGCTAGTTCCTAACACTAGGACCACAACTACCGAACCCAACAATCCATTCAAAGCCGACTGCTGCAGCGTGCAGACTCGAACGCTCTATCGTTCGCCAGGACGAGCGCGTTCGCGACGAGCAACGATCTCAACACCCGCAGCCCCGGCAGGCGCGCACGTCGCCGTTGCCTTCCGAGTGCCTGGCCGCCGTGCGGGCCAGGGCGCACAGCGCAGTCTCCTCGCGGCGGCGCCGAAGTCGACACCGACGCTCCGCCCCCCCC
>BOPP01000013.1:14288449-14329183 GCA_017312745.1 Gryllus bimaculatus | reverse complement strand
GCGCGCGCGTACTACTGCTCCGCCGCCGCGCGTGCACTTCCCCTTTCTCCGGGCGCGCTTTCCTGCAATGCCAAAGACGCGCTCCGCCTGGCCACTGCCCGGGATCCTGACCAAGCCAAACACCAACGTCGAATTCAGCCTCTGCGGGGCTATTCTAGCGGGCGCTTGCCCAGGCGGCTGGGAAGACGTCTAAAAAGTTTTGTAACTGTCGAAAATTCAGGGATAATTTAGAAAATACGATCTATGCAATCTTTAAAATTGCATTTCACACTATTCTTGAAAGATATTTGAAGAAAAAAATTGAAGGCATTTTTGAGAAAATTTTGAAGATGTTATATGAGTATGAAGATTATATAGATAAAGATACCTCTTTCACCCTATAGTCACATAACTGTAAATTTTAAGTATATTTACGCAGTATTATTAAATGTAGTGTTTTATACAGTAATCTTTATATTGAAAAATACAAAATAAATAATATGTAAAAATATTTTAACATTAAATTTTTAATTTGCGCAGATTATAGTTTATATTACGTATACTCAGTTTCATTCCAGCATATGTTTATTGAGGGGTTTCAAGGTTCGGTCGTACGGTGTATAAGGTATTTATCCAGCGTATTAATAATATTAAATATATTCATGAATTTGATATTGAATGTTGCAATTTGAGCATACTCGATTCTCTCTCTCGTCACTTGTACCATTCCGTCTCAGTCAGGGCCTACCAGCGGTACGTGACTCGTGCATGCCCTTTGTCTACCTTGTTCTGCAACAGCCCAATTTCGGTGTGCGAGGTCCACGGGCTTATTTTCACGGGAATTATTTCACTTTAACACAAGACCGCGGAGCACTTGTTTCAGCTATCTAGTGTATCAATTTACATTAGGGCTTAAAATATTTACGACGATAAAAATATATAAACGATTGAGATACCAGTCGTTGGAACAAGTTCATGCAGACTGTATGCAATCACTTTCGTTAATCAATAATCAGTACAAACTTTTATCTGTTACAGAAAGAAACAGTTTGTTTAAACACATTCACTCGCACGAAACGTTTGGAAACTCGTACTTCCGTTGAAGATCCGGCGTTCCAGTGATTGCCAGTTTACATTCACACGCGTACGTCGGAAATTCCTACGCTTCCTTCACCGAGCGGGACTTCCCTGCTTTTCCAAGGACGCGGAGCGTTTTATCTCGCGCGTAAAGTTTGTGCCACGGGCATTCGTTGCGAGGGCCCGGTGCAATGAGCAACACCCCGACACACAATCAAACAAGTGCTCTCATATGTGCACATAATTCTACGCCGAGTAAGTTATTCTCACAATTTCGTTTTCCCTGCCTCTGCTTGAAACTTCCTACAACTATAAACAATTATTTGAGTGACCCATACGTAGTTACATTGATTATTTCACAATCACCCTATGGTCCATCCGATGTTCAGTTTTTTGAACAGGGCCTTGTGGGTCTTTACGTTTACCCTTGATTCAAACGTTTGAAGAAACTATTAACATAATTTTTATAATTACAAATAATATTATTTTCGTATGATAATTACATTACACAAACGTAAGATTCCGAAAAATCTGTTGTTTATATCCAAAGAATTATTTTTTTCAGAAAGGAACCATCGGACGTCGGAACCTGGTTGCTAAGTGCCCCCGCTGACGTAACGCGTTGTTTTATGCGATACTTGTTTGCATCAAGTATTTCTTCCAGGTTTGTTGTGTTGTAGTTTTTCTTGCATTTACTTCCGTCAACATTTAACACCATCTGTGAAGTGTAATATTTGGCAAAACAGACCGCACCACAAACTAAACATCGGATGCGTCGTAGAGGGTAATTAACGTGGATTGCCAGAGTATGTGATCTAAGTACATTCGATAACGTCCGACAACAAAATTTAATCCATACTTACAGAACGCTAACTGCTCAAGTAAACGTGCGCACATAGCTTACCTGCCAAAGCGAGAACTCGAAGGCAGAAGACGGCGATTGTACGTAGGAAAATTGTCATACTCGTAGTAGTTAATGTTTCGCGCAGACAAATTAATGATTGTACTTGCACTCTATTATAATCCTGGACCAAATTCTAACGACCTCTAAACTTGCAGGACGGTCGAAAACCGAAAGCTCACCTTCGGCTTGCGCTCTCCGCCTGCATTTGCAGGCTGCTCCAAGAAATTAATTCACTTCCGCGCGGTTGAAATATCAATAACCGTTAAAGCCTACAAGATAAACTATCGCGTATGCACGACCTTCTGACGTTCTCTTACACAACTGTCGCGAACTATGCGAATTAACTTAAACTATGAACACGAGGGGATACATTTCCGGTTTTTCCCTCTGCTGGTCGCCAGTACTCAATGACGCAATATTATTTTCACTCTCTCTATGCTACTTACGCAGTGTAAGGAAAGTACTGTAATGCTTCAGACAAAACGGCGACTTTTCGACAGAAAATAACATTTTGTGGATCCTAATACGTTTCTCGTATAAACGTCGGTCCTATAAAAAATTTGCAGTTTTTTCAAAATATGGCATAAAACTGTTTAATTATTCTCTCAGATAGAACAAAAAGCTATTATAAAATTTAAAATTGGAGTATTTTCACGTAATTTAGCGCGAATTATAGGGAATTCAAAATAATTTTCCCCAAAACAGCTTCAAATTGTTTAATTGATTTTTACTTCCACGTTTTCTAAAAATACCATTGGCGGCAAAACTGAAGTCTGTCGGTCACTCTGTGGTCAACGCTAGTGTTGAAACCGATCAAACGCTGTGGTCAAAACGAATATTACCTGATCAATCTAAACGATTTCGAGTGAGTTTGAAACCTATTTTGATTTTTGGAGGTTATTTACATAAAGCCTCAACATTTTCAAAATTTTATCTAAAAGGGCTCCAAATTCTTTTTTAAAAATTTGTTCATGATACGCGAAAAGAACTCTTCAAAGGGTGGTGCATGTCCCATTTTCGTTGTGAAGAAAGGATTTTTTCCTTAATACAATCTGTTCTTCAATAACGGATCTTGAAATAAGGTCATGAATTTTTTTTAAAAAAGTAGTTTTCCCCAAATGTTGCATGAAATAGACAATTTTTAAACAATTATTTTCTCGAAAAAGCTCTTTTTTCTACAAATTGTCTCCTCATATGCGACAAAGAAAAGTAAAAAAACGGTGTTGGTCACATTTTCGTCGAACTGTCTGTATTTCCGAAAATTGAAAAACTTAACACTGCAAAAGAACAACATTTAAGGTAGATATTTCTGTCTAATAAGATCGATTCTAAAAAATAGATCTTCACATAAGATTATGTACAATTTTTTGAAAAACCTAGAAGTTTTCGAGTAATTTCTATTTAAAATTAACGCAATTTAAAGAAACATCTTCTCAAAAACGTCAGGAAATTGTTTCCATAATTTGTTTTCCCGGTTACAGGAAAGGACACTTAAAAACAGCGAAGGTCTAATTTTCATTGAACTATCTCAATTTTCGAAAATGCAAAATTAGAAATAATGCGAGAATTTATTCTTTAAAACTAGAAATTGAAATAAAGTAAATAAAAACCTCTGATTTTCTAAAAATTGCTAAGATAATTGTTCCAAAGCGTCAAGAAAGATGAGTTTTGGTGTGAGGATGCTGGTGTATGCCTCATGAATGGCGTGCTAGCTTTAAGAAGCTAAGTTCCAATCCCACTAAAGAGAAAAAGAAAATTGCAATTTTTCCGGCGCACGATTACAATACTTTTTTCTTACGAAGTGCGAAAAAGTAAAAACATATTTTAAAAACGAATGGCTGGAATTACTTTTGCGGATGCATGTAGTTTTATATCATTGCATAGTCGTTACAAATATTGCGAAAAAAGGTGCACTGTTCTACTGTGCACTAGTTGGATTTTTATCTCCTTTCTCCACTCGTATCTATTCGCGAAAGAGTAAATATTTCAAAGTTATTTGTGGTACAATTTGATATGCTCGAATAAGTTTCGGACACAACATTTTACCAATATCTTTCTTAAACATTTCTTATAATTCGCAATAGATCGCAAATACCCAACATTTGACACAATGGTAACAATAGAAATTTCGACAGTTGCCGAATTCCGTTTGTAGATGAAGCTGTCGAGCTGCTCGCGGTAACTGGGTTCGGCTGAACCATCGCTCGATATGTTGGATTTTGGAATGATAAATAGCCCAGCTATGTACATGTTTGCCAAAGAAGTAAATATGTAGAAATGCCAGACGAGCAAGATAAATGGCACGAATGACACGAGTATTGAAATGCATGCTGGAACACAATTGAAGTTCTCTTTGTCCACTTTGGAAACGTGCTTGCCTGCCAATCTGTACTGAAGGAGCCAAGAGAGCCCCCTATTGCATTTCAAGCGTAGTAATACGGTTTAAAATGTAGTTTAGTGCATTAGAAATAGCATTTCAATTATTTTCACTTTCTCATCTTACTACATAAGAAGAAAAAGTATTGTAATTGTACATCGTCAGTGGGCAACATTTTGACAGAAAAGTCTTATTGCCAAGCCCTAGTATCGAACAATTGCATAGATCTTTTTGCTATACAATATACTAGCGAAACTCGTCAGACATTCTTCTGCCCTTTATCTCCATCTTTCTCCTTTCCTTTCCCATTCACTAACCATCTCTCCCTATTCTCTCTCCGTCTCCCTATTCTCTCTCCGTCTCTCTATTCTGTCTCCGTCTCTCTATTCTCTCTGTCTCTCTATTCTCTCTCCGTCTCTCTCTTTTCTACCTCTCTGCTCCTGTATCAGACTGTCTCTGTCTCTGCCTCTGCCTCTCTCTCTATACCTCTCACCCCTCGTTCACATTTAGTTGCAGATTCTGCACGTCTCGAAGTAGGTAGGGGTAATATCTAGGAGCGTCGGACCAGCAAAAATGTAACAGAATGTTCAAGAAGATCTCATGTAGATTATGGCGTGAGAAACGTTTCTTTGAGACCATTGACCTCATACTTTTATTTTCAATGCCCTAGAACACTTCGTTAATGAGTTATTTAATATATATATATATATATATATATATATATATATATATATATAGAGAGAGAGAGAGAGAGAGAGAGAGAGAGATTGAAGATTGACCACAGACGAACAAATAGAAAAGTCGGATTTTCCGATAGACGGAGGGACGGTCGTATTGTTGACAATAGATTCTTCATCCAGGACCCATAAAACGTGGTTTCTGATTACACAACCTGTTAGAGAGAGAAAGTGATTTAGTTCAAATAAGAACAAGATATATTCTATTTTTCGTTATCAGGGCCAGACAATAGTTGTCCTGTCAAAAAACTGCCGATTTCCACCATTACTACACTCTCTCGATACTACGTAAGTGAAGAAAGTAAAGAAAGCACCAATGTCTCTAGTTTCAATGGATCTGTTAATATTTAATGTTTCTAGTGGATACTTCAATATGTTTTCAAGTGAGACTTCAGTACAAAAATATGCCGCAAAATTTATTAGGAGAGGACGTAATTCTTAATTTTTTATCGCGGGAACTTTTGGAAAAACGCGGAGAGAAAGTACGTCTTTGTGAATTATTCATATCAATAAGAGGTGGTCGTGCGAGGGGGGAAGTGCGGGCAAGACTATCCAAGCCGACGTCCGTCGCGCGGAAGGATCATGGCTCTAAAATTTGGCAAACAAAACAGAGACAAGATTTAGGTAAATTCTTTTTTGTATACAAAATATAAAATTAGAACGGATTACCCGCGGCAATGCTGGAGACTCCCTCAATGTCAAAAATTTTAAAACTAGTTTAAATAAATTGTATTTTTTAGAATATGTTAACATTAAAATTATTTTTTGTATTATTGGTGTTATTATATATTAGTAGGTCATCTTTCGCATGAAATGATTATCATTAATGTTGTACAGTTATATTAAGTAATATGTGATTATTATAATGTTTGTTGGTGTATTTGTGGTAACTATTTAGAAAACCCTACCACCAGAACTATTTCTATGTATTTCTAAATAGAAAAATAAATGTTCTATTCTATCTTATGTCCATACACGTATGCTTAGTCTTTTAAGTTTAACCACCTGTTCTCTACTCTTTATTATTGTACCAAAAATAATGCACATTGCTGCCAGACATCTTTCGAATAATAATTACTATATTCACAGCACGCAAACAAATGTATCATATACGCACCCTCTCAATCGTTCTGCTACAAAAGACTTCCTTGTTCTGGTGCGCTACATGCCGCCGCAGCACGCTTTGTTTGCCACAAGCACGCCATGTTCCGTGCGAGGACCTGCCTGTCGCCATCATGGAACCTCGTGTGGATTGGTGCTTATGTAATAAGTTTATGTTTCTCGGAAGGAGAAAATATGGTCATAGAGAAGAGGCGTCAAGTGTCAGGAAGCCAAATGTTTTACACTTTTTTTAATTTTAGAAATACGTGTACGTTCTATAAAAATGAAAAGATATTTTCTGCTGTCCACTCAAACGTATACCCACTTTATTTGGTCCGTGGTAGAGTTCTGAGCTGTACTTGCTGTAGGAAGTCAAAGAAAAATCGCTCTATTTGCAAATAATTCACAAAGGAGTTATTGTAGTGCAATCAGTGCATACCAGAGGACTAGAAAGTGTATCTGTATCAACGTTGAGTGTCGGGTTGATCTAGGTTCCAATCCTCACAGGGTGCTTACATTTGGCAGTTTTATGAGCGACTTAATCAGATCACTTGCAATAGTTCTTTGAAAAACGGACCATGCTCCAAACGTGATCCTTCCTTTTCCATCTTGTCTTCATCACTTCATTCTATAACATTTTTCAATGAATTGGGTTCTGATTTTGTAATCAAAATCCGAAAACTAAGGAGTGATAAATGAACGGTAGTGTAGCAATACAGAAACACATTCAAATTTTAGATTTAGATTTAATTCGTCAAAATACAGTAAAAACTGTATATGACGTAAGAGGGAGAAGATCATCTGCGCACCTTTTCTTGAATTCCAGAATCCCTTACCAACATTTTAACTATAAATAGTTGAAAGATGAGTAAACGTTAAAGATAAATAAATAAAAATAAATTAGCGCGAGACTAGCACTATTTGAAAAAACTAGACATTTTCGTTCCCGAGTTAAAGAAAACTTTATTTGCATCGGTAAACGAATTGCAAGAATGATTTTTCTGCATTGCCACCAAAATAGATGACAAGCAAAAGGAGAGTGCAACAAAACGTTCGCACAGCAAAGCAACATTTACGTCCAGAAGCAAAACAAGGGGTCATCTCAGCATTTGCAATTCAAATCAAACATCAAAATTGGCGCTCTAGCGCCCGTAGGAAAAGCCATGTCAAACTACCCTAGGTATGCTTTCTCGGGATAAGTCTCACAAGGTCAACTCGCCCGCCTTCGCCTTCGCGGCGCGGGGTCGCCCGTCGATGGCCCGGATTGACGCGACGCTGACACGGAAATCAATCGCCCACTCCCACGCCCACGCGCGCTCGCCCGGAATGGCAGTCGATACGCCCCAGGCGCCGGGGCGGGGAACGATGAGGGGGCGGAGGAGGCAGAGGCTGCGCTGCAGAGGGAGGGGCGGGGTCATCCGGGTCCCTTTTACGCCCACCCCGTAAAAACGGGCTCCTTTCCGCCCGCTCGCCGACACATCGCGGCGCCTCAACGCGCCCGGGTCCCTGCGTTCGCCCACGCACTTGTCATCGTGCGTTAGGTCGAATGGAACATGCGGTGATTGGCTGTACGTCTCACTTTGGAAACTGTGGGGCGTTTCACTGGAGAAAAACAAAAATTTATCGCCCTTTTTCCTTTGCATTCTTGGGCATTAGTAACAAAAAAGTGGATAAATCTTGTTCATATATGTACTTCATGTAACACTTCGTGAAGTCAGAATCCACGGAAGGAAAAACGTCTGAATGTCTCTCTGACACTCAGTCATTCAATCAATCAATCAGTCCGTCGGTCCATCCATCAGAGTATTCTAAACCGTTCAGAAGATTTTCTCAAAAACTGATACGTATTCTCCGATCGATCTAAAAAACTCAAAGCCCTGTGATTTTTAAACGAATGTTTGAATTTCGGCAGCCATGAGCCACAACATTTTTAAAAATTTCCCAAAAATGACTCCAATTATTTTAATATTATTTGTCTTCGGATATCGTAAAGAAGACTTAATAATGACGTATGTCTAATTTTCGTTAAGATTACAGAATTTTCGAAAATCGCAGGTCTAATTGTTTGGCCAATTAATACAACTACAATATTGATGAGAGATATTTTTTTCAAAATGAAAGTAGTTGTTCAAAAACAGATCATAAAATAAGATCTTGGACAATTTTTCAAAATACGCGTAGTTTTCGGGTAATTTTGCATGAAGTATATGCAATTTTTTAACACAATTGTATTCTAAAAAAGTCTCCAAATTGTTTCTTAATTTTTTCCTCCTATGTAAAAAATGTAAACTGTAAAACTAAAAAAACTGGCCCTGGTCCATTTGTTTCATTTTGAGCGCACCCTCTGAAGTTTCGGAAATTACAAAAAAATAAACATTGCAGAAGTAATTGATGATCGAGATTTTTACGTAAATGAAGCCTGTTCTAAAAGATTAGATCATTTAAAAAGAACGAGTGCATTTTTTTAAAAAACGGATAGTTTTGCGTAATTTTTGCTTGAATCATTACAATTTATAAATAATGTTTTTCAAAAGCGCTGACAATTTTTTCTATAATTTTTTCCCGAATGGACCAAAGGAGCTTAAAATCCAGAAGATCTCATTTTCGTTGTACACTGGATTTTCGAAAAAAATTGAAGTAATACGAGAAAGTATGTGCTGTCTAGCTCCACTATTTTCTTTATTTCCAAGACAGTGTCCAATTAATAGTGAGCTGTCGTCCAACATGCCTTAAATGTTTCATGTCTGAATCCAGCACAATTGGATGTGTTGTAATTTTTCAGTCTTTGCGTAATTACATCATCCATGTAAGAGGAGGTACCCTCAAAATTCTCACAATCGTGCGCTAGTATAGAAAATATATATGAATTCGTAATTGTTCTTGTATCTCCATAAGTTTAAGTTAATTAGAAAGATGAACATTAGGGTGATGCAAGATTTGACCTACAGAGTTAAAGTGCTAAAAACAAATTAACTGAAGATTTTTTTTCGTATTTCACATAGCTTCTGCTTACTGTTATATTAATAGCAACTACGCATTGAATAATACGATGCTTACCATAATGTTACTCCGATGATATCTGAATTATATTACCCAATTTAAAGAAACAGGTTGAACCTGAAATTACATTGTACATGCTAGTCTTTTATATCGTAGGTTAATTTACATGGTAAAACGGCCGTAATAATCATGTATTTTTTAAAGAAAGGAAGGTTACGAAGATAACAAGCAAGGTGTGCGAGACATTGAACTTCCTACACTCAATGCAATTCAGTCTCCTTTGAGTGCACTAGAAGTCAATCCATCAATTAGGAAAGCTGTGCATAAAATGTTAATAATCCAGGACAATTTGCCTTTAGTGTGGGAGAGAATGCGCAACTTCCATCAAGTTCACATACACAATGTGATCTTCAGTGTTTTTCATTTGTGACTTCTCTCATCTAGTATTACAAAGGAGAGGGAGAGAGAGAGAGTAAATACATGCTTTGCGATCGGTTGCTTCTAATTCTGATTACATTATTACTACTTTCTTGATTATGCTACAAAAACAGCCAATTGCAATTTTTAACTCATTATTTAAATTTGTTTTTCCAGCCGTGAAATTGGAAAAGAACGTCAATATACGTACCCTCGAGCGCAGAAAGTAATCTGATCTTTTAGTTTACACAGATACAAATCACGAGTGTGCCTCTGCCTACGAACCAGAAAGATCAAGCAGTCAGAAGTTCCGTCGAATAGGCCCAGTGTGTGCTGGCGCAGCACGTTGCAATATCAAGGCTCGCGCGACCGACACCCGGTCCGGGTGACGCGGTGTTTTTTCCTGCAGTTCATTTCTGCTGACGCGTCCCTGGTCCGATTTCGGGCTCCGCAGAAAGGCATTAAAATTCGCTAACGCCTGCGACGATAGAATTCGAACCTCGAAACTGCTGAGCCCTCGACCGTGCCGAGGTCTGCAACACACGTCAGGGTTTGAAGCGAATGAGAAAAGCTGTAGGCTTTTTCCACGCTCCTCAGTTGATGAATGGAGAACAATATGATCATTTTTGATATATCTGCGTGTCTTGTCGAAATATAGAAGAGCTAGCACAACTCTGCGTCCGAAGTTAATGCACACAACGGTCACGTTAATGTGACTACCGCCTGTATGTTCGTCATAAACGTGCAATAACCCCTCACAGACGGCAGGTGGCACTAACAGGGAGGATATACGATAAAGCGTGTCGAGTGAAATCGGCAAATTACAGTAGTTGACGAAATGCAGAAAAAGAGGATTTATTGAACATCCAAAAGGAGATGCTCATTGGCTTTCGAGCTAAGGGCGGAAGCATTTTCCGAACGGCTACGTTTGTAGTGTTCCGTAATATCCAAGTATCCAAACCCGGCACCGAGGCGATTGTGGCGCACCATGGACCATAGATGACGGCTGCGGAGATGTGTACGGGTGGATAGACGTGCAACTGTAGAGCGACTGACCACGCAGGTGAACCCAAGGGCTACCAACAGTCTCCTCACAACCGCTCAGCGAACATTGGTGGATATAGGATTCCGCAACAGGTGCCTGGTTCGTGCACTCACGCTGGCTGCCGTTCATCGGCGACGACGGCTGGAATTTGCACGCCAATACCGCACCTGTACGTCCACTGGGCGGCGACATGTCTTTTCAGATGAATAAAGTGTTTTGGGCCAACGGGCAGATAGTCGTTGGCCCTGCAACGCGAACACCCTGCAATGGGTCCAGGCCGGAGGAGGGAGCGCGAAGGCGCGGCGTGGGAAACGATTCGTGGCATTCCCTGGGTGATCTCATCATTATGGAAGGCATAGTGGATCAACAGAAATATGCAGTCATCCTTGGGGACCATGTCCATCGCCGTCGCAGATCGTTCAAGACGGCATCGACGAGCAGGAGAGTGCAACGGGTCAACCAGCTCTCGGAGTACGTGCGTGGTTCGAAGAGCACCAGGATGAGTTAGAAGTACTCCTCTGGTCACCAAACCCCCTCGATTTAAACCCAATAGAGAATCTGTGGGACCATATCGATCGGACTGTTCGCATCATGGATGCGCAACCGAGGAACGTAGCTAGCCACGACGTTGAAGTCGGAACGGCTTTACATCCCTGTCGGTGCCAGCCAGAACCTAATTGAATCTCTTCCTGAACGTCTCGCAGCGGTCAGTGCTGCAAAAGGGGGATATTGAGGGGAAGGATCTTGACGGGTGGTCACAATGGTGACTGGTATGTGTATATTCCTTAATAGCGTATACGAGGTCATTTGGGATATTTGTTCGCAACCAGACACAAAACGTTACCACCTGCCTAAAGGTCTACGTAGAGCATCTTCCCCTGATTGCTTTATTATAATGTTTTTCGCTTAGCCAACTCATTAAGTCCATGAAAAATTATCGATTATCACTATATGAATGAAACGTGTGCAGTTAAAACTCTTGCAGACTCTTAAAAGCAGGCTTTTAAGGTAGATGTTACCTGTGCTTGAAGCGGGTATGATGTGCAGATGTATACAAAACGACAAATATTTCAAACCCCCATTGTCTTTCACGTATCCGTCAGTGAACCGCAGCCTGATTTTTCTACCCATATTTTTACATGCATAAAATTATATTTTTTAATACTCGTGATTAATGTATTAAGTGTCCCTTTCTCTTCTGATGGAGAGCGCAGACAGGACAATCCTGGATTTTATTCAATACGGATTCGAACAGTCTGAGTTTCATACCACCACTCTCACTACGTGGGTGAGTTTATTATCTGTGGTTTCGATTACGTCTAATATGTATTTTTAGATAAAAAAATAATTATTGTTTTTATTAAGATAAAGGTCTACTGTTTTTATTAAGAAAAGTTGGCAATATTTGAAGAAAGACGTTTCTTTCCTGCCTCTCTTGCGCTTCCCTTTGACCATTAGAATATAATTCTTTTATCACAATTGACACGCCAGGCAGTCTCAGTCGTGACTGCTGGGTCTTTGATATGTTGTAACATTTGGAAACTGCCAAAAAAATGTTCTTAAATGTATTTCCTAATTTGAATTTTGTGTAATACGTACTTTGATGAGTTCCACATCTTTCTGTATTATATATCTGTAACATCTTATGAGTTTTAAACACAATGAATAGTAATTAAAAGAATGTGTTGTTAGCCTGATCATGGAGCAAATTAAGACTCCAAAAGTTGCTTTGTAAAAAAATTCTTTATTATCTGCCATAGTTCTTTCAAGAAACGGTTCGTCCCGCGAAAAGCCAAACAAGTTTCATTGATGTATTTTTAGGCTGGTACAGGACGACGATTGATGTATTTTTAGGCTCAGTAAATGTTAGAGGTTGAGTGAGCTGCAATGGCGCGCTACGTACTGTAAGGGATGAGCTCGCGCCGCATCATGGCTGCGAAGGCGATGGCGCGGGCGAGGGCGGGGGCGGGAGCGGGGCGCCCCTCAGCTGAGCGGGCCGAGGCCGGGGTCGGGGCGGCGGCTGCTGGCGCTGGGCGACGGGGCGCGCGGCCGGCGGGGCGAGCGGGGCGAGCGGGCCGCTTCTGCGACACACACACGCACGCACTCTCACTCACGGCCTGCAGCGGCCACGTCTCGAGGCTACCGTTATTCACACCACGTTCAACAAGGATTCACGAGAAGTATGAAACTATGGTTACTTATTACAATGTGTGTAAACAATGCTTTCTGACTTATCAGAGGAACCCTACTGATTATTGAATTGAATTAGAAGAGAGAATGAATTGCTGATCGAATATACAGTGCAGAAATCGGAACTGGTTTATGTAACACAGTACAAGCATTGGCATTTTGTAGTTCAACATTACAATAAACTGTTATTTGTTTACTTCTTTGTTTTACACGCTGAAAATACATCCACATTATTATTAATATAACGATTCTATTTCACATCGAAAAGGATGGCTGAAGGAATGTCTTTAGCTAAAATTGAAATGTTTACTAAAAATATATCCCACGGAGTATTTACATGTCAATATTAATCCGATCAACACTGCGACAATATCATAACGTTTGCAATTCACAAAAATTCAGAGAGGAGAACGAAAATGAGACCTTCATTTTTAAGCGTCCTTCGTTCTATCCGTGGAAAGAATTTAAAGAAAAGATCATAACTCAGCTTCAAATTTTTTTGTTTCTTTTTTCACACAAACACAACAAACGACGCTTAAAAAGTGCACAGATCTCATTTCCTTCAATTCTCTAAATTTTTGAAAATTGCAAATGCAGAAATAATGCGAGAAAGTATGTGCTGTTGAAACAACACTAGTTTTAACATTCCGTGAATCAGTTTTGCAATTCAACTTCATAACAGTCTAAAATGATTAATATTTTAGGTTAATGAACCGATGAACTTTTGGCATTTCACAGTACATCATTGGGACCGTATGTAAGTGCGTGTAATTATTGTAATAAATATAATTTTCAGTAAATTATTAAAATAATAGTTGTAGGATGTAACATGATTCGTATATTTAGTAAATATCAGTAATAATGACTGTTCTTTAATTCCCAAGTGTATTTTGTTACGTTTTCATTATGGTGTCTTTGTTCTCCTTTCAATAAAATCTGGCAACTCCTATGCGCCTATAGATATTTCCAGTTGAGTGCGTACAATTCATGTAACATTAAGTTCAGCTTCTCAATTAGTTTGTAGTTCACATATGAGAAAATAATATGTAGAATACAAAAATATACTCCTATCATTTGGCCTTACTTGGATTCAACACAGTATTTGTCAGAACTTAAAGAGGCGTTATTAATGACATACTAAAACATTTAAGATTTTACTTACGAGACATAGCTGATCCACAGACTACGCGATGATCTCTGACCTGAAACAACAGAACCATTCATGTGTTAGGATGCACGAATCAGATGATTACGGATTATCAAAGAATTATTAAAGATTCTTATTTCGTTTCGAACATTCCACACACTCCCATCTTATAAGTATCGAAACCTATATTCAGGAGGCATTATTAATAATCAACATGTGATTGCTGCTAATCTCGACATTAAAAAGCCTACCATATGGTCTGTGTGCATCACATCTTGTCTAAACTTCACGAAATAGGAATCAGAGGAAAGATGTTTGAGTTTCTCAAAAATTTTGCACTTGACAGTACAATACAAGTGAGTTAATAATCATCTACTTAATACAAGAAAACAAGAAAATGGTGTCCCTCAAAGATCAGATTTCAGTGTTACATTATTCCTTTTGGCTATTAATGATGCAGATTATAATATTGAAGCACCAATAATAATTAGAAAATATTCCGATGGTATAAATGTCCTCTGTAAAGAAAGACACTTAAGCATCACTTGAATCTGTAAAATAAGTTTAAAATAAATTATATCCCTGGTCTCAAAAGTCTGGTTTTAAGTTTCCATCCAAAACACAGATTGCGTATTATACAAGCATAATGGATCTTTTCTCAAATCAAACCTGTCTTCATAACCAGAGGAGTCTATACAGGACATTCTTCACTTAATCTTCAAAAGTCCACAAATGTACATAACATGTCATGTCATGTACAACTGAAGATTTGAAATTTGTTGGAGAAGATATGCAAAACAAATGGAGCCGTGACTGGTCAGATTATACAGCCAAATATTTTCATACATCTAGTATAGTTTCATACATTATCCGCCCATAAAAATATCAAACAAGGGGAGCAAGTAGCCCTTCATAGAATAAGAACAGGAGATTGCAAATTACGGCATATCCACTTAATTAAAAAATTACCCCTACATGTAAAAAGTGCAATATCCCTCTAACTCGTTGTAACATTTTTCAAAGTATGTCTCAGTAACCGTCAACGATATGAAACTGAGTATAATCATAAAGCAATACTCAATTAAATAATTTACATTTTGTAAAGCCATTGATTAATTTTTGGAGGTTTCATTCCAAGAAATACATGAAGTTTGTCACTATTGTTCTGAATTGTTACTACTGTAAAATGATTGTCAAATACAACGTATTTTTATTGATAATTAACGTATTTACTGATTTATTGATAAAATCACTAATGTATAGTAACAGAAATAGTCGTTAATAATCACTTGTTGATACGACTAAAAATAAACTAAAAAAATATAAATTGAAACATATTTGAAATCATTTTCTGCATTAAACTGTTGTTCATATTTTCCTTGGATACATGTTTTTACAGGAGGCAATAATAATTTAGGGCGGAATGAAAGTGTCACATAATCCGGTAAGAGTTTTGAGTAATATTTCTCGTAATTTCGTAATTCCTGTACTTTCAGTTATCCATTTCAGTCATGTAATGTGTGAATTCGTAAAATAAACACATTAAATTCAGTGTTTGTCGGTAAATTCAATATTCGCGTAGCACTATGACATCACTTCTCGTGATATTACTTACGACTAAAAAGGAATCTGGGTATCGGGAGGTGTATGAAAGAAACGTCTCCAACAGAACATTAAGATAGAACGCCGTAATATGTGAAAGAAACGATGAATCCGCAATGCGCCGCAAGTTTGTTAAAGAACCAGAGCTACTCACACACTGAGCAAGACCTCCAGATCCACACTCTCCTAAGGCTTCAGCTGCCTATCACACGTGCAACCACGCGGTGGACTGAACGCAGGGTAAACACTTCAACCGCCTATGCCCGCTGCATCCTCATTTGGTCACGAGAGAGAAACCTCTTTCGGGGAGATATGATATCCCCTCTTTCCGTTTGCACGTTCGGGTTCTTATCGCTGGGCTCCACTGGGATTGATTTTTCTCCCGAGTTCAAATTTCGAGCTGCTGATAAGAGACAGCGCGCACAGCGAGGATGTGGCTGCTGAAAGCCAACGCACACAAGGGGGAGTCTGCAGCGGCGAAGGCGGGGGCGACGACATTATCATAATCCCTCACCACATGGCGCCGAGCACGATACGCCGCTACGTGGAACCCCATGCGCTGCGTTCCTTTGGACGGACCATTGCGAGGGAACGGTTCCGCGCCTCGGGCTCGCTTGGGGGGGGTCCTGGCTGAGCATCTTGGCAGTGTCGGATCCAGAAAGTATTGCAGGGGAAGGAGGCAATTTCAGATTTCATTTCGGATCTCCATGAATATTTTTTTCAAATGTTAGCTTGAAACTAAAGTGGTGGATGTGATAATTGTTCTGAATCCATTGATAAAAATTATAAAAATGTTGGCTGAGGAAGGTGGCCAATATCTTTCTTCCTCCGCTCTGAATCTATCACTGATATAGACCTGATATTGTATGTGACTAAACATCATAACATTGTACAGACGTTAATAAACAGAAATTCTCGTACTTACAGCGGTGCAATTAAATTGTATATAATAGTCAATTTAATTTTACGATATATATTTAGAGCTTCTGCAAGTTTCCGACCACTCCCCGAAAAGGGAGTGCCTCGGAAGAACTGCATCTCCAAATGTAATCAAAGTTCTAAGAGGCGTCATTTTTTGAAGGTTTTGACATGAATATATGAAGTAGAGCCTTCTAAAGCTCGCATGAAAACCGAGTTTTAAGGAACTAGAACTTCGCATTATTAGTACAATGGTATTGTATGTTGCGTTTGCCCCAGGAACAACAGCAACACAATTGCATAGCTTGTTAGTATCCGTCGTACGAAAGCGTCGTCTCTCCTTTTGCTTTTGTACATGAGAAGGGATTGCAAATCAACATGTGCCAAAATATTGGCAACACGCGACGACCTGCTTTTGTTCTATTTATTTAACAACAGACCCACTACGAATACTTCGTTATTCAGTGCTAGAACGCAAGTGAGTGATCCGGTTCGCTAATTAATTTGCTTTATTTTGTTTTTGATATTCTGCTTGGCACAGTCCCTCCCCCACTGCGTCCTAGTGTCGGTGCGATAAGCGGAGTGGAATCATCGTGACATAACTGAATTCTGCTTGACGAGGAAGATAACTGACGTGTGCTTCAAATCTTTGGCAAAACGAAGAGGCGAGATATTTTTAGATAGAATACAAGGTAAACGGCTATTTAAATGCTACTACCATTAAAATACTACCATTAAAATACTTCAGAATAAGTCAGAAAAAATGGAAAATTATGTACATTGAATTTCCTACTCTCCAGCAACATATGAGAATACATACCTGTTTTCAAATATTATCAACAAAGGAGTGCAAAGATTAAAAGCAGAAAAGGACCAACAACTTTTATCGCTCTCCCCCTTATTCATTCAATTTTTACAGTCTCGCCTACGTAAGAGAAGATAGTATGGCACTGTAATAGTGCGCCTGAAATTCGCGATTTTGCGACAAAAATATCTTATTACCACGTCCTGGTAATGAAAAAGTAGATAAATCGTGATTCTATACGTAGTAAATTACTCTTTTTATCATGTTGAGCAGTCATGACATGTTTTGCAGGTTCTTGACTTCAAAAAATCGACTGACAGCAAAACGTCCGTCTGTTCGTCTGCTTATGGTTAGTACTAGCGTCTAAACAGTTCAGACGATTTTCCTCAAAATTGATATTCCCCGAACGATCTACACGAGCTCCAGGCACGGCGAGTTTGAAAGGATTTTGTGGTTTTTGGGAGTACTTTACATGAAGACTCAACACAATTTTCAAAATTTTCTCAAAAATAGCTCCTTGTTTTTTGATTAAACTTTGTTCTCAGATAGCGCAAAGGACGTTTAAAAAGATTCAGTATCCATTTTCATTGAATTCCTCGAATTTTCGAAAATTGCAGAAGTTCAATTTTTTTCGGCGTCTTCCTACAACACTGAAGATAAAGCGTTTTTCCTTCATGAAATGTGTCCTTCAAAATTATATATTTATTTCAGGATCAACATTTTTCCAAAATATGAATAGTTTTCGAGAAATTTTGCGTGAAATAGATGCAATTTTTAAAAACGATACTTTCTCAAAAACATCTATTTTTTCTTGAAACTTTGTGTACGGAAAATGCTACATGCAGTGAATGACATGGCATAAACGCCATCATGTTGTATTTTTATATTTTTGAGAAAAATGTGAAAATGTTGAGGCTTTATTTAAGAGCCCCCAAAACCCAAAGATCCGTTTAAATTCAATGGATCATACAGATAGACAGGAGAGTATTAATTTCGGTGAAAATCGTGCTTACGATTTGAGTCTCTAGCGTTGTTCACGGATAGACGGATGAACGGTCAGACGTTTTGCCGTAAACCAATTTTTCCATATCAAGGATCTACAAAAAGAAGATTCTGTCGACGTAACGTGTTAGAACACAGAGGAAGTAATTTACTGCGTATTGGAGTAAGGTGCCTCCACTTTTTCAGATTCAGTTCCCTACAATAAGTTTTCTGTCGACAAATGGGCGGTTTTGCATCGGCGTAGATCGCTCAGGGTATCAATTGATGTCACTGTAGTGCATCTGATCGGGAGGACCCAGGATTTCGGTCCCGACCGTTGCAGGATTTTCGACTCTAGCCAGGCAACTAGGTCAAGTAGAGCCGCTGTCGGGAGGAGAATTCTAGCCGCTGGCTGCTCCGATCGGTAGTTTCCGTGTGGTGTGTCTTCGACCGACACCTGGCGAAGCCGGAGCAGCGGACTTAAGAAGCGGACCGCGGAGTGCGTGCAATTTTTCATTCCTCTTCCTTGTCCTCTCCTTATCATTTTTTTACATTCACTTATACTAACATGTACTACACTATCAAACGGAAGATCAGTTGGGAGCTTAGAGCTCATCTCGACAGGAGCAGTGCACTGTTGGTGGGAGATATCTGAATGGAGAAAAATACGGAAGCCACCGAATAGATCGCCACCGGATCTCTTCATTCACAAGAGGGAAGAACACGGCCACCTCCCGTGACACTACTTACGGTACTAATGACCAAAGCAGTTCGAAAATACGAACTAATGAAAGTCTTAATCTTAATAACAAAAAATCTTTGAATGAGAAATTACGGTAATCATCACGGTTATAAACTTAATTTCCTGTGCGTTTTAATTATTCACGCAGCCTAACTCACCTCCCCGTCTAGTAGCACCCCGATTCACCCCTCAATGACTCTCTTCCTTGTTACCGCTCCTAATTTTTCCATCTTCCCGATGTGGGAGCAAAGCAGGTGGATAAAACTTTGTCGTAAGCAGAAATCGGCCCGCGGGTCTAGGTCGGAGACACACTACCACAGAGCTCGAGGCGCAGCGCGGGGTGCACCGCTGCTTGGTGGGGGGGTGGGTGACGTCCCTGCTCTATGAAAGAGCCGGTAAGGTGACCGTGGCTCTATACTATACTGCGATTTTCGTAACTCTGCCACTGGCAGGTATCAGCTGCTGACAGTTTCATCTAATCGGGAGATTAAACGTCATCATACTGACGTTACTGCGGTGACGTTCACGCTCCCGCAGGGGATGAAACTGAAGAGCTAATACCTGCCAGGGACAGAGTTGCATAAATCGCACTTTACGAATAATACTTCTGTCTACTTGACAGCTCCCGGCTGACAGGGGAGAGGGGATTCCGTTAACCAATCAGAGGCCTCAAACTGTGATGATGTCACTGCAGAGTTGCCTATGCTTAGTAAAAAAAATAATATGAAATCTCATAGCACAAAGCAACTGTAAATTGTAGTGGCTTCTTTGGTTACGCAGTGTGTGAAATTCTTTTTCGTCTGCAGTTGTATGCTCTTGTTGTGATTTGTTTCTTGCTACTATTGTGTGTTGTCTGTTGTACGACCACGTCCCAGCCGCAACATCACTCTACCTTCCCCCCTCGGAGCTGTCCAGTAGACAGGAACATTATTCGGAGAAGAATCCTTTGCATGTGCGCAGCGCCGCCATGCCGCTGACGTCGCTGTGGCGGCTGCTGGTGGGCGGAGGGCGGGCGCCGCCCACGGGCGCCGCCTCGGACGACGGCGGCCGCCGCCAGCAGAGGATCCTCGCCAGGTGCGCCCCCTCCACACACGCAGGCAGGGAGCCCGCTCGGGAGCTCCCAAGTTGTTCCACGAGGCAGATTTGCAGCAAGTGAAAGACTTCACGAGGCCAAATGACCTCCCACACTGAGCTCAATTCTCAAATTGTTCACTGCTCAACGCATCTCCATTCGCTACTAGGACATTGTGGCGTTTTGCCACATCCCATGGGTTTGGTGCAGTAGAAATAGTCCATGTACAGTGGTCCATTAAAATGTCCATTCCATTATGGAGGAGACGTTCATTCTATTCAAATGCCCAAACAAAGTTTTGTTTTGTGTGATTGGTAATACGTATTTATGTCCAATATTTAATATTTACGTCTGTAAATGTCTTCCTCTCTATTTTAAATGCGATATCCTAAAATTTGAAGCTTCACAGCGGTCTAGCTCAGACGAATGATGAATTATGAAATTAATTGAAGCCATACTAATGTTGGTATTAAAAAGCAAATAATCGCATTCAAAATATTTCCGTCTTTCAGATCGGCAAAATTATGGTGTAAATTCTTAAGAAATGAAAACTCTAAACTTCTAATGAAAACTCATTTATATTCTGATTTATTAAATTTACTTCGAGAATTCTTCATTTTAGAACAATATACGATATTATTAAATTTCATCCTGGACGTTTTAAAACTTTGGCATGTGTCTTTGTAGGACGTCTTGTGTGTGGACAATGTCTTCTGGATATCCTTTGTCAAAGAATTGTTTCGAAAGGTGGATGTGATATGAGAAGAGTTTTTCAGAAAATGGAACTTTTAGTGGATACTAAAAAGATAATTATGATAATAGGTCTATTCTCTCACATTGTCCCTACGATTCGGGAACAGAGTGACCAATTTTATAAGTGAAATCGTTATCATTAGATACGCAAAGGTGAATGTTAAAATGAAGTATCAACGAGGCAATATTTATTCAGAAACGTAAAAATAATCGATGCGGTGGATACCTACTCCCAATGACTGATAAACGGACTGAAAAAGCTGGTCAATATAACACGTCATCATTATACTACGCCCGTGTACAACGCCTTGCATACGCACGTGATAGCGAGTGAGGAAAAGTGCTCTTTGGTTAGGAAAATCGCAACGAATTGCACAGAACAAAGAGTACGAGATGGGCTACGAGGGTCGGCCCGACCATTGTCACAGCTACTCTCACTTTCCGTTGTCGTTCCTGCATCCATTCTCCACCCACTTTCTAGCAAACCATTATCTAGTCGACAGTGGTGTTCTCATGCAGTAAACCCGGAAAGTTCATCTTGTATTACACGACACAGACTAATATCACTTCCTATCTACTTCTACAAAACATATTAAAACTTTTCATGTTTTTTTCGCACCTTTACTGATCAACAATTTTAGGTAAGGATAACTAGCTGAACACGAGACACTGCATCGTACAAAAGAAAGGGAAGAAATGGTTTTAACAGAAAGGTACTACATTTGCCATATATAGAAAATCAAAAACTTAAAACTTTAATTGATTCGTGTCGTTATGCACTTCTTCAATAATATAAATAAAATATGGAACATTTAAAAATTCTGAAACAATACCATCACTATTTACTGAGAAAACAGAGTTAAATATGTTTTCAAAAATAAAATTGAAATGTTTTGTATTTGCCAAGATCTGTATGTTTGTTATATAAATTAGGCAATTGACAACTTTTAATGGCAAAGATGGTACGACTGTGGGTATTTAGTGGAACATGGTACGACTATTTGTAGTGGACCATAGCAGGAAATCCTACTATCCACCATAACAAAAAAATCTAACGCATCTGAATAATTATAATCACTGGATATTTTCGTTACATGATACCTGAGGCGACTGATGGACATCACACATATAAAGACATGAGCACATAAAAACACTCAATCATCGAAAAAGTCGTATGTGGAGCTGACTACCTTTCATTTAAAACCAAAATCACGAAAATTTGTTTAGAAGAAAGCTCAAACTGCTTTATAAAAGAACCCCCTTGCGATTTAAATATAAAGATAATGAAGCTTCTTTAAAAGTGCATATGGTCAGCACAACAAATATATTTTATCCAGATTTTCTGTATAATATAGATTTTCAGTAGTCGCACCATCGCTGTCATTAAAAGCTGTTAAAATCTGTCTAATTTGAAAAACAAAATTAAAATGGGCCTGTATGAATTCTTATCTCAAAAATTTCCCGTTTTCGATTATGAGAATCGCCAATTTATAATTTACTTGATTGTTGTCTCAACTACTCTGTGATGGGGTTTTGGAAGCAACTCACGTGAAACAATCAGTGCCTTTATTTAAAAATGTGGTGTTGCGAGAATAGCGTAACCATTTCTTACATATTTTATAATATTTTTCAAATCATCATTAATCAACATAATTGCTAGGCAGGTGCAGAGCCAGTCTCATTTCCATTACAAACACCAGGAAAGGTATATGTTGCGAGGAAAATAATTGTGTAAACATGGATGACAGTTTGAAATGATATAAAGCGTGATTAACGGATTAACACGTCAAAACAACTTAACACTTATTAAGAAAATCATTAAATTCGTTTCATTAAAATTTTTTAGGATGTTTGTTACAAGAGATAATACTAAAAAAACATATACAGACAATACTTGGGAGTGGTATAGAAGGAAAACTTAGCTTCTGAAACAAGAATCTCGGAAAATAATGTAGAAATGCATTTGTTTCAATAAAAGAGAAATTAACATCATTTTGCGCCCAACGTCTTCGGGAGTTCCGCCTCCGATTATCCGCAAGTTAATGTCTTCCAGTCAACAATTTTATTAGCGCTACTTTCGCTTCCGACAGAGCACGCGCACTTCGCGAGTCTATGCAAGACGAGGAGGATAGCTTCCACAACGCTGAAGACGGCAGTGGCGCGGGCCCCTCCGGTGCAGCCATTGGCAGCGAAGGTGGCGCAGCCAACGTCGTGGAAGCCCCGTCAGGTAACCCGAGGAGAGGGTGTGGGGGAGGAGGAGGGAACTCTGCCTCGAGAGCTTACATCCCGCGAAAGTTGGCCGCGCCTATCAAGCTTCAATAGCATTAGCATAATGAGCGTTTAACCAAAGGCGTTGACGCCGCTGGGCGAAGGGCGGTTGCGATGCGAACGAGCGATGGCGGACCGCGAAAAATCTTGACGAGTTGGAATACCTTCATTCTGGAACACTGGCTATAAAGCAATCCTTTACGATACATCACACATTCTACAAGAATATTGTTTTAAGAAAATAAAATACAAACGTCATATGTGGCATATGTCTAAAGATGAAAATGAGAGAAGAAAATGGCATTATTATTTTTACAATTAACCAGATAAAGGCCGTAAAGGCATTGCAATTAATATATTTCAAATGTGAGGATGACCTATTTTTAATTCACTTGAGTAATGATGTAACAAATTGGCGAAGTTTTTAAGTGAGTACGCAAGACTTCTCTCGAAGTAGCTTTCAAAAATGTTCACCACCCAGGTAGAAATCGAACGTGAGGCACAATAAAAAGGCTCCGAGAGTTTGCCTTGCCAGGGCGTCAGAAATTCGTGGTCTAAAGAAAACTATTTACAGTGCTTTAAATTATCACACTATATTTTCAAAATTGACCGATTTTTTTTCCACATTCAATCAATAAGTACATTTAGGGAACCCGAATTAGATACGTGTAGATCTGGGAATCAGCCATGGGACGCATAAAGCAACATGTTATTCACCAATCACACTATTGTAATTGGCAATTTTATGGCAAAATGTGCTTCTATTTATTTTTATAATTATTACAATCATTATTTTTCTCATCACACAATACATTACATATTATAAATGTATGGATAATTTTAAGTAAGATGCGCATTGAAATGGAAGGGAAACTTGTAGCAATTGGCTAACAGTACTGCGGCCCGACAGCTGGAGGTAGCGGCGAGGGCGAAGGGGAGGAGCGAGGACAGGAGGAGGAGGAAGAGGTGGCGGAGGCGGCGGTGGAAGGGGGAGAGGAGGGCGGGGAGGAGGCGTGGGTGGGCCAGTTCCTGTCGCCAGAGAACCAGGAGCGCTGCCGGCGGCGGCTGGCGGCGCGGGACGAAGAGCTGGCCCGCCTCTTCCCCGGTGCCAGCCCGCTCGGCGTCGAGGTGAGCCACTTGCGACACAATCGCCAACATTGTATTGGCATTCGTACGGTACTGTGACACGATGTACTTTAATTATAAGGCATTCATATCATTGTTTTTAAAAAGGAGCTTCAGGAAAGAACATTTAATTCCTCTCATTTAACTCCCGAATTCCCATCGTGGACCGTGCCGCTGCCTCTCTCCTTTCATTTTCCGGTGGCGTCGTGGAAGCAAATTCAATTGATCCCCGTCCGATTATGAAATTGATAGAACAAGTTGCGAAGGCTGCACTGCCGTGCGGCCCAAAGCCCCAGGTACACACGCAAGGCAAGCGATATGTTCCCGCAGCCGGCGCGTCGTCCTTGATGAAGCGGCCCCGGGTCCCGGCACTAATTAAACTTGAGCTGCCGCCCGCCCCTACCCAGCGATCTCTCGGTCTGGCGCCATCTAACGAGGGCGGACGGCGGCCCACGAGTAGGAAAGCGTGGTGGAGCAGGAAGATGGAGCTGAGGAGGAGGATGAGGAATTTGATGAAAGCGATCACAATGTAGAGGAGAAGGCTGATGATGAAGGAGTTGATGACCAATTTGGCGTGGAGGTTATTGAGGAAAGCTGACTCGAGTGTGATGATGATCAGAAGACTAATGAGGAGAGGTAGTTGATATGAAGGAGGAGAATGGATGAGACAGCAGGTTAGGAGGGGGTGACAGATATTTGACATATGAGAGTTCATGGGGTTGGGTACTGAAGAGAGAGAGAGAGAGAGAGAGAGAGAGAGAGAGAGAGAGAGACAGACAGACAGACAGACAGAAGATGGAAGGGGAGGGGCAGAGTCAAAGAAAGCAATCATAAGGGCGGAGGAAACTGAAATATTTATCCTGAAAAATAGATTGGGACAGAAAAGTATGAAAATACAAATAAAACTGATCGATGTGTTATTACGAGGTCAACACTGCCACCCGGTTAAAAATAACTGAATTGAAAACAGGATTGCCCGCAGAAATGCCATTTTTGTGGTATTTATTACCCTATGTTCATGTGCTGTAACTATGGTATAGAAATTGGGATTCATGGGCAAAATAAAGTAGTTATTACCGAGAAAGCGTTACGCACTGACCGCTATTATCAAGTCTAATATAATGTCTTTCATGTGCGTAAGTCTTTTGTTTTCCTTTGAATCACATCTACTTCAGAGTACCACTTTACATCTGAAACAGAGATTTGGAAAGATTTTATGGCGCCACATTTAAGACACGAAATCAACAAAGAGAAAGATCTCTGATGGGTAACGATGTACATCGATTTTCTAATCCGGAACTCGCTGCAAACGTGTTTCCCCCAAAAAGGACAATGCACTCGCACCAAGGCGGGAAGAAATTTCACGATGCATTAGCGAACTTCCGTGCAGTTCCGCATTATTCACATACCACGGGACGTGTAAATGGTGAAAGCAAGCCACTGCTTGCATTATATGGACAATACATTACTATGAAATTACTTTCCAGGCAGTTCAGACATCAGAATAACGTATGACCGGAAAAAATGAGTAAAGACTGAGACCTAACAGACCTGACTTAGATTGAAGGAAGACAGGTAACATACAATTATTAGTTGACCTACTTTAACACAATTCCCTTTGTTTTGGAACTTGCTTTGTGCGTTTTACTCGACTCGGACAGAAACTGAATGCGTCACAGATAATTTAAAGGATTATTGTGTTTATGTTTGAAATGGCCAGATTATATGCCTTGAGGAACATCATGAAAATAAAAGTATTCAGAAGTGGTTCAGTGCATGAATGTGATTTACACAATGGTGGTCAACAATAGTCTTTAATAAATGATACTACGGTTTTTGCTGTATATCTCATGTGTGGCGCTTTGATTATATGCATTTGTATAAGGTATTAATTTATCACATACGCCCGCCTGCTTTATTATGTAAAATTGAATTTAACTGCGATGGCAGAATTGTTAGTTTACGTAGTATTTATTATTTTTATTATATGTACCGTTCAGCAAATATTTTTTTAAATGGATCACAGAAAAAGTGTAAATATGGGTTTACAGAGAGTATGCACAAACTCATGCAATCTGTATAGCCAACTATAGCAACGATGGTCATAGCAACAGCGATCGTAGCGAAAATGATAAGGACGAACGAGGCAGGTGAGAGAGGGAGGGGTGGGTAGAGCAGGGCGGGGCGATGCGGGGGAGCGAAAGCAAGGAATTGCGGTATAGGTTCATTAATGTTCCTCCCTAAAATTGTGATAAATAAATACCCGGTAAAACTCGGGCGCTTCAGCTTGTCGACCGGTCGGGCATTATCAGAGATACGATATTTTCGATCACAGATTTCCGCCCAAGCTTATCACATGTTTACTTTAAGCCAGTGCCAATGATCCGACGAGAGCGGATAATTCGCCGCCCGCTCGGAGGAACAGCTGAGTGCGGAATGCGGGCGCGGCCTCTCGCGCGGTTTGGCCTGCGCCCAACTGGCGCGCCGCCCCCAAACACACCGCGCGAGCGTAAAGCGGCGCTGCCACTCCAACTCCAAGCACTGCTTTCTCTAGGACGTGGCTCAGGGCGGCCACTGATGCACTGCCCACGGTCGCACTAGCCAGATAGCTAGGTAGAGTTCAGACGCTGCTTGGAGGTGAATTCTAGCGCCCAGCTGCTCGTTTCGATACTTTTCCGTGGTCTCTTGTCAACACAGGGCGTATACCGCAACAGGGCCATGACAAACGGGCCGCAGAACGCGCGCGAAATTTCCTTCGTTTTCGTTGTCCTAAACTCACCCTTTACTTACCCTCCCTTCCATGCCCGAAACTACGTGACTCGCCTGGTATTTTGGCTCTGTAATGTTGTGAAATTTGTGATGACATTTCCTGAAGTTGAAACGTAAGACGGTATTACGAAGAATGAGTGAGCGATTGAAGAGCGCGACGTGCGACGCGGACGCAGGTGCTGCGCGTGGCGGGCTCCTTCTCGACGGCGCTGGGGCTGATGGCGGAGGAGCGCGCCGAGTGCGCCGCCCACGCCATGCGCCTGCTGGCCGGCGCCGCGCACAGGTACCCCCCCCCACCGCACGCGCCAAGGGCTCTTCCCCTCGTCTTCCTTGCCGTCTTGCATGCAAAAGCGTTTCTCAACGACGTCTGCAAGGGAACGGGCAACTTTTTAAGCTTTCATTTTGCTTTGCAGCAATATTCACAATTTTCCTCTTCTATGGCTGTATACTTGACAGTATGATCGCCCCCAAGGTAGAACAAATTATTATCTTTTCTAATACATTTTCAAATAATGAATGGAATTTAAAATTATTTATACTCTCATTGATTTGATTTTGTTTGTTGTGACACATGTCATTGGCGTGATTCGAACTCTCTATAAAAGTATAAAGCGTTCACTGCCGAAGCTCTATTTCGCTAGGCAATCTTGAATTTTGAACTTATTTCCAAAATACTGATTTCCTGTAGGAACCAAACATTCGTTGCGTTGAAGTGTTTCTAGAATCGATCCAATCAAAACGCGGAGAATGATGTCACAAATCGCTTGATTTAGATCATCATGGACATTTCAGGAACACTTATTTTTAGAAAAAAACAACAACAACAAAAAACACGCCAAAACCACTCATGCAAAACAGCACCGGCAAAGCCACGCAGGGCGAGCGAATAGCCGACGTGGAATGATCCATTAGAACATTGTGCAAGCCACAGGATTAAAAATGAACACAGCCCTGGCGCCTGGGCGCTCGTCCGCGTGTACGCATTTATCACGGGCCCCATCGATCACGCCGCTGGACGCGCGCGGGAGCGGATTACGCGGCGCGGCCGCCACCCACGCTTGTCCGGCGACCTTTTGGCTCCACACGACACGTTATTACGAAGTGCCTTCGTATTCTCCTACTGCAACAAAACACTGTGCACTTCCGTTTACTTTTTCGCTCAGCATTGTTACTGACACAGGCTTAAGAGATTCTAATCCGATCAAATTCTGTGGGTGATTGGGTTTACGAACACTTCGGTGAGAGAATAAAGGTGATAACGAACACCATCCAATATATTTCATTGTTTGGGTAAGAAAAAAAAATCACAGAATCACCGCAGTATGAGTAGAAGCTCCAATGTCTCGCCTTAGCTTTCGTACTCGTAATGTTCAATCCAGGATGCCACAAGCCGCGCCAAACTGGAGCACGTTGGCGGCCTGGTCGTGCGTAAGGACACCTACCTCTAAACATGTGGCGCGTACAATACCTCATACACCGCCTAACCAGTTTTACACGGTACAATATCCATCGAATTTCACCTGAACAAAATATCACCGGAAAAACTGGACGGTCTTCATATGCCAAATACAAATGAACAAGAATCTTTGCGAGTTTTTTTATGATAGTATTTAAATAACGTATTACTGGCAAATGTGTTAGCTGTCCAAGCTAATAATCCATCGAGATCTAAAATGACAAATGTCACATCAACATCTCAAAACACTACAAGTATACTACATTTCAAACATGATGCAGACTCAAACGCGCAGAAAGTACTTGTATATTCAACTTCGCATAAATAACGCTCCACGCAATAAGACAAACAAAAATTTCATCCATATATGATACAGTGCAAATAAATCGCATTTATTTCTTTATTCAGGTTTTGTACAGACCCAAGGGTAAACAGCGCGTACCTTTTGAGTCCATATTGCGACCAAACATTGAACAGAAATGAAACTGCGTGTAGCTGCCGCTGGCGAAGGTGGCCGCGTGAACGCAACGATGTTGATGTTTTCGAAGCATTGATGTTTTTACAGAAACATCGAGGTTTTGTAATATAAGTTTCATTTTTTCCGTTGTTTTGTTTCTGAATAAAAATAATTTTAATGATCACATTACTTTAAAAGTTCGAATACGAAATATAACTGATTGTAACTCTTATAGTTTAAATGTTGGAAGTTGAAATCGAAGGAACGCTGTTTGTAATACCGTCATTGACCAACCACTCTCGGCTGCGATGACATCGATGTTTTTTAGTTGATGTATTCTTAACATAGATGTTTTAGTTTTGAACATTGATGTGTGCGAACGAGGAAGTCGCATCGATGTCGCGCGTGTGTGGCAGGGTGCGTGCGGCGCGGGAGGCGGCGGCGGCGCCCGCAGAGGCCCTGCGCACAGCGCATGCGCACAACACCCGCCACTGCGACCGGCTGCGCGCAGACATCCAGGTGCGCAGCGCCAACACAATTCAAGCTCGAAGTGAAACGACAATCTTTAAATTCTTCTCCTCAAGGAGTGGCATAGAAAACTAAAGAGGACGCTCAGTGATATTACGGGAGACACTTGAAACTAGCGACCTCTCATAACCATTGTGAGATCAAGTACCATGTGTATAAGTTTGAAATATTTTTAGTTTACTAACTATTACGTTTACTTACGATTTGCAGAGTGATTCGAAAGTGATTGTATTAATATTGAAATTTGAATTATTCGCCGATTTTGCAGGGCACGTTACTACGCTCGCTAGCGAGCAGTTGTCTCCCATTAAAAGTATGAAAAAGGTTCTTTAAAGGTTCTCTCCCATTAAAAGTATGAAAAACGTTTTTGATAAATATCTGGGCAACAGCAGTTAATTTTAAAATGCAATTTTCAACAGTTTCGGCTGGTAAGTAACCTTGCATCGCTAAGAAATTACTGGTTAATGTGGGGGTAAGCAGGGCTCTGCCTCTCCCCGTTACACCATTATAACGCACAGGATTTCCGTAAATTGGAGTGAGTGGTGACGTGGAGACATACCCTAGTATCTTATTTCAGACGACGTCATAGTCTCTGTAAATGAAATAGAGCGGAGATTTCTAAACCAGCCGCTACAACGTGCCTCCATGAGTAAAAGTGATTCTCAGAAGTCCCATAAATATCCTTCCCTTTTTTCCCACCTATTTCTACCATACCCTGTATTTTAAGGTTTTATGAAAGCATTGCATAACTTTGTGTACAGTACTTACTAGTTACATCTTCTAGTATTGAAGTTATTTTTCTTTGGTAAGTACATATATTGTGGTAATTGTGAGCGATAATTTATTTAATTAAAAGTTTTTGTTTAGTAGTTGTTCATTTATTAGTTAAATGTTGAACATTTAGGGGTGACTAGAGTACAGTAATTTATATACATTACTAGGCACACACATTAACAAATACAACGAAGATACAAGAAAAAGAGAAATTAAAAAAAAGCATATAAATGACAGTTCAGGAGGGAATCGCCAAGTTCCTTCTCAACCAATTCAGAGGGTTAAACCCACTGAAACAGGAATCTTCAACCCTTCAGATTTACAGTGTAGACTTGAAGTAATTATTTCCTGAAACATACGTTTCGAAAGGCTAAATATCAAGGCAAAAGGCTTGTCTATCCACGTCACCCCGCATGAAAGGGTGACTTAGGTACGACTTTGCCTTCCTTTTTTCTCTGTTATGATATGTAACAAAATACATACCCTTTAATTAAGAGATAACCAAAAACTTATCTTTTCTACGGGTGAAACTTTCTGTAAAAAATATTTGTTTATATAGCAGATAATACAAAAAATACCCAAAATCTTTACCCGTTACCCCATTTTACGCAATACTACGAATGTATTGAAAAAAATAGGAAGGAAATTTACAAAAGAAGAAAATAATGCGGAGATGAAAAGAATATATGTACCTAATTCGAAAAGAAATTATTATTTTCGCAGGATTTGAGGTTCTAATGGTTGCAGTACGAACGGTTGCATACAAAGCCAGAAATTTCAATTCCTTCGTCTTCCTGGTAAGGCTTGAGGGCTGAAATGCTACGCCGATGAAGAATGGTGGAACGAATGGTGGAGTGAGAGCGAGGGGAAAAGCAGGATAGCGAAAAAACCTGCCGCGAACGCTGCCACTTTGTACACAACGTCGTACACAATTGCAGTCGGGTTTGTCGGAGATGGAACGGTGAAGGGCGAAGGGCAAGTGGAGTGCTACAGAGCCGGAGGCCTGTGCCATCTCACGTGCGCCCCCGCAGGCCCTGCGCGATGCCTTGGAGCGGCTGCCGTCGGCGTCCGCCGCCTCCGCCGAGCCGGGGCCTGGGCCTGGGCCTGTGGCTGAGGCGGCGGCGGGCGATGCGTCGGCCGAGGCGGGAGCGGGCGCGCGCCGCCACGACCCGTTCGCCGCAGCCCTGGCCGGGGGCGACGCCGCCCCTCGCGGCTACGCCCACGCCCACGCCCACACCCAGGCCACCAAGTGCGTTGCCTCCACCACCCACCATATATACACATTCTCTCTACATTTAATTCAAAGGGGAGCAATGTGAGAGGTGTGCAATAAAATGTTTAGTTTCCCTTTTTGTAATTATCCTTCGAATGTATGCTGTGTTACTATAACTCGCTGGCTATCACATCAGATACGCTGCATATCTTTCAATGGTTAAAATATAAATCTCATTATACTCTTCCTCTCCAATATGACGTATCCCAAGCATCTTTCTTCCCAGATGCTTAGCGATTAAAGACACTGGGTTGAAACAAAAAGATTCGGACGGAGTGACGAATGTTTGAATAAATTTAAGGAACGAATAGTATTTCTAGTTTTATGTCCAAGTTGCTTAGCGTAAGAAGTAGGAATGCTACGATTCTATATTCCACAACGTACACACCTTCGTATTATTAAAATTAATGAATCGACACTTGAATATCACATGATACGGATAATACGATTTAAAATGCAATAAACGTTTCCCCCTGTAACAATCCAAAGTTTTGCCGACTATTTTAAACAAGATTTCAATATTCGTTTCCCAAACATCATATTCAAGAACCGGTAGTGGTCATATTGATACTGAATGAGGCGGCGTGGCGTTGCGCGCAGCCGGGAGACGCGGCCGCCGCGGGAGTCGTCGGCCACCTCCAGCTCGGCGCCGGCCTCGCCCGCCGCCTCCGACTGGGCGCTGCGCCGCTCGCCCCACGCCCGCGCCCACTCCCGCGCCCGCGCCCGCCGCCCGCGCCGCCCGCGCGCCCCCCTCCAGGTGGGCCGTCTCCGCACCCAGCAGCCTCGCACGCCTTCTAACTACTGCTCCTCCCTGCCAGCGGGCGATTCACTTCGCTCTTAGCGGTCTTTTCCAAACTTGAGTTAATCTTCAGAAACTGGTGGTTCTACAACATGCGCCTTCTCGTATTATTGGAAACGGCTATGTAATATTATAATACTGGAGCTTCTAGCCCATTAACACTTGAACCATCTCTTGGAAAAACTCTTAAACAAACGGAGCGCAAATATTAACTAAGGCTGCGATTTCAATCTGGAAAACGCTCGAGAGAACCCCCCCCCCAGCGTTAGTGACTACGCTACTTGAGAGCACACGCATGTTTACCATTTATTGGGATATCACACTATATTCTCAACGTTGCTTGATTATTTGCAATGATACTCCACATTTCAATTTCAGGAGAAATTTTAATTAACAAGGTAGCTTTAATTAAGCAGTAAGAATAGCTTGAAAAAATGTTTTGCAGTATTCAAAATTTCATAACGTTTAATTAAACTAAAACATAGTCCACATCATTAAGAAAACTTTACTCTATATGTTTAATAAACGCAATAAATAAAAAAATTCAATGAAGTTCGAACATGTAATATTGTTATGAACGCACACTGCTCTATTACAGATTACATTCCTCCCTCATGTCACATATGTTTATACAGTTTTTAAGGAAAAATAAATTAAATCTAATTCGAACAAAAACTTGGAAGCCATTTTTTGATAAAACGATACTGGGGCTTATGTAAAACTGTAAGTAAACTTCATATAAAAACACTGCCGTTACAATTTGATAACATCCACTAATGTAACTTTTTTTTAAGGTAAACAGTTGTGTGAACCTCTTTCAGCATATGAGTCGATAAATGCTTGCATTGTTACCTATTAGCACTTTACGCTCTAAATAGCCCGATACTTAAAAAAGGCTGAAGGCGAACGTTAACCACAGGCGGCATGGCGAAGCTGCCGCTCACTACTCTCAAACACAGCAGTTGTTCCTTTCGAGGAAAACTACTGCGAGAGCTGGCTCACCCTCTCATATGCTGATAGAAGTCGTCGGAGGCGGTTGCACTGTCCTTACAAGTGTCAACTGATTAGAAGTTCAAATAGTTATAAATGGCATATATCGGCAGCCGCTTCAGCTACACTGCACTCGTGGAAAAAGCCGCGTGGGGTGGTGGCGGCGAACATGTTTGTCCACGAGGGTGAAACCTGCCCCCCCCCCGCGACATTTCGCGCACGTGCAATGCTGCGCTTCTAAATAAGACCGAGCCACAGCTAGGGTGGCCACGAAACCCTCCCCGCCGCAGGGCGCTCCCGGCCGCTGGCCCCAGGAGAGCTCTTCGGGGGCGTCCGGCCTGGAGCTGCAGCGCGACGACTCCAGGGTGTGTCCTCGCTTCATTCACGTAATTATAATATTGCAAATTTAGACGAAGAAATTAAGCTATGTATTTAACACCAACGTACGCCTGAATGTCTTTAGTATTGTTGCAAGGCGGAGATCAGCGCCGAAAGGGAGGAAAGAATCACCCAAATGATTTTCATGTTATTGTAAAAACTGATTTATTACTTCGGTAATCTGCTTTTTAGAAATCTCTTTGCCGTTTTATATCGATATCAAAATCCATTGACGAACAAAGAACACTCTTTTTGCCAGTTTTCCAATTCATTTCCAATTGAATGAACATAGATATACTTGATCTCCATTTAATTGGCCAGAATTTTTGAAAGGGCCATTATCAATGGACTCTCGTGTGAAGTTTCGACGACCCTAAAGTCTAAGAGACAAAGGGCTTTGTATCTACTTTGCAGCAATACGGATTATAATTGTGTGTTTATCCAATTCATAAACTGAAAAGTATAGAATGCAAATAGTGCCTTGTACGCTTTTTTTTAAAAATTCGTGGCACGAGGCAATCATATCGAGATATGATCTTTGAAAACACAAATCGCATTAAATATCCCGTCAATTAAGACTTTTATACAGTAATTTCCTCCGAAAATCCTATATCCTCCGTCAAACACACTCACTTTTCCCTCTCTAAAGGACTGAAATACAGTCACAAAAGCTCTCGTAAAAAGCGAGAAATTGCTGCATTGTAACAGGTAGGTGTAAAAATGTTCTCTATGCATATATTTGCAGAAAGTAGGCAAGTAAAAATACTTATCAATTGTGCCGAAATTTAATAAATATTTTATAATAATTTGGCAGTACATTGCCAGTGAATATTTCTTCTTACATATATGTTGTGTACTTCGATTGCAATTTAATCTTTTCAGACCCGACATTTTTTTAGATATTGAAAAAATTATTTAACACTTTTTGGGGCCATTTGGGACTCATTTTACCCTGTCATATTAATATTTTAGTGTATGGACTTTTCATTTTTTAAAATTATGGCTACAATTGTGTGCAAACTCAGAAATTCTTCGTTAGTGTTCTTGCATTAAAATTTAATTTTGAAGACATTGTATTTTGAAACAAGCAACTCTGATGTTAATGTTATTGTTTTTCCCACTTTAAATGCTGTATTGAAGTTTCGATAGTTTCAAACCATTAAACTATATGTATGTACAAACGTTTTAAACCATATGTATCAAAGCGAAACTGAAAAAAAAAATTTATAATATTTACGTATATGATATACCTCCCGTCCTTTGTGAATCTTTACTGAAATGTTTTTTGTAAAAATCCAAATAGTGGAGTTATATTTTGGAAGCAGAGACGCCTACCGTAGTAACTAGAGCACTGTTGTTGAACCTCGTAGAAAAATCCATCTTCTGTGCAAGCCCCAAAATTTTGATCGACAGCTCTGCACTTTCTATAACCACCTCCTCCGGCATTCAACGTGAGGTCACGGGTTCTTTACCGGCGCGAGTCGCTCTTGCAGCAGGAAGTGTCACATGCAGAAGCTGGGAAGGGGCTTTTCGTCTATGACTCGCGCGATAAGCACCGCCCTCGAATTCTTTTACGCCCGGTGCCTGAATAGTATAGATGAATCACGTAGAAAACAAACTTGAGGGCGCGATGTGTAAAGGTGGGAAACTGCCCGGTCTCAGTTGAGTTCAGGAAGGTCGCCTGGCGTGGCTTCTAAGGGAGTGCAACAAATAATTGATGACTGACGCCCTCTACGTGTGGCGCATTGGTGCTTCACGAAAAATTATACGTCACAGATACAGAACGCGTGGCGACATATGACATATGGGAAGTTGGCTGGCGGGAGCCGATGGATATGGTGGAGGTACAAGCGCTGATATCGCTCAGCATCACGCGTGCAGTATACAATATCATGTATCAACCACATCATAGTTCTTGTCGCCTGTTCAAATTTATAGTCACATGGGGCCGGGCCGAACCAATTCAACGAAAATCCGAGTTATTCAGAGGACGAGGGAAAAAGTAATAAAACGGAATTGAACTTGCCAAACATATGGTTAATGGAGTTTTTAAATTAGTATCAGCGCAATTGCATCTAAAAACAGAATGTAATGTACAGAACACATACATGTGTAAACACACATATGTACACAACATATGTGTCCCTGTCAATAATGTAGTCGGTGGCCCCAAAAAATCTCAGGATGTCGCCAGGGCCATTTCCTCTCTTCCCCTCTGCGGGTGGTTCGTTTCTGAAGGCGAGGAGAAGGGAAGGAGAGGGTTGGAAGCCGGGGCGAGGGCAATGAACTCTCCCGCTGGCAAGTGATTCCGAGATAAACCCTCGGAGAATAGCGATTTACCGTCTGTCTAACCAAACTGCCTGTCATACTTTTTCCCAAAACCTGGTCCGGATTAACGAGGTCAAAATGCACGAGCGAAGTGGCGATGGCGGGGCGCCGGCAGTCGGAGGGCGCGGAGTCGGTGGGCAGCGGGCTACCGGCGCCGGAGCCGGAGACGGCGGTGGAGGTGGAGGTGGCGGCGCCCGCGAACAGCCCGAGCTCCTTCTCCTCCTCCCCCTCCGACGGCGGGGCGGGGGCCGCTTGCTGGAGCTGGGGCGGCTGCTACAGCGAGGGCGGCGCATGCTCGCCGGCCAGCCAAGGTATTTTTTATGCCGACCTTAATTATAACAGTAGTAAACAGGCCTTTTGCGGATCTTGCACGCAACCAATCCTCACAAATGAGGTCACTAAAGAAAGAGAATTTCACGGAGATGTGACAAATTGCACTTTGACTGTAAAAAATAGAAGGATTTGTTAAAAAAAAAAAAAGCATTTAAATATTCATGACAAATGCAACCCGCAACACTAGTGGAGAAGTTAGTTTTCAATAACTCCTAAACGAAGCGTTCTATGGCTTTAAAATATTAACTTTTGAGGCTGGGGGCCTAAAGAAAACGTTCCTTACTTAATTCTTGACAGAGTGAGATTTTTCTGGACATTCTAATACATATTGTTAATTCGGCTGTTCTCGATGGTACCACAGCACACTTATACAATGGCCCAGGTCCGTGGCAAATGCTCCTACGACAATGTTTTGATCAGCGACTCATAACGACAGAAAAATATTTAGAAGTTTGAACTGCGATTTACGAAGATGATTGTATATGTTGGCCACTATTGAGTTTTAAATAACCATGTAACGTTTTTGGTTTCAAATCAGAAATCCATTTTTGTCTCCTATGTTCCGAGGATGCTATATCTTAACATTTCTGATTCTGTGAACAATAGGAATCTAATAAAGCTTACTCTTTCTCTCCCAACCCTTTTGCTCCCAGTTCTCTACCACACACACCTAGCTTATCGTGGAAATAAAACTTCATTTTAGAGAATAAAAAACACCTAACTCGAAGAAAGGCACTTTTGCACCTACACAAAACAAAAACGGTTTTAAAATCATTGTAGTCAGAGGAAAATCTCCAATGGAAAATCATGTCTACGTAGTAAAAGAAAATTAACACATATTCCGTGCCCACCTGGATGGCTGCGGTGGTTAAGAGCGAGTACCGCCACAGCGCTTCCGTCCGAAGTCTCTCGGGTTCGAGCCCCACCTTGGGCATGTATGTTTATCCCTTGCCTCTCATGTACGTGTTGTCGCGGAGGGCTTCGCGTTCTGCTCACCCCAGATCAGAGGAGCCCACGAGTGAGTTGGTGGCTAGTGTAGGTCGAATATGCGACCCATCGGGGCGTGGAGGGCCCCCGGCTGTCGGCCGGCAGAAGCCCTTTCAAAGGCCCGTGTGTTGTGTGGGTGCGCACAGCGGAGCAAGGGCGAACGCGGCGCAGGAGTCGCCGTCGCCGCCCACGCGCGCGCCGCTCCGCAGGGCCCGCTGCCACCGCCAGCGCCGCAGCGCCCGCCAGGGGCGTCCCGCAAGCCAGGTCGCGGCGCCGGTGGAGCCCGTGGCGGCTGCCGCGGCTCGGGCGACCACGGCCTGCGCCCCAGCGACGGCGCGCCCACGCCCCCCGCCAGCAGGTGCGCCGCTCACACCCACGCTCCGCGCGCCGCACGTGCCCGATGCACAGAATCTTAGCATCAATCTAAGCATTTCGTCATCCTGCGTAATATCTTGAACATTCTTGTGGAGAGGAAGTGGGAGAAACGAATCATCAAACTCGAAACAAAAAAAACTTCTTCCGATACATTGTCAAATATGTGAAATAGTTTGCGTTTTTAATTAAAGAATTGAAGATTTGCAAAATTCACGTCATGTACAGAACGCCCTTAGGGCATTCAATAATATTCTAGACCACCATGCATCTCACATGATTTGTCTATATTACGCACGTACGCCGTCGTCAAGAAATCTGAGGTTAACCTCTCAATTAAGCTTTCAATGTTTCACTTGGCGACGTTCCTTCTAACGAAAACCGATATATCGGAATTCCTACTTTTTATCAAATCCAAGACAATCCCCAGGGAATACCTAACACAAAACGAGCTCGCATAAACTTTCCCTGGGAAAACTTGTTTTGAACGGGAACTCTTTTGCAGGTTTCCTGGCCTGATTTTTTCGGTTTCAAAAAAATTCGGAAGGCTCTATGAAAAACGTTTTCGAACACAAGTTCGCCTTATATGTATCACACATTAACGTTAAAAAATCCAATAATTATTAAGAGTTAAAGGAACAAAAAAAGGTTAACCACACCATTAATAGTTTTATTATTTTGAAAGATGCTCTGCTGTGCCCAGGAGTAAGGCGGTCGCCCCTCGCGAGAAGCCCCTGTCGCGAGGTGCGCAGCGCGTGGCGTGTGGGGGCGGCGGCGCCGGCGCCGGCGACGAGGAGGGCGTCCGTCCGCTCGCGAAGACGCTGGGCTCCCCCGTGCGCCGGGCGCCGCAGGCGGCGGCGGCGGCGGCGGTGGCGACGGCGGGGGGCGTGGCGGACGCGCGGCCAGACCTCCTCGAGGACTCGGACGCGTCCTCGGACGAGTCCTCGCCGCTCTTCCACGGAGGCCTCTTCCCCACCGGGTACCGACTCCAGTTCACAGCGCTGCGTATAGCACGTGCAGGAGAACTCGAGTTCAAAGAGCACAATTAAGAAAGTTACGAGACATTTTATTAAATGAATTCAAAGTTATGATAACATTCTAATTAAAGGTGTATCTACATTTAGCACAACTCCTGATACGTGACATTACTTATAACTGATTAAATATTGCATATTACATCATAAGTACAACATTAATAATATTCTCTAACTATTGTAAACACTAACATTTTATAATATAGTAAATTGAAACTGATGACATAAACCGCTTGCCCATAAAGTTTACATAAAATAAAATATTTAAAAAAACAAACAAGTTATTTAGAAAATGTTGTGCCAGTTATGACATACGTGACGTCGTTTTGCCGTAAGTGACTCCAGAGCTCCACATGGTCAAGAGGAAACTAGCCTCATTCAGTTTCACAGGAAGCGGGAAACGAACACGCTGTGATTTCCCGATTTCAGGTCGTACGTCAACGGAAGAAGCGACAGTGACAACGCACGCACGTGGTCGCCGATGTCACGAGATTTCGACAGCCCCGACAGCGCTTGCAGGCAGCGCCTGAGCACCAGAGAGGCGATCGCGAGGCTGTCGCGCCAACGGACGTTTGTGCTGGAGAGCGGCGAGAGCCACGACGAGCGCAGGCGCACCCTGGTGTCGTTCCCGTCCAGAGACAGCTTCGTGCGCGACTGGACCGACGAGCTCTCGTCCGACGGACCCGAATGCGACCTCCTGCGCGTGTACATCACGTCGAAACCTTCGGGCGAAACTCGCCCTGACTCGCCTCAAGAAAGCGCAGTGCCCGCAGCGGCTGAGTCACAGAACTTCCAGAACACTCTACTGTGTCAGATGTCTTCAACATTATCGCAAGAAGAGCTGCAAGAGGATGGAGTTTCACAGGAAACTTCCGAGCAAAAGCAGCAACATCAAGCCTTGGGTTCAGAGGGGGAGTCCGAAGGCTCTGTGCAAAGGAACGAGGACTTCGAAAACCAGCCTTCTCATTCGACTGGATTTCCGGTAAACCCTTTTCTTAAATATCAAATTAAAAAAAAACATAATCCAATGCGATCTTAATCTCTGGTAGTAAATAATTTGAGGTCTTAATAATTATTATTCGAAATTCTAGAATTCTTTGCTGTTTTTAAGTAATAAATTCGTGCCTTTTTGTAGAAATATGTGAGTAGAATGTACAAAGTGCGGTCATATTTTAAGGTACAACCACTATCGAATTCTATGCATGTTGTACACGACATACGTTTATACGCCAAAGTAAATTGAGAGTTTATAATATAGTTCGACTATTGTGTCAGCTTTTTTTTTTAAACCTGATCAAAAGTAAGAGACTGCGTTATATCCCACACGTGACTTTTCGTTTAACTGAAAAGCTTGCGGCAACAACAAACAACTGATTTTGCTATTCCAGAAAATGCAACCGATCCCGCAAGTACAGTTACCGCGCCTGTATCTCGCGCTTGCGATTTGCCACGGGATTGTTTCAGTCCGCGACGGCGGCGGGAGGAACAGGTAGAGTCCACGAGCGCGAAACGTAGGGGATGGAAGATGACCCAGCCTTAAACGTGGGCGTGGAGAAAGGATGCTGAAGAAAGAATCGCGTACGGGATCGCAGACCTTCGTTGGAAGAATCGCTCCGACATCCGCCTGAAATCGATCGGGAGAAACTTGGAAACGACCCAGCGTCTAGAAATATCATTCAGGCGGGGCGTCGACCGACCCAGTTATTTGAATGTCAAACATGCGTTTCCGCAAAACTTTGATCTTCTTGTTCTAGAAGCGATGTTCGCTTCATCTTACTCTTCATCATATAAAGTCTTACTTGCACTGTTTATTAATTACATAAACAAACGGGAACAAATCCGACATGAACGGAATACCTTCGTCTCTTCCACAGACGGGATAGAGCTGTCTTTGGCGCAAGTTAACGGTTTTCACGTCCGTCCGGCGCGCGAGCGAAGTGTCGTGGGCTTATCTGCAGGCGTCGTCGGAGACGGCAGCGGCGCCCGGTGTCCACCCCGCCACGGGGGCGCTTGAGA
>BOPP01000013.1:14242127-14271356 GCA_017312745.1 Gryllus bimaculatus | reverse complement strand
GAGAAAGAAAGAAAGAAAGAGAGAGAGAAAGAAAGAAAGAGAGAGAGAGAAAGAAAGAAAGAAAGAAAGAGAAAGAAAGAAAGAAAGAGAAAGAAAGAAAGAAAGAGAGAGAGAGAAAAAGAGAGAAAGAAAGAGAGAGAGAGAGAGAAAGAGAGAGAGAGAAAGAAAGAAAGAAAGAAAAAGAAAGAGAGAGAGAGTCCCAATATTATCAAGCAAGCATAATTTTGTTTCGGTTAAAGACCAGACCTCTTTTGGCAGATCCCTTACTTTTATTTACGTAAATATTGGCACTAATATGTTCTGTGGGTAGAGAAAACGTGAAAAAAAATTCTCATACCTTTTTTCTACATCAAAGTTATAGTATAACAGACAGCAGAATTTACTTTCCTGATGTAGCAAAGTCTCGTGGATAACTCTTGATCAGCCTGCTCGCTTTCCACTATGCAGCCCCGGGTTCGATTCCCGGTCGAGCCAAGACTATAGTGTGCGTTTTCCTTAAAATGTCCCAGTATATGTTGCTGTGCGACGATAAGAAAATCAACTTCTCAGTTTGAGAAGACCGGAATACGGCGTGGGGATGTCTACGTGCTAACCACAAGTATCCCCTTAACCTATGAGTTCGAGACAGGACGTCGCAGGTTGGCCTGATCCCGTTCATGGGCTGACTAACCAAATACATACAAGTACATACATACATATATATATATATATATATATATATATATATATATATATATATATACATACATACATACATACGATGTAACATAAACCTAACAGTACCCGCTTCCCAAAATATTACTCCTGTGATTTCGAAAAAAATTGAAAACCAAGGAAAACCCGAAACAACAAGAAACAAAGAACAGTTAATTGCCGACCACACACCGGCCGTTCACACACGGTTCATCTGCGTCTCCCTTGGCGATTACCCCCGTCCACCATTCATCCCACGATCACAGTCACTGTGCCCCTGCCAACCACCACAAACTCCTCACATACTCACTTGCCGTTTACCAGGAACTCACAGGTTCTCAATACACGTGTTTCACGATCCAGTATTTCTACCAGTAAGGGAAGAATTGCGTAGTATATTTTTATATTCCCACGAACTGTCATGTAACAAAACGTGCACTTCAAAAGGAACCTGCTTCAACTGCAGTCCCAGCACTGGTATGCAATATACCCACGCACCTCTGAAACTGTAATGAATTGTTCAGCGTTTATATCACCTGGGATACGAACAGATTTACGTGAATCATAAAAGTAGTAATACATCTCTGTCCCATCGTGTCACGTAACGGTCAGTTGCCAGTGGCGCACCTGCGAGTCCTGCCCACGCGACAAGCCCGAAATGGACGTGGCATTCACCATGTGCAAGCCGGCGTCGAAAGCCCGCCCGAGATTTCACTCTGGATTGCAGCACACGAGTCGCGGATCGCAGCGAGTGGGCGGACGAGGACATCGATTTTTGCGCTGTGAGTGTATGAGAAGAAACGTGAACACAGAGTACCAGTCTAAATGCTTAAACTATTTTCACCAATAACTAAATTTTAAAATATGAGTTAAATATAATGAACAGTGTACGTGAAAATAGTATTATAAAATGATTCTTATATTTAAGAAAACACTAGTGAAAAACGTCAAAATTTCATCGTTTTTGACTAACCGATCTTAGCACTTATAAAAGAAGTACTATATATTAGTTGCATTCAAGCAGTAACATCATAATATTGTTTAAATGTAGTAAATAATACATGAAAGTATATGGTTTGGTGGCACCTCTACTTCCATTTCGTGGGAGTTCCTGACTGATGGTGTCATCGGGTTTGCTCGCCAATCAACCCACCATTAATTCCAGCTGTAGTGGTTTACGGTCACAGTTCATATACTAGCTGCGTATGTAATATGAGTACATGCCGATATTTTGTAATGTTATAACTAATATAATAAATAGTATTAGCTACAATAATGGCAGTTGAAAGTTTCTGAAACAGCGAAAATGTGCGCTCATTTTCACAGAAAACTCTTGAGTTTTCGAGAAACTTTATATTTTTATCATTTGAACTACTTGTTTTTACAAATTTGATAATGTATACAATTAGCTGTTAATGTACATAGTAACGATGTGAGAGAGATGCCAAAAATTAATATTGCATTAGTTTTCAAGAAACAAAGTCAAATGATAATTTTTTGACATCTCTCTCGCGCCGTTAATATAGATTGCCCATATCGTTGGCGACAGATCTCCAGCCTTGTCTCCAAGGAGAATAGAGCTTTTAATTTTTTTGAAGTTATGTTGATTCCCAGATACGAACACGATTTTTTGTTTGTGGCTGTATTACCTTTAGCAAAGAGTTTACCTACGTTGTGCCCTATCAGTCATTTATCATCTACGCGCATAATATTTTTGCATTAATTATACAGCAAGATAATGCCGAATTCAAAAATACACCACCTAACGGTCAAGGACACACAACTTCGGTCAAGGTTTGGGACGTATCTCTTAAACATACGTATTTATAGATGTCGGTAGGTCACGCGAACATGCTGTAGAAGGTCGCACGAAATATTTCCCTTGCGCCGCCGACTCCCGACGTGCGCAGTATTACAGTGTACGTACGAGTAAATACGAGTGTATGTGTAAGAGAGTGTTTGTGTAAGAGTGTATAGAGAGAAGGCAGGAAAAGTAAGAGAGAGAAAAGATTGCGCATTCGCCTGGTATTGAGAAGCTGGCCACTAGAATTCTCCTCCAGCGAGCGACCAACTTTAGCTATTGCACAAAATCTGCCAGCGTGGAGACTCGAACGTCTGGCCAGAGTTGCTGCAAAGACAAGCGACAATGAAGTAAACCCAGCTGGTTTGAGGATAAGCTTCAATGTCATCACAGAAGCGAATGAAGTTGTTCGCTTACATAATAACATTAGCAATCCAGAGTTCGAACATCTCCCATTCAATTTTCATCTGCTGACACGTTACAGAATCACGTGCAAAAGCAGTCACTATTACTGAAAACAACATGGTACACCATTAACAAATTGAACACGAATTGACACAATTCAAGTTTTTTTTTCTTTCGGATAGAAAAGCGGTAGCGAACAACAGAAAATAAAATGAATACGGCTTGCTTTACAATTTTAAGTCTCGCAATAGGCAGCGTAAAAGTCAATGCTTCGCATGCGGGGAGCCATAGAGACAAAACACGGCCAGTGGGTGCCCTTGGTGAAAACAAGACCAAAAAGTAAAAGTTAGAATTTGTTTTGAAGAGCTTCGACCCATCAGTGTTAATAAAGAAATGATTGCGGAGGTGTGAAGTCTAATCCTGTGCTTGCTGTGCGATGAAGGAGAACGAAGTTCGCTCACACCGCCAGTGCACTTCTCGCACAAGAAAGGAAGGTAAACTTTAGTATAGCGTATTAGCGTTCGCGAACCGTCTTTGCTGACATTTGCATTGAGACTGTCCCTTCTGAAGAAATGCAAAAAACATTTTACGCAGTATAACTGATTTCGCTACCTCACTTCAAATACATTCGTATATACATTTCAACTAGATTAACATCAGAGATAACATCATACAACGTCTGCAAGTTAACATAAGCCTAATTTAATGCATTATTTTTAAAATCAAGTGCTACTGGAAAAGGCATACTACATTGATAAAACATTTCATATCACATTTCATATTTGCTTGCTTGTCGAAATTGCAATACCAGGTGAGTATTGAAAGCAACACTTTTTGTAGGAGCTAGTATGGGTAATTGGGCGCGAAGTCTTCGGCGGTTGGCCGCGCGTTCGTCGTTGCAATGCGTCGCGCGTCGCGGCAGCGGCGGCGGCGGCGAAGGCCATCTGCGCGGCGCACAATACTGTTGTGCGGCCTCGGCAGACGCACTGTGCTCCGGAGGGGAAAAAGGCGGCCCCGGGCGTCAATGCGTCTTCGATGAGGCGTGAAGCGCGAACAAAACACGGCCCACAAAGCGGCGTTTGGGCGCGGCGCCGCACGGAGACACGCGGCGGGCGCAGTAAAGACGGCGGTGGAGCGAACGGGCGCAAGGAGACACAATGTGAAGCCCGTGAATTTCAGATGGTTTCGGGAGAGGTGGCTAAGTGCATCAATTGACGTCACTGAAGTGCTTCTGACCGGGATATCCTCGAGTAACCAGTCCCGACAGTGACAACATATTTTAAAATGTTACAAATGTTGTAATAGGTTTTTACAAATATTCTTAACCCTCTTTTCTGTATTAATTCTTCTAACAGGCGCATAGGTAACAACAGAATGTACGGAATATGGAATGAAGTAAGTTAATAGTTCTGAAAATAAATAACACCAGACATAGTCATGGAGATCAAATGAGATGATAAACGGTGCCGAAACTACAAATGCCGAAGAAGGCCCTAGCCGCCTGGCAACTGCTCCTCGGGGCGTTCCGGGGCAGCACAGCGGAGCGAGGGAGTTGAGGTCGCCAGCGGCCGCGAAGGCGGAAGAGATCTTGGGCCGGCGGGAGCCATCGGGTGCACCGCCAGCGAGGCGGAACTCGCGCTTGACCGCGATGCATCGCGTCTCGTGGTTAGCAGTGCCATGCGAACGGAACGGAAGCAGCTAGACAGGAAGGAAGTGAAGGCGAAGCGAGAACGAAACCACTCCCCAATTTCCATCTTTCCGACTACGCGGACGTTCGCAAAATATGTCTTAAATTGTTGAAAAGTAGACGAGCATTTCCATCGTTATATTTCAACAAAGTTATAGCATATTATCAAGTCAGAGTACTTATAAAATGGAAATTGCAATATAAAAAAAAAAAAGCCACTGAAACTCTTTTTGAATCATTTTCAATACTTGAAGACATTGTTCGGCGTTATAGGTCATAAAGAGTTCAAAGAGGTCAAAGAGGTCTAGGCTTAAATTTCAATCACAAAGCTTGAGCATTAGATAAAGTTGTAGTCACCTGGAAAACAACTTTTTTCATTAATCAAAAAATAAATTATAGTCACATCAAACAGAACCCGTTTTGCGGCCGCCTGGCCGTTTGCTACTGCCGCAACGTTTTCGAATGCTTTCTTTGTCAAATCTAATGAGTCAGCGTGCCGTTCAATCAAGGGCTAAGCAATTTGCTTTTGAATGCTCAGTTCTGCAACGTGCGAAAAGGAGAAAGTAACGGAACGCGTGTCACGCGGCACGGCTGGACCGCAGGGGCCGCGCGGCGCCAGGCCAGCTTACGGGACGAACGGAATGGAACTGTATCAAGAGAAAGGAATTGCTGACTTGCTGAGAATGGATTACAGCAAAGAGATGAGTTGGCCTCTTGTTGAAATACCGACACTGCCTATGGATCTCAATAGGCATGTACGCCATATGCTCAGAGACACAGCAAGCGTCACACATTAAAAGAAAATCTCTTTCTGTTCGGGCAACCCAATTGGCTTGCAAATCTTTATATATGATTCCAGTTTTCTCCTGAAATTGTACATAAATTTAACGAATATACATTAGTATAAACATTACAATAATTTTGTTCACATTTAGTTCTTTTGAAAATTGTAAAATAGCTGTCGTGAAACGGGCAAAGTTTATAAACATTACATATTTGATTGTACATTTTCTGATCAACGTTTGTTCTTATTAATGAAAAAGGTTAAGGACACAATTCAAAATATATAATTGTCGAATGTTTTTGTAGATGAATCTTATGTAGGTCGCTGCAAAGTCCCTCAAGAGAATTTTGTTTATTCCGCCAGTACATTCTGGTGGAGCTAAATAAGACGTGAGATAAGGGAAAAGGATGTAATGCAATAGCAATTGATACATGAGTAGATTGAGGGCATAAATGCGAGATCAAGCTGAACCTAATTACTTTTACCTAATCTCTTGCATATTTACATTCATTCTTGAACATCAAAGTGATTTAAATGTGCGAGTTAGAGAATTATAGGTCAATCTTTAACAAAAAGGAAACAATCCTTCATACAAGAAAGCTGAATATATCCGTTAGCATTTTTCTTCGCTAACCTGTGGCATATATTTTTTGCCCGCAAAGTCCTCCCCCCGGCTTGCCCACATTCCCTCATCGTTTCATATCTAAACCTGCTCACACCTCCCACTGACCTATTGTCTCCCTCGTCCCTCCATCTCTTTTACTCACGCTCGGTTCTTCACCTCGACGCTCGCCTTGCTCTCCAGCCAGGCCTGTCCTGTTTTCTCCCGTCTTACAAATGCCCCTCCTCCGTTTTTTCACACTGTTCGTCCGTCCTGCCCCGTTGGTTCCCACTCCGACTTGTTTCACCCATCCTGCCCTGGCCTGGCCAGCTCCATCCCTCCTGGCGCTTCCCCGCCCCCACCTCGCTTCACCCCACGCCCCGCTGGTGCCGGAAGCATCGCGCTGGCAGCCAGCCAGCACAGGGACAGAGGCGACCACGGGTTCGAGGCCCGGCGGGGACATTCGCCAGTCCATCCGTCATCCGCCAGCGGGAAGGCCGGATTCCTCCCGGCGCCTCACCACGTTCATTAGCAGCACTACACTTCAACCAAGACACGTGCTTTCGAATGCACCTTCAGAGCCACAAGTGGCTTTCTTACTTGCGATTTGGAATAAGCTATTCGCCCTGTTTATAACCGCCGGTGCAACTTTTTCGATCTTAATACCTGAAGTCTGAAAACTCCCAGAATCAAAGCATTAACTTTGAAGTAACGGGCTATCCTGTATGAGCTCTTATGCCCCTTGTAAAAGTCGTCAAAAAAGTGAAAAAGAGAGAGAGAGGGAGACAATTGGTGGTAAAGAGTAAATGAAAATAGATAAATATGTAAATGAAAAAATAAGATAGTTGCCTCTAAGTGTTTTTAAGAGATCAAATCATTCACACCTGAACATTTCTGCGACTTGACCCGTTGCGTTTGCAGACACAAACTTGTCATGTTTCGCAATGCCGACCGCGTCAGTGCAAACCCGAATGTTTAAAGGTGACGAGAGCGTAGGCTTCTGCGGCCGGAGTCAGTTGCTACTTGTCTGTCCGAGAGACAAGTAGCGAGAGACAATGCCGCGTCCTAGGCACAAGTGCCAACGTTTCGGCCATCATTCTGTAATCTTCTTTAGGGCGAAATGCCAAATTACACATCACTCACAAATATTATTTTTTAAATGTTACAAATCGTCGACGTTACTAGTGTAGTGACTGCTACTCGCTTGTTATTACCTGTAACTACTAATATATTGACGAGTGTGAAAATATTCTCATTTATTTATATGAGATTAGGCATCCACCGGCATCCTTGTTGTCGTTTAGATAAATATGCAAACGCTCAATTATTGAATGAATTCAAGTTTTTAATTATTCAGAGCAAAGAGAAAATGCATGTTGATAATTTGTTTAGCTGGCTGCTTATCACTCGAATTTCAAGCCGCCCGCCAGCGACGAACGTCGTCCTGTTCTGAGCGGAGCGCGGCGCGGGACAGTAAATGAGTGCCCGGCCACCGCTCAGGGAAATGAAGGCCACACTGCAACTGCCAGCAACGCTGTAAATTGGAACCACTATGTTAAAGGTAACGCGCCAGCTCAGACTTTAATAATTCTCTGCTTGGTTTCTTACAGAATAAAGAAACGCTCACACTATGAAATATACCACATTGAGGGTCTCTTAGAAATATCTGGGAGTTAAAATTGGTCAAAAAAAACATTTACAGGCGATAATAGTAGAGAAAAAATACGATAGAGATCTCTCTCGAAATGTTTGTCATTGACAATAGTCATTTAAGAATATAACACTACAGTATAGAACATTTAAGAACCACACGTACAAAGAACGCCAACAAGAAACAATTAGCATTAAACAAACTTATGTTTCAAACAGATTCGAGTACCTGTATTTAAAACGATATTGTTTACATCTAAAAGTTAATTCTAACAATTAACTGCAATTTGTAAGTTTCATATTTCTTCAGATATCAATGCCTGGAGACTTCATTTGGTTTATGGCGATAAATAGATGTGTAGATAATTAAACGAAATTATCAAGCATCCTAGTAATATTAACAATAATAATTAATTGTTATGAATGTAAAAATAAACTACAACTTAATGTTTTTAAATTAATATTAAACATTTGAATACTTATAAACGATAACAAAATCTATTTGAAAATGTATCAAGAGTCTCTCTCCGAGGGAGCCCTTAAGCGCGTGCTTAGTTCGCTTGTGTATTAATCCCGCAGGCCCGAGTACGCGATGTCAGAGCTGAGCCCGACGCGAACAGAAGCACACTCGGGGCTCCGAGTCCTCGCGTAATATCTACGAGGTAATCCAGCGCCGTCTCGAGTCCTCTTTTCGTAAGCCGCGAGTCGCCGATTTTGAACTGGAGCCAAAGGGAAAATTGGCTTTTCGCGACACGCCGCGCGCAGTCGGGAAAGCCATCAGAGGAGACGTGGAACTGGAGGGAGCGGCAGGCGCCTAAAGAAAGTATAAGGGCGCGAGGAATTGTTTCGACATCGCTCCAACTGTGAGCGCAGCTTTGCGATGTCCTCAAAAGCATCCTTTAAAGCGGAAGAATCACTGGAAAAATATGCCCCACGATTTCCCAATACAGTTTCCTGAAAATCAATAGCTAGCAATCCGCGCATTAGGCTTTTGTGCATAGCTTTTAAAGTTTGCTCCTTACTTACAAGGAAGTTGAAGATATTTTGAGGTCTATCGTATCAAAATTCAAGGGGCAACTGAGCGGGCTTATTCGTTTCGAAAAAATATTTCGACGTAGAGAATTCCATCAGTTATACAGTGTGTTAGAAACAAGAAGTACATCTACTATGGTTTATTGTCATATTTCTCTCACTTTTCGATAATTTATATTTCATAATTTCAATTCTAGATACATACAATTCTCAATAATTACCTTTAGGAATTACTATCAAGATTATCTGGTAAAATGCTGCAGCTCCAGAGCAATTTAAAATCTGAATGAGCGAGTCAAATCACAATCAAAAACTTATACCTTGTAGCACTCGTTGCAATTAAAACTTCATATCAGTTTTCAATTCAAGTGATCAGTATAATATTATTTCAAAATGGTTCAAGAAGGGTTTTTTTATTTCGTAATCTAAATAAAATAATTACATACAGGAAACAAATAATAGCTTCCATCGAATGGTGCAAACCTCTAACTTTATCGACAAAACTATGTCATTAAAATACTTGCGAAAATTTTGGTGAGGTATTGCTGGCACTAAGTTCAAACAAAAGGACTTGTCTTCATTATCAATTATTATTTATATTAATGATAAGTGGTCAATCAAATTAATTTTCAACCCCTGCTACATGTACGAACTATGCGTGTGTTAGATCATATTGCTGAAGTGGGTTCGGAGCTTCTTTAAAGCAACGTCAGCTGCTGTCCTTGGGGCGCATTAGAGGCGAACACGCAAGCTGAGAGTCGCCTTCTTAAGGGGACAATGACGCGGCGTTGCTGCTCACATGGAAGGCTTCGTGACGGAGGAATGGCACGGGGAGGTTCGCGACTCCGGTCTGCGAGCTTCGTTCTATTAGCAGGCACTGGATGTCATATTTACTCGCAAAATACCTCCCTTTTAATTACATTTTTTACAACCTACAATTAAGAAGTCAAACTAATGGTTAAAAAAACTAGTAGATAATGGTTGGAAGGATTACCATTCACTGAAAAGCCTACAAAATGGCTCCGAGCCTGTAATTTATTAATAATTGCTGGAATAATTGCAAGAATTACATTTACTAGTTAGGGGTTACAGCGGAATTATGGGTCAACTCAATCTTTTGAAACCAACATAAATATAGAGGTAGATATAAGTAAAGAAATGTTTCACAAACATTTGAAAATGTGTAATATTGTTATCGTCAGACACTTACGCTGATGGAAATCTCGCCACGTAAAATGAGGCAAAGTCAATTCAATTCAAAAAAAAAAATAATAGTTTTAGATAGTTTTTTTAGTTTAGTTTTAGATTTAATATACTTTTTTTTATATTTTCGTTCAAATGTTCTCCCTTCATTTAACAAAGCTGTCGGTCCGTTGGCTGAAAGTAGCGCTCTGCCCTTTTACTGAGGCTTGCTCAGGCGAATTTGTGCCGTTGGCGGAAGTCCGGAGGTCGACGATGTCTCTCGTGTGGCGTCTGAAGTTAACGGGCGCGGCCGATCTCGTCACTCTGTATGACGACGGTGACACACTCACAACATTCCACTTGCAAGAAGAGTATGTTAACAACTTGGTCACAGTTTCGCTTCGCACAAAGTATCTTCGTGATGATTAAGAGTGTAGTAACTAGTAAAGAAACGGTCTCCTGATCCGATCTCCTACGTCTGCCTAGAAGGCTCTCATGTTCCCATTTGCTTTTTCGTCTCCCAGAATCTCGGTCACAAACGTTCTCTGCACTACCACGTGCCAAGTTCTCTGGTGAATGAGCAACTGGAAATTCCCTAACTGTACTGCTTCTGTTTCGTCGGCATTCTCTAATTGCTGGAACATTCTGCCGAAATCGTAATGCGATTGGGTGGCGGCAGATACTTGCTGAGCCTCTGGGCTGGGATCGATGTTGTGTTCCCCGTCTTCTCCGTGGCCTCGCAACAAAGTCGCGTGGCAGGCTTGTTGCGATTCCTTTATTGGGATATACAATGTTGCCTTGTATTGCACGCGTGTGAGGCTATTCGGACGAGGAAATGTGCTTTAGAGACAGCACTGCTTGTTTGTCGTTTTGGAAATGGGCTTGCCTGTCAAGAAAGCGGTAGGCATTCGGAAAGGGATATGATGATGGCTGCATTTGTGCAAGAGTGGGCGATGCCGGGTCGATGCCAGGGCGCTGCCTCCGCTGAGGCGCGTCGAGGCGCGGTCACGTGGCCAAAGCGGAAGAAGGCGCATCAGCACTGTCCATCGCAAAATCAATCAATTAATGTCAAACTTATTTATTAGTAAATTTATTTGTTTACTTGAATACACTGGATATATGTACCGGCAGAATTTAAGGAATAATATTGCGAAAAAACGAAAATATCATTATGAATGATATGTTTGTTTCAATGAGTGTATCTATTCCTTCGTTCCCAATGAACACACAAAATATAGAAAATTATTCGTTGAGAAGTTTTAGTCATGTTTATGAAAACGCACCCGCGAGACTTTCAATGTATAAGAGACACGATTTTACAGTAATTGTTTCTTTATTCTCACGTAATTAAGAAAGTGTACTATATATTTACTAGATCGGTTTCATTTAGAAAGTAAAATATAGACATTATAAACAATAGCACCTTCAGAAGTACGCGCCGGTACGCAAATTAAGTTCTTTCCAATAATTTCTAACTAATCATCATTTCTTTGTACGAGTTTTCAAACGTCGATAACAAAATGACTTTTGTCAAAGTGTTGTTGAACAAGTTCTAATATAAATGCAGAGGGAGTTTATTTCTTAAAGAAGAAAGTTTTTCAGCTACCGTCTTTTCTTCTGGAACAAAAAACGGAAAACGGTTCGCTTTGGCAAGGAATCGAGAGAGGTAAGAGAGTGAAACGAACTTCCACGACACAAAAGAATTATGTTGTGGAAAGGATGCTTTAAAGGAAATGTGAACAGTTATCAACCGAAATGTACTTATCTTGAAAAGTAGAAACGGTGGAGAAAATATTAGTATATTTGTTTCTCAACACAAAGGCAATATTGCTATGCGTTTTTTTCATTTTCATGACACTTGCACAGTTATTCAGAAAAAATTCTCTGACAGCAAACATATAAGAAAATGTCATCATACGTTGTATTTACTTCAACGCAGCACTTAAAATTATAAGAGCATTCACACTTTATTACTGGTCATTACTGCTAGAACTATATTCTAAAAGATATAGACAAACAACAAAGAAATGCGGCATGCGGTTTTGGCAATTGCGACATGATTAAAGATAACTACAAAATTACGCACGCGCTGCTCTATCTTCGTCGCAATGACAAAAAGAACCCGTTCAAACCTTGTGCAATTCGAAACCAAAGCGCTAAAGCGGTTGACATTGCAGCTATTTGCGCTATAATGTTGACTTCAACTGACGCATTTCTTTATCGAAATCATGTTAGCAAAATAAATGTGCGTAAAATGTAATTTAATTAACATCACGACACGACCACCCGCCACCTTGCGCCACATCCGATCCCGCCTCTTCCGATCCTCCGCTCATGCAGGCAGTCACTTTGATCCTCGCTACTTCGATGTCAAAAGTTATTTTTCGCGAGCAATAATCCGGTCGTTGTTTGCACCTCCGCAATAAACATTCCTCTCCATCTTTCTTACATGAAATATTCCAGTGAACATTTCTTCACCGACACTACATCTTAACAGCATTTCATCGAATTCCCGCGTCGAGAAAAAAATGGGTTCCTATCCACGCAGCGAAGGCTGCAGCGCGGGCGACAACAGCTCGACATCGGCGAAATAAAAGTTTTACGAGCTGCGACGGCGGCTCCGTCACGAAACCGACTTCCCGAGTCGCAAAACACTTTAATCCGGGCGCGCGGCGCGCGGAGAATGCATAACAAGCGCGCTCGGGCAGCAGGGCGAACAGCACGGCGCTGCCACGTTTATTTTGGTCTCTTCTTGCTGTACTTGCTTCTTCACGGGGCGATCCCGCTCTTAGCGGCCTGCCCTTTAGCTTTCGAGTTCGGGGATCGAATCAAGATCGACCCATGTGGTGGGAAAAGTGGTTTTCACGCAAGTTTTCCTTTTTCGGAATTTTCTTCCTTCCGCACCTTTATAGTCTGCCTCTCGTACCGTTATTCCTACTGAAAAAAGCACTCCACAATGTTACTCTTTTTCTTTTTAGTTTCTTTTTTCTTTTATTCCTGGTTTCATGTCTGCTATTTTATTTCTGCAGTATATTCATTAGACGTTCTCTCAGTTTTTGTTTCTCTCTCTCTCTCTCTCTCTCTCTCTCTCTCTCTCTCTCTCTCTCTCTCTCTCTCTCTCTCATCCAATTCCTGTAACCTGTTCTACACTGCATCCTTGCGAGTTTCTAAGATATTATGCTGAGCAGAACGCCAAACCCTATATGAAAAATACTCGAAGCCATTGTATCCTCGCCTGCCGAAGGGCGGATTGCGACCCTTCGAGTCACCTCACCAAGCCAGGCTGCTCTGAACGTTCCTTTACAACTAGAAAACATTCAAAACGCGTGTTTTAGCATTTCGTCTTTTCGCATCACATGGGCATAACTGCACTTGAAGGGCTCAAGAGATCCGAGGGCCAGACGGGATCCGGGTTGGCATCGTAGAAAAGGTACTTCTCAAGGTACTTCTCATTCGTCGAGTTGTTGCAACGGCCGCGTGGGCCCCAGTGCCTTATTAACGGGCTCCCCGCTGCGTTCGCTTCCCAGCGCCCAACGGTTCGCGTCCGCCCCACTTCCCGGCCGCGACCCGGGCAGGCGATGCGCGGGAGGCGGGCAACTGGCGGGGTAGCTGGGCTAAGGGTTGTCCCCCTAAATTTTTTTTTTTTTTTAGGGTTCGCAGTGGATTTATTTTGGATTTTTTGTTGAGTTTTTAAATATCAACATTTTAAAATTCATGATAAGGCAAGACAATGTGTGGACATCCTTTCGATGCGCGGGAGGCTGAAATGGCAGCGACTACTCAATTGACTGTGAATTCTTTATGTGGAAGGGGCGCGCTTTCTTGCAGAACAAGTAATAATGAATGATAACGGAATGCCAAACAATGCAGTGAGTGACAACCTTTTTCTTTATTCCTTGATCGCTTGTTCCAACAACATCATTGTCATCAATGATATCAGTAACTAGAAGCGTGACGAGATTAAAAGTTTGTTCGTTAAAATAGACAGAAAAGCAGTGGATTAATTTTCAGCGAGATAATGTTGCATAAGTCAGCTTAAAAAGCTGTCGATATATAATTTATTTTTATTGGTTACGTTTTCTCATGTTATTAAAATATATTACCCATCGTCTCTAAAGAAGGAATAAGTGAAGGTTGTGTACATATTTAAAACCACAATTGGCTTTACACTTTATATACATCTTAATAGAACTGGTCTCAATAGAACTTTATGTGACAATTTTTAAAACTGTTGTCATAAGTTACCACATTAGCTACGCGTGCATTATAACCAGGGGCGCTCAGAGAAAACAAGAGGACTGGCGCGACAAATATAAGGAGGGCCGTATTTCAATTCGCCCTCCTCCCAAAATACAACGCAAAGATAATCATGACTCCTTGCAATAGAAATACCTTACAGCATATACTTTGAATTAGAAGTTAATACATTTTCATTAGTTTTGAAAGAAAAAACGATCATTATCGATCTTTTTCAAATTAAGTAGGGACTGGGGAAGTTGTCCAAAGTGCCTCCCTACAAGTGACCGTAGTTATAACTTAAATTGGCAGATTCAAGTGATTATTTCCCTGTTTAGAGTGTATAAACAAATCATAAGAGATTTGGGCGTGAATTCCCATCTTCTGTCAAATCTCCACCGCAAAGAAAGCGCGTCGAACATCCCTCGATGACACGGAAAACGACGCAATGGCTCCACATCAGCCACACGCCCGCGTCCGAGGCGTCTGCCGCCAGACGGCGCCCCTCCACGCGTCGATCGGTTTCCCTCGGGCGCGGGCGAGGAGTGAGGTGCGCACATCGCCCTGGGTGCCATCATCATTACAGCGCCTCTGCTGCCCCGCGGGGCGCCACCGAATCCCCGAGCCACCGAGATACAGGCGGAACGACGCGGCGCGCGCCCCTCGCTTATCCCGAGCAGATGCGGTAACGGGCGACGGCAGCGGTGGGACGGCCAAGCAGACGAGGCTCAGAAGAATAAGAAAGGCGAGACGGCGGGGAAGGGAGACGGCTGGCAGGCGGGTTGGCGGGTTACTGCGATGGTGCTCTAGAGAGGGACTCCCACGCTGCCTAAATGACGCCGCCTCCACGCTTGTTCCACGCGAACGCGAGTACGAAGAGACAGGGTGGCGGGGATGGCGAGATGGAGGGAGTAGGAGAAGGCGGAAAGGTAGGACAGCATGTCAGTGGGGTAAGAGGGTAGCGAGGAAATAAGATAAGGAGCACAAGTTGTTGAAGCACCAAGATGCAAGGACAGTAGGGTGCTGCATCAGAAAGGTGGTGGAGTAATAGAATGATTGAATGGTAACCGAGCAGTACAATGGCAGTGCTTTATGATGCTGGTTCAAGAGGATGGTGTGAAAAACGTGCGACAATGAAAAGGCAGAGTGGGGTGGCGGGTAATAATATGGAAAATTAAATGGAACTGCAAATTGCGGGGAGATAGGATAAATGGATGAGGTAGCAGATAAGTAGCGCTGACAATGCGACCGAGCGCTAAAGCAAGTTTATAACAGGCTGAGCAGTTGAACGGAAGTCCAAAAGGTACTAGAAAAGCTTGATGCTGGCGGGGTGCAAGATGTCGAGAAGTGGGAGCAATGTAGAGAGACGTATACCGAGAAATGCGAGGTGGTGCTAACGGGGCAGGGACAGCGCGGTGGAGACATCGAGGAGGGGATAATGCACTGGAAACAGACGGGTGGGGAAGGTGGAGCAGGAACGACGCCGGGACAGCTTAAAGGGTAAACAGGGTCTTTCAGAAGAAGGTGTGTATCGCTCCTGCTGGAATACACAGGTCTCTGCTTCATAATGAAATCTGCTCCAACAAAAACAACTTTCGGAATGGAACACCAGAGGCGATTAAGACGAGAGAAGTCAGGAATTTGAGTAACTGCGTTGTTCATTGTATATTTCACGCACTTGATACATATCAGACCTTTTAGAGCGAGTAATATTTAGTGAATGTTCTGGTGTAACACTTAAGAAATACTAAATTGCACTCTTGATATTGCAGTGTCCCACCACGTAAACCATAATGTATATTGATTCTTTTGTTTCGCGACCATTGCCTATTCCAATCGTTGTACATATTACTAGACGCGCAAAATACGTCGATTTGTAAAACCGAAGAAAGAAGTCGTCAACCTAACTGTAATACTAAGTCCAAGCATGATTGTTTTAGTTGCTGCAACCCACATGCCACCATGATTATAAATATGATGAAGAGTAGAGCTCGAAAGTTATACGTAGATCTCAATTCACAATTATGGCAAACTTAAATGAACTTTACGAGACTGATCAACTACTTATTTTGCTGTGGCACAAGGGAACTACCTGGAAAACATTGCCCCACATCATTTGATCGGATGAAATACATTGAATATTGTCTATCCACCACGTTCAGCTGAACTTACATAAATTGACTTCTTTTTCTGGTTTATAATTAACATTAAGAATTATACAAATCCCATCAGCAGACGAAAAATAAATCATAACAAGTATTTATGAACAAAGAGCACAATTCGGGTCGAACAGTTGGCAAAATATTTCGGTTTCGCTGGATGTTGTAACGTTTCTGGAGAGGATTTGAAATACGAAAGGTTAATATTTTCAGTTTAAGCTGAACCACTTCCACTACCCGTTATTTACCATTTCCCCATCACCACATTCGGTATCCCTATTTTTGGACCATCCGGAATAACCGACTTACTTATAATCGTATCTCACAAACTCGCGAGATTACGAGAATTCCCGGAAAGTAAACTGAACACCTCCGCGCTCGCTCGCAATAACTCGGAGTCATTTCCAATTTCCCAGACTCCGCTTCGGGAAGCTACTCGAGCGGCGGCGGCGGCGGCAGCGGCGAAAGTAAGAAAGCGAGCATTACACCGGCCCGCGTAAAAATGTGCTCTTTAATGGCGGCGTATGCGAATACGCACGAGCCCGCGAAAAAGAGCGCCGGCCGGGCGCCTACGTTATGGCGGGCAGAACGGCGCGCGGAGGGTCGTATAAAAGCGTAATGAGTGGCCCATGGGCCATAAACAGCGGCCCCCTCGTAAAAGGGGGCTACAGTGACACACGCGGCCGCAGAGCCCTTCGCGACGCGGGGCTGCACAGTAGGCCACAAAACGAAAACATGACGTCCACACGTTAGAAATAACCAGTACCAGCGGCATGTAGCAGCTGTTCATCTCCAGGGGCCCATATTAAAAATACTGTTTTTCTTCAATGGTGCTACTGTTCTGATCGGCTGTTGCGTGAATTCGCTCATTCGTATTAACGCCGGAGTCTTATGCGCTACAAATATTAATTCTTTGATAAGGAAGTTACACCAGAAAGGGTTATGTGTCAGAAAATTTCATTTGTACGGGCAATTACTACCACTGACTATCACAGTAAGACGGTTTTATATTTCGTATGAAAGATCTACCATTTTGTGAAACACCAATGAACTTGCACATGTCAACTGATAACACACATATCGCTATACTTTTGCAATCTGAAAATGGATCAGAGTTATGTTGCATTGAATCGAGCAGTAGTTTTGAAGAACAACGCAGCAGATCACGCCTCGCGATCACGAAGATCAGTATCGCAGAGAGCGCTAGTTGTGCGCTTTCGTGTCACTAATACTACTCAGATTAAATATCTTTCTTCCCAGAAGGGATTACACATTACATGGGGAAATGAATAATGTTTCAACCACTATTACATTATACTGATGACAATGAAGAATTTATGCATTAAAGAAAGAAAATGAAATTGGATTAAATATCTGATGAATTTGACTGTCATTAATAAATAGATTTTTAATCCAATACTTTCAACAGACGGTCATAAATATAACACAAGAAAAAGAAAACTGAATTATTAGACACCAGTGAAGGGAACCACCAGACTGCGGAATACTTTATTAATTTATCAGCCCTAAAGTAAAACGTTCACAGAAATTTCTGATTTTTTTCAATGTCTTCGGTTAATAACGAAACGAGTAGCACCCTTCATAACCTTTTAGGTACTATGATTTTGTCATAATTACTACTCATTACCGTAAGTATACATAATTATACTAAATACCCCCACATAGGCGTTTTCAGAATAAATGTTACTATCTTTTAGAGCAGGGTTGTCCAACTTGCGGCCCATGGACAGCAGCGGCCCGCAGTAGCATTTATTACGGCACGCGAAAGGTTATTCGTCAGAAGTGAAAGGCCCTTTCATCCTTGTCGGACGAGAACATAGTGCACGTGGCGCACGCGCCCTGCCGGAGTCAACACCCCTTTCATATAAACATAGGTTAAATTAAGATTTAAGCATCTTTTCTAGTAAATTCAGAAATTCAAAATCATTTCAATGGGTTTCACTACGTTATGCGTGGTACGCTTGATATTACGCATGGTTCCACCTCCCATCCCCAATTAATGAAAATATGGCCCGCAACCATATAAAAAAGTTTTAGTTGTGGCCCTTGAGGCCTTGGAAGTTGGATACCCCTGTTCTAGAGGCTGTAGAGGGGAACCAAATAACAACTTTCTGTCTATAAACAAGTAATGGGTCATTTAATTTAATTGAGTAACATTCAGGGGCATATACAAGATACGACTAGTATGTTGCATATGCCCCTGAATGTCATGCAACCCTGTGTGCATAGATGTTCGGCAGGTACAAGACATTTCCTTGCCTGCGTCAAAAGGTACCGTGCATATGAAGGAGTTGCATCACAATAAGGAGTGTATCCCATGTGTATAACTCCGTTTGATGAAATTTCTCCCCTCATTTTCAATGACTTTTCACTTTCGACCTCACAAGTTTGTAGCACTTACTCTGAGATACCGCGTACAAAAACTAAAGTAATGATTTTTGACGTCAATCTACCGCTGGACGACTGAACTGATGTTGACCATACATTGGTAGATAGTAGTCAAATTTAGGATCTTATATCACCATGACGGTCGGTTTCAAGGTGTCATAATAGAGATAGTATTTATTTAAAAAACGCATGTAAAGACGTTTGAGGAAGCTTTTTGTGGACGTCTTAAATGATTTTTAATGTAAGTAATGTCCTCGATACGATAGGGAGAAACAAAATAACTATGAACATTTCACTCGGGAAAGTAAAACCTTTTTTGAACGGCTCGTTAAATATAATTTGCTGATTCCAGCGAAGCAGAAGGTTTGTGCTAATATATAAATTAATAAAAAATAAAGAGCACGAAAAATCACTCCAAAAATGGCAAGATAGCATTTCTGTAAAATATGAACAAATTCCTTGAATTGGTGCATTCCATAATCAATTTTTGAAAGGGTGGCAACTCCAGAGACAACTTACAGCGGAAATATCATTGTTACTTTTAAAATTATATAATTATTTTTACCTTTCTCGCCGAGGGGAGCCATGAACAAAATAATTCGTCCGTTCCATTTGTCGGATTCAGTTTTTCAAACTGACATTTTGATGCGGGTTTATTTTCCATTTTTATTGTTTTCTCGTTATTGCAATCCGGTGTAATATGCCCATGGCCAGAAAGCTTGAAATAATTATGAAATCAAAGTTTTGATAATAACAATAATAATGTTTCAGTCTGGCCCGCAACCAGAATTACTCGACGTTCGTCCAAGTTATAAGTTCAAGTTCGGATGATGGAACAGCTATTAGCTGCTCGTAACAGTCAAAATTCCATCCTGACACACGATTCGGAAACCGCGACTCAAATTTTTACTAATTACGACGCACCGACGAGGACGCCCTAGGCGCGCTCATTGATCCAATCAAGACTACTGGGCGGCGGCGATGGAAAAGAGGTGGAGGTTTACTCTGCCTCGTACTTTCTGTAACACAGCGAAAAAAACTGTTTTTTCTACCTTTTATGTATTTAACCAGCAAAGAAAGTAAAATCTTGCCTGCTACGACTTCAGAGGAAGGACACAATTGTGAAGAATACTGTTTAAAAATAACGGAAGAAACACTTTGGTCGAGAATTATACATGCGCAATCACACAATACACCGAAATAAAATTAAAAAACTAGAACTAAATTAATCAATTTAGTATTTAAGCATTTTACAACAAAGCATGATATTAGCAATCAGAGTTTCTGAATAAATATGCCTGTCTAGAATTATTTCTTCTAAAAGTAAACAGTTTTGTAACGAGTAACCTCACTGTATTTTAATATGCAGTACACACTGAAAACTTCATCTAACCCTGAATTTTTACTATTCAACAATAATTCATGTTTGATATCAACCTCAGAAGAGAAGTTATCATTATCTGGATATACATGCAATTTTATATTCAAAATTTAGTACATGTAATTTATAATTGTACTTAACTCATTGTATTTAATTAAATACATAATAAATTACAACCTTCAAGTATTCGTTATTGAGGTAAATGTTTCCAGAATATGCATGCGTAGAAGAGTATTAATTAAGAGTATTAAGAGTATTAAACCGTTCAACAACCTCTTCATCCCAAGTATCAATTTTAAAAAATCCATCTACTTGCATATACTACGCATGAGGATCCTTTGTTTGGTCTAACTACAAATGTTTATTTTTCTCCTAAATCACAGGATTTGGTACATCAAAGTAATAATGTAACGGTTCATTCTGCTAATAAAATAAAGGTGTACTTCACTCAATGTTTAACGAATCTCCTCGACGTAATATATTTAGTTACACGCTATCATCATCACCACCATTACGATACCGTTCAGATTGACACTTCTAACTTTCAAGTATGTGTATTCCTTTACAAACCAGCCCTCTGTGAACATGGCGTTCCATGATGAGCTTATACATGCATCCCACGCCGTCACAAAGGCCTTCGCCATATCGCCATTCCCGTCTGCCAAGCCGTCGTATAACGCCATGTACCAGCAAACGGTCAGCGAGGACGGGCATGGACGGTGTGTGCGACAAGAAACGGAAGGAAATGACGTCATAAACCGTGCGGATCAAAATATCCGGCTTACGACGCTGCCTGAGAGGGGAATAGATAGCGCGGTTGTTCGGCCCTCGCGACTCAGTCGCCGCGCGCCGTCGCGTCGCATCGCGTCGCATGACGCGACGTGACGTCAAGGAATGGATTCAGGAGAAGGGGGTATGTGAGTGACCATTGTGCACTCTGCGAGGGATCAAGTTGCTCTAATTTTGAAATGTTGAGTTAAAAATGTCGGACGTAATAAAAGGTTGGACAAAAAATTTATTAATTGAAATTTGCGTATGGCATACAAGGAGACGACACATTAGAAAAGAGCATCAACCAACTCTTTGATACATCAGCTTATTTAAGACTTAATGACTAATTTTTTATTACGCAAATATTTTTTCAAACAAACTTCGTGCAAAATAGCATATTTCGAATGATTAGATTTACATTACAAACTTGTTATAAATGGTTATAAATGAAAATTCATATTTAAATACCAGTTTATTTTGAAATCGTACTGACTAATTGAACCAGGTGTATGTGGCTGTGAAGCAGCTTCTGTGCACCATATTTTTCATAAAGAAAAAATTAAATTGACCGATGTAAAAAGACCCAACACTTGCAATACTGAAGCTAACTCCTAAATCTCTTGTCCTTTGCGATGGGCGTGTTCATTCAGCCTTCCACGAAGTCACATGATAACTCGCCCATCTTTGAAACTCAACAGTCGGATAACGAGATTGCTATTTGCTCTGTGGTAACGTCGCTGCCAAATGAAGTTCAACAACTAAATAACATAATCGCTACATTAAGACCGCTGCTAACGTAAAATATCTTCCTGCTTAAACGCACAGTTTACGTGACGTGAACCCAACACACAGATTTCATGAATCAAGCACTCCGTTGGAAATGATAATAATATCTCTCTTGTTCTCGCAGCTATTGCTCGAGGCGACATCCGTATCTATACTAGGGGACACGTACAGGCTACTGATCCTTCTAATAATTCGTTTCAGGCAAATTACGAAAGGTTGAATGCTTAAATGAATATATAGAAAACCTAGTGATTTGCTCGCGTATCCTGCACCAGAACGACGATGCAAAGATTCGCCATTCGAACCCACAACCTTCGCGGGGAGCGCAGTCGCAGTGGCCTGCGCAATTTAGGTCAGTGGACGGCGTTACACGCTTGGAGAATATCCTTGGCCGACTCAACGACAAGACGACGACGACGACCAAGAGGACGACGCGGTCTCAGCGGACGTGCCTGCATTTGCCGCCGCCTCCCGCCCCCGGCCCCGCACCACGAAACTTTTGTGGAGAGGCCCTCTTCTGCACCAGCTCCGCGGAAAGCGCGCAGCCGTCGAGGTCAGCGGGGCTGCTCCGGACACGGGGGCGGCGCGCATCACGAGCGGAGCGGAGCGGCGGAGAGCGAACAGAGGTGCACACGGACAATGGCAGAAGAGACAGCGAAGGAAGAGGGAGGGAAAGAAAAGAAAGAAAGAGAGAGAAAGCGACGGAGAAGGAAAAGAGAAGAAGAGAAGATGATAATTAAGAAGAAGAAAAAGAAGAAGAAGGAAAAGAAGAAGTACTACGTTCAACTACGGGCAGCACCGTGACCAAGAAAACAAATAGAATTAAAAATAGAAAACCTAATGTGAATTCGGTAGCAATTTAATAAAACAAATGCTGCAATGCTACAGGATGAGGAATGCAGTGTGGTGTGGAGAAGCTCGAAAAGTATTTAATGGAGAAGTAACATTCTCAGGACGGAACAAAATCGCTGCACGAAGCCAATCGTCCCTCTTGACTGGCCGTGTATTTCACTGGAGTGGAAAAGGAGGATCAGATAACGGTGCGGCGTGGGGATAGGTTGAGTAGGTTGAGTTGTGGGAGGCGGAGGCGGCGGCGGCGGCGGCGGCGGAGGTGGAGGTGGAGGCGGGGCCCCGAAGTCGAAGGGAGCGGCTTAAGGCACCAAAGGGCGGTTCAGATCGGAATCGGCGATGCACAGCCACGACGGAAGGGCGGCCGTAAGGGGAAATCGGCACAATGGAAGGGCGGAAACGAGGAGAGCCAGAAGCGCAGCGTGGAGGAGAAGAAACTCATTCAGACGTTTAAATGGCAATATTTGGTAACATGGAGGCAATTATTTGCAAAGACGGAGCCGACGAAGAAGAAGAAGGTAGTGAGAAAGGTTTGGATTTGCCTTAAAATGGATCCGATAGTACGCCTTTGGAAAAGGCAGCCATAAATGAAAGAAATGTTCGGAAGTCAGTTTTGTGCCGAAACTATGAAAAAAACAGTAATGATAATAGTAATATTAATAATAATAAAAACAATAATAATACGAGGAAGAGACAAATCTACAGATAAAAATAAAGGGAAAGAAAAAGAAGAAGGGAAATTAGAAAGGCCCAAGAAAGGATAAAAATAAAACACCTCTAACTCAGAGCGAAGAAGAAACTGATGGCAGAGGAGCACTCAGAAGCCCAAGGAGCGGCGGAGGGCGCCTCTGTGAAGGCGGAGGGGTTCGTGCCATAAGGCGACGGGGCAGGCGGGCGGCAGCAGGCGAAGGAGGGCGGGGAGAGGGGCAAGTGCGGGGCGGGTTGGCTAAGGCGGTGCGGGGGGACGGCCTTGGCTCGACCAGATATTCAATATCCCGTGCGTCTTGTCTTTTCGACCATTATAGTTCCTGCGGCGCGGGCCCGGCGCGGCGCGGCGTGGCGGCCGTTGCGGCGACGGGCGTTTCCTCCCATGGGCAAAGGAATGGCGGGGGATTCTTTGGAAATAACGTTTCTTCCGAGGGATTTAAAAACTTCCGGAACCTGATTCCTTCCCCTTCCCCCACAGCGGCTGGGGTTATGTTTGGATCTCCGACCTCGCCCTTGAGAGCCACCCAATCAAGAAATGCTGCGCGCTTTGAAGCTTGGGCAAAAGGGGGTGAACAGAGCGGCCCCTCGGTCTTCCGAGCTGTTGCCAACCAACTCGCAACAACGTCAATATTAGGACGTATCTGCCGCTCAAACCGAGCGAAACGTATCCAAATATAACTTCGCTCAAGCAACTCCCGAAAGTGTTCAAAGTGCTCAAACTCTGGGGGCGGTCAAAAGAAAAAAGTCGTTACGATCCAGCCTAAGGAGAAACCATCTACGGCTCTCATCTCAAAAATATTCGCTCAAAATATACAAGCCCTCCTTAAACGTACAACATGCAATAAATGAAACGAACACGAGAGACGATCATAAAATATAAAAATAAGACAGGTTTCATTAATTCATCGAACACGAAGTTTGACACATTAAACGCAATCAATATTCCAAACCTTTCGCTTATGATTTTGATGCATGTAATAATTACGGGCTCTTTAGCTTGGACTCATCAATGTCATACACAACACTCCGAAACAAACGACATATAGAATTACACAAACACAAAATCTGCGATTCAATGGATATAAACACACACACACACACACACATGTATTGTAAGTAATTTTTAAGGATATGAAAATCCCTATCCCAAACCCTAATTAAAAAAAGCCTATCTCACACTTAGTTTAAAACCATTTTGTTACCATTTAAAACCGCTGATACGCAATTACGCAATTTTAATTGAGAACTGTTTGCTTTGAAGTTGTATATGTATCTTTCACAGAAATGCAACTTTCATAAGCACTATATTACTATTGCCGAAGAATAACTAACCCTTCACATTTTTCTCATTAGTATCATGCATTAAATAGGGAAAACCTGGTACGTTGTAATGGCATCTGTTCACGCACACATTCAAATAACTCGTAATAATAATGATAATATTGGTCGGTGGCTAAGAAAATTGACAAGTAATTTTCCTTCACCTTGCAGATCGACTTGATATATAATGATATAAATATTTAAGATATCATTTGAATTCAACAATTTTGATTTGTATTAACCAAAATTGCTGTTATGTAGTCGACAGTTTTTCCAGTAAGAAACCCGATTGTTTTGCAATTATCATTTTCTTTCATGTAATTTTTATGGTTCGGTGAAACTCCTCACTTCGCAAGTTACAAATTTCTTCAAAAAGTCAAAACATTCTAAATAATAAACACTACGGGAGAGTAAGGTCAATTCAATTGTTTTGCATGATACAATAAAATCGTGCACTAATTAAATTTTGTTTCTAATGTCAATAAATATATCACATGAAAAACCCATAATTGAAAATCTGATATAAAAATGCAAACGGGAAAAAACGTTCTTATTTTATTTGCAGCTCACCTTACAGCTCGAGTTTGTAATGTATTTTTCCACCAATTCCACCTTTTAGATCTTCAGATTTATCTGAAAAATAGAATAAATAATTTAATTTATTTGATAAAGAGTAGTATTTAAAAATTTAAATTACAAATCCCACACCCTTTTAAAACTGCCAATTTACGTTTTTTTGTTGTTTTTTTGGTAAGGAAGAATTTACGTTCGAATTTTCTGATTTTTTTCCGTCATAGCTTATTAATACTTTTTAGTTATAGTTTACTTACAACACAAATTTCTATTCGCAAAAATTTCGCACTCTTCGCTAATCATGAAGAGTAGAAATTATTTACAGACGATCAACTTGCATATTATTGAATAAAGTCATACCTCAAACAAAAATAGCCAATTTGCAAATCAATGTAACTAATATCTTAAATAAAAGAGTTTTTGAGTTTTCTGTTTAAACATAAGAAATAGAACTTCCTTGTTTATTTATCTGAATTTTCGCCATGAAGTTTCAGAACAAATTACATTCGAGGAGTAATGATGCTATAGCGAATTCAAATTCAAAGTCCTGTGATAACTGAAATGCGCTTTCTTTATTGTAATGTAAATAAAATATATTTTACGGTTAAAAAATATTAGTGCATGATTTAACGAACTAGCGTGTTTCACGCAAGAAAATCACGCAACACACTACATTTTATTTGCATTTTCATATGTATATTTTCTTTAACGCACGCACAAGAGTTTCACAAGTCTTTTACTAATGTATCGCCTCCAAGGTCGATTGCAGTTGCCCTTATACTTCTCGATATAAATCGAGTTTCACCCAGAAAGCATCATTCAATTTCATTTCTCCTCATCAGTATATTGGTGCTTAATGAACGTAAGAAACAAAAGTAAAATACTTTTACTTTGTCATATTTTATTTTACGCAACTGTGGATAACAACGCTAGAAAGTTTATACCAAATACCAAAATATTGAACTATGCTGCAACATAACACTTATTTCATTGATCTAATGAGTCAGTCGGCGATGAACACAAAGTAAAATAACGATGTAAATAACTTACTTTGCTTTGATGAACCATGGATTAAAATTTTATAATTCATGAGCAAGTATAATCCTAGTTTTTGTCACTAAGAAAAGAAATGAACGATTTTCGAAGTTGCAATGGAAACGTTTGCCCCAAGATTAGTATTCGTGCCTCCTCTTGTAGGTCAATCCCGCCGCCCGAATCCTTCCCCGTTCAGATCAAGTTACCGCTGGCGAGGTCAGTCGGCGAGGGAAGCGGATTATGAGGAGGGGGAGGGGGAAGTGGCGTGCGAGGGCGCGCACGCACACACGCGACACCCAGGCAGGGTTTTACCCCGCAGGGCGGGGCAGGGCGGGGCTGGGCGGGGCTGGGCGGTCCCGGGCGAAGAGGGGCGGGGAGGGGCAGAGCGAAGCGATCGGAGCCGGGCGGAGGGCAGAGCAATGCAGGCAGACATACTTCATGCACACAGAAGGGTTTTGCGGCCAACGCCCAAGGCCACGGTGATGATACTAGGGTGCAAACTTTCTCATCCTATTGACCACGGCGTCCAATAAGAATTCCAGGGTCTCTCGCAGTAGCTCTGGGATGCAGTGAAGAGCACGTTGGCACACCTCGAGCATTGCAAAGAGCAGTAGGCCTATGTCAATCCTAAACCTTTCCACGCAGTTTTCCGTGACTTCATCTCGATAGTATTGTGGTGGGTTCCAGTTCCTCAATTAGACAAAGATTCTTCACAATTGGCAGTCAGATAAAGAAATAATGAAAGCTTTACGTAACAAATGACACGACAGACTCGGAATGCCCCACACGCCTGAAAACATGAATGTATTGCGTACATATCGAATCATCAGCCTTAATGTTCACGTACCTGCCCCCAGCACCAGTCCCTCAGGATCGACCGTTCAAACTGTAAACGTCACGGCCTTGCAAAATAATTTTTTAACACCTATAATGCTACTAAAACCGACTTTCTTATCCATAATCGACCTTAAATACGTTTCGTAAAATTGATTAAGTTTGATAACTTTCGATTCCTAATCGAAAATTATAGCAAAGATACATTAACATTAAAATCTACCAACAGCGCTCTAAGAAATGAACTATTTTCTCAAAGTCAACTAACTCTACACAAAATGTTAAAGACCAAAATATTTACATCACGTGTCAGTTATCACAAAGGTATAGTTAAATTTATGGTAGTATTTATATATTTAGGAAATTGTTTTATCAAAAAATATGTATTTTCTCAATTTTTCATTTCATTAATAGTACAATAGAATGATGATTTTAAGAATATTGTAGAAAGGTTTGCAGCAGTTTCTTTTAAAAAGTAGATTCAGCGTTTCTGAAAAAGTACAAGCTCATTTTAAGAGATACGTTTTGCGTTTTCGACAAAGTTCATTACAAACCATTTGAAATACTTGTACTCCCAAATACAATAATGTGTTAAAAATCATCCACAATTAAATATCAGTTATGAGAGATATTTGATAAAATTACATTTATGTACGTGTTGAAAATATAACAACAAACGAAACGGAGTTAATGTTATTTTTTTATTCAGTGAAGTTAGAATTTTCCGTAAAGGTTTAAAGAAAAAAATTCAAACAATTTTTGAGAAAATACTATTTTAACGTTGTTTTAATATTATTTTAACATTAAATATTATTTTTAAAGTTGGCTATATTTTACTGAAAATCGACTACCACAAAATCTTCACTATGATTTTCCAACACTTCTACAAAGAGGCAAAAATATTTTCTTCTTGTAAACGAATGTGCACTGGGAAGTATGGTATAGTACACGTCTCATTCACTCGCATATTAAAATAGTATGTCTTTTTCTCTCTGGCGGGGTGACAACTTGAACGCTTCGGAGATCAGCAGAATTGATTGTTTCAAGCAAGTATTCTCTTTAGCCGCGCGATATCTTCGTTGACCGCTTACTCCGTGGGTTGCTATATTTTACGTTTCTAATATTATTAGGACGTAGGTATACGAAAAATGTATTACTATTAAAATTAGACGGTAGAACACCTCGTATACGAGAAAATAAAAATGAATAGCATTGCGTGTCTTGCAGCAGGGCAAAAAAGCATACTTGTACACAGGCCGCGGTGGGCCCTGAAAGGAAAGCAATTTTAAAAATGGTCTACGAATATTCAAATATCAGGGCACCTTTTGGAACATTCATTATTTAAATACGTCTATTTTCGGAACTCTTAGACGGGTCATTATACTCCATTATTAAATAGTTTCAACAACTCATCTATTGTTCACCTACACTTATTATGTTTCGATACCTTCTTACATGAGCTGCCAGTCCGTCAAATTCCTCCGCTATCTCCCCCCCCCCCCCACGTCGCTCAGAGCCCTGATGCGGGTGAGCAATAACCGCAATCGCTTCTCGGGTCGCGCCCTGCCCGCCCACTCGCCGCCGAGTGCAGTGGGAAGCGCAGGTCGGCTCCCGGTTCCCAGAAGGCGCGGGCGCGGACAGGCGAGGCGGGAGGGCCTTCCGAGAACGCGCGCTTTTGCACGGCGCTATCGCTCATTTCGCGCACCGCCGCTCCTGCGCTCACCGGCGGCGGCGGCGGGCGCACGCTGGGGCCGGATGGCCGAAACGCGGCCCAAACCTCAAATTCCAGTTCAATGACCAACTCTCCTGTAAATCGCTCATTACAAATCCGGTCTGATATTTCAGACCAAAAGTAGCAATCCGCAGATAAATCTTGCCCTTTAATAAAATGATTTTATTACAGGTTTTATTTTAATCTTCAATTTCCTTCAAATTTATATCGCATAATATTTACAGCTATTATTTATTAACTACTAAAATCTTCATACACTAGGTTGATGTTTAATTAATTTCACATATCTCAACGATCATTTCACATACCCATTGCAAAAGTTAGCAAAAACAGTACTACGAGACTTATTCATAGATTCAGAGAGATTACTTCTTGACAGTACCGCACGTACCGCGCATTTGAAAACTCGTAGGTCATTCCTCTTTGACAACATACGTGCTTTCCATACCTCTACCACTGCCAATGGTCGAAGTTGTCGGAAGCAAAGGAGGTTTGGAGGCTTCGTCCACGTTTTCGCCATTTGGCCCCACCGTGGGCGGTCGACAGCGAGCGGATGTCCCTTACGCCTGGGCGCACCGTGCCTCCCCGCTCGCTCCACCGC
>BOPP01000013.1:14228333-14242120 GCA_017312745.1 Gryllus bimaculatus | reverse complement strand
CAGATCGACTGCCGCTCGCCCGCACAAGGCATCGCCAACTCACGCAGCCACCCTCGGTCATAAGCATTGCACCCAATTGTCAGTCAAGCCATCACACGAATGCACAAGAGAGGACGTCTAACTGTCGGTAACTGGAAAGTTCGTTTTAAAAAGAAGCTCAAAAATGACACTGCCTACACATATATATCTAGTATACATTGGGCTTGCCAAACTACAACGGTACGGTCATGTTTAATTGAATCTATGGATGAGGAATGCGAAACGTGCGATCGCGCAGATTCTCTCGCAATCGGAAACTGGAGGTGTTCCAACATCACACTCTTCATCGCATTATTTCTAACTTTTGCAATTTACGACCATTTAGAGTTAGCAACGAAAATAAGACGTACACCATTTTTAAGCATCGCTCTGACTGTGGGGGAAAAATTGACGCACAGACGCCCTTGAAGCGAGGCGGCACCACGAGGGCGGTATGCAACGTATCTGTGTTCGTTGTTAGCCACAGCATCTCTCCTCGCTGACAAATGTAGCAAGATTATAAAAAGGGAGGCGGTTAATAGGAAGTCGCGCATCCCCGTGGCAGGTTGGATCATTTTTTTTGTCACAAAAATGGGTAACATGCAATGGTTAATACATTGTAATACATCGAAACTATTTATTATGATATAATAAATAGTTTCAATGCTCGCATGCTCGTCGTCACCTATCATTTTAATTAACTGTATTTTTTGTAAAAATTCAAGTAGTTTTGTTCATGAAACTCCTCCTCCGTCCCGCTCCTAGAAAGAGCAGGATTAGGCAATTGAAAGCAACCTCTCATTGACAGGTTATAGAACCGCAATAATAAAGAGATATATATCATTGATCGATAGATAATATTGTTTTTCACTAGTTTGAGGTCACTAAGCTAAACGCGATCCGATAAAAGGGGACACTCGCTACAAAACCACGATTGTACTTTACCGACAAAGAACACCACGAAATTTAAATGAAATGACGGAGGGATTGCGCGGTTTGGCTAAACTTCTCATAAGTAGAGCTGGAAAGTTCATGCAATTACATCTTATTTGTTAATGGTCATATTTTCCTGCAAAATTCAAATGTGTATGTTTCATGGCAAAATATTGAAAATAAGGTAAGAAATGTTTTGCATATTTTCCATATTGACATTTTTCGCATATTTCACTTTGAGTATATTGGGATATAAATGAAAATTTGTGCGCTTTTCCCACATTTTTGCCTAAAATAACACACATATATGAATTTCAACGGAAAAAATATATTAATGGAAAGCATGTAGTTTTCTGTTCCTTCAAGTTCGTTAGTCCATGAGTTTTAGACTACTGACGGTCAACGCCGCCGAAGTAATATCTGCTGTTATCGGTTTATAGAGAAAATAAAGAATTCAAGGACAACCTTAGTAGATGCACTTGCAATTAATTACGAGGCAAGGGATAAATTCATGGCAGCGTCAGATGAGACGGGGAAAGCAAATAGAAAGAAAAGAAATGAGTTCGGAGGGAATCTAGGATTTCGTACTTTAGAGCTAATGGGTAAATTCTTGGAAGGAAATAGTGTGTGATGTCGAAATATAATTTTCTACGTACAAAATTATATTTTCTAATGGGAGGCAGAAACTAACAACAGATAATCTTAATGGATTTCTTGTTGCTCTCTGTGCTCCTCATGCAAAATAAAATGTAAAGAAGTAGTTATTAATTTATTTATAATTTGCATATTCTCTGTTTTTAAGTGGCAAATATGTGTAATGACATTATAAAATACGTCTTTGTGACCAAACGCAGCATGTCTTAACAATTGGTGTGAATATTTAAACATATTTGTGGCATATTTGCATGCACATTTCGGGGCTAAGAGCTTGCATAAAATTTCTCCAATGGTTTCTATTCTTTCCACGATTTTATCGATATCCACTAGAAGTAAGTTACGCTTTTAATAATGAATATAATAGAGCAAAGAAATTGATTGAGATACTTTTTTGTACTAACTCGCAAGCAGCGCTGTCTGAGAAGAGGATCAGGAGGGCTCGGTTCTTTCAAATTCCCCGTTAATGGCGAGAGGCGGAAAGCATTCTGAGAATGGCCGGGTCGCCGGGAAATTTCAGAGGCGCGGCCGGATGCGAGCGAAATGTCAGGCAGGGCGCTATCGATGTCTCGAAAAGGCTCCTTCAACTTCCTCCTGAAGGCCCCGACACAGGCTCTTTCAACTAGAACAGGGCTGACGAACACAACAGGCCCACTACGAACATTTACGCGTTGCTCCAGAAGTGTTTTAGAGTGGAATCTCGGTAACTAGAATTTTTGTTACATAGAATTACATGATTTTCGAACACTACATCTCTTGTATTAATATAATAATACTACAATTATTTAAATAAGAATCAGATTTTTTGTACAAAAGAGCCACGGGCTCGGTAGTGTGCTGACTACAGGTTGGGAAATGCAACTGTTCCCTTTCTTTTTTTATCAAAACAAAAATGTTTATGTGAATGATGGGACCATCTCGCATCTGATCACTTGAAAGAAGTGTCCCAAAGAATCACCCACCACATCATTCCAACAATATGGAAAGTGTCTAACACCCTCAGTTTCACCTTGACAGACCCTTCCGATTATGCAAGTTATTCCTGTGATCATGACCACATGTCTCGATGCGCATCGCGAAGTGAACGTAACAACCTCCGACTGAATTATCAAGTCCGTGGGTGTCATTCTCAGTTTTAGGTCTCTGTGTTGTTCAAAATTCATCGATTACACATTAGTAAACATTAGTGACCAGGTGTTGTTCCAGTTGTATACTATATTTTAAAATATCTTCCCGTCTTGCAGTGTCGTAAAATATGGTTGCCCCGGCTTTTAAGGGAACTTTTTGGAACGAGCAGCTCGACATCCAAAGCGGTCTAATCACATCGCGATACGTCAGAAACACGATGTAAAGCACACCTTCCCCATGCAGACCGCATGCGGCCCTCCAATCGCCAGTGTGCCATGCGCGGTTGATCGCTTCCTGGAAAGGCTCACCTACGCTCGGAGGAAAAGACGGTTTGTTTTCGCAAGGCAGGGCTCGCCCCGACAGGCCTTCTCGTTCACCATCTGCCCGAGGTGGCCTATGATTAACGTCACTGTATGCTTTTATTATTTTGCCCATAATGCCAATTCCAACTTCATTCCACCACTTTCGCCTCGCCGCCTACAATCTCTCGTTCAACGGGTCGCATTTTGAAAGTCTTGTACTGTCAAGTTTGTCAAGTGTTGAAAATATTATTAGACAACTTTGACTTCAGATTTAGACTCCGGATCCTGTAATCCTTAAATACCAACTATTTAATTTCAGAAGATTGTTCTCTACTAATACAATTCTTTAGGATTGTCTACGACTCTCACGCGTCTCCCTTTTGGTCTTCGAGGCGACCACCTTTCCGTACTCATACAGTTCTTGACACCTGGGGAGGTAACGGGCCGGGCCGAAGGCCGACGATGGGATTCGGAGACGGTCGCCGGCGCGGGAATGCGACACGTGACAGCCAGAGTGAGAGCTTGGAAAGGAGAAACGAAAGATAAACGTTTGAAAAGAGGTTGGTGAGAAATAGATTGTGAAGAAAATTAAATATGATTTAACACATACATCACATTGGGAAGATACACTTGTGTCACCTGGAACATACATATCAACAAAAATTCTAAAACATGTTTTCAGTTTTTTAGAACTGTAGGAAAATTCTTATTTCGACACATATTTAATCCATTTAAAATTAAATACGAAAATTGAAATCTGTAATATGGGTTTACTTGTGAGACATGTTCGCATTGTTGGAAAAGGAAAGGTCGCTGCCATCTGTATAAACGTCTGTGGGAAGAAGGTAAGATGGTGGCAAATAAATGATTCACCAATCTTAATGAAATATGGGTAAACACGACACGCAATACAAATGTTAGGCTTTCGGTATTTCAATGCACAATTTACATTTAATAAGATACGAGAATGTTTTAGTAAATAAAAATTTGATTAGTCTGAGACTGAATCTGGAAGATTTACATTTCCTACCATAAATCTGGATATATGGAGACTCTTCATATACAGACATCAAACAAACATATCAAGCAACAAATCTATTCCGAATAATATATACAATGAGAGGATTGAGTTTGTTACATATTTTCATGAAATTACGGCGTCTACGAAATACAGCTAGCATAAGGAACAAGCTTGTTTTCTGGTATCTGCAAAGAATCCAGGAAACCAATTCTACAACCTTTCTCACATGCTTTGAATCTTTTCACAGAAAACTATTCTCAAGTGGATTCGCAAAAAAAATTACCGAACTTGAGCCGTCTTCTTAACGACTGTATACAACAAAATACAAACACACGGTTTGGAGCATCTTACGCAACGTGGAAATATGGGACAAAGAGCATTTCTACTCCCGGTTTCCTCATCGGCTCAGCAGACAAACCTTAAAGGCTTCTAGCAAGTTGCTCCTTTTCCGCGTCCCCTCGTCTTCAACAATAACGACGCGGAGGGTTCTTGAGTGGAGTTCGCAATTACTCGCTTCCATTTGTTCCCTCCCCCTCACAACAACATGGCTGCAGCGCGACGTGGCCTCGGCGCACTTCCTCAACGAGGCGGCGGCAAACTTGTACACCACACTTAATAATAACAATTCATTATTATAGAATATTTGCTTCAAATGAATAGACCAGTGAAAGATGTTGAAAATTTGAAAAGTATAAATATCAGTTGTATTTTACCTTTCGTAAAAGTATGTACGATAAGTGATTTTCCCAAGATTTATAGATATTATATTCTCTCTGTATGCGTCTACTTTCGGTAAGAAGTAATGTTTTTCGTTGCTTCCTCGTCTTCTTATAATATTTTATATCAAAAACGATAAATATCTTACGTTTTAATACTGTTTTCTGATGCTCTGAAGTAGTGATCATAATACACGATGGAAGACCCACAAAAATGGGTCTTTTTCGCATACAATATGACGTCAACTGTGTGCTCACAAGAAATACTTTTCATCGTTTGCTGCAAAGATCGTGATTCGAAACCATCACCGTGTTTTTCTTCTACTTCTTCAGAATAAGGGTATTTCAATTATAATTATTCTGCTGGTCGACGCGCTTCGAACGGCAGTGCTTTGAACACATTTCCCAAAACGCATTCACTTCTCGCACACATCATCGTCGATGAAATTAAATTGAGTTTTTAAGCGCTCGAGTAATCATCAATGGAATTAATTGTGCCCGACTAACGCAGGTAGGAAAAATTCATGGGTTGATAAAAACAAACAAAAAATTAAACTCTGTTTTATATACCGTGTAATAAAAAATGCACGAACACTGTAGTTGGAGCTTACTGTTCTATTTTTATTTAACTTTTAATTGTATTATTAATATTTGGTAAAACATTTTTAATACACGCCGCTCCAACTACATTTCTCCCGAAGCGCGAGCAGATACTGTTCAGAGATGTGTCTGGCGCGGAAACAGCAATCCCCTGATGCCTTAGTGGCAATGCGAGCCCGCATCGCGAAAGAGGCGATTTTTCTTCGTAAGCGATGTGCGTCGGGCGACATGAATGCTCATGTGGCGCCTCCGTGGATTCCTCCGTTGACTTTCAGGTGTATGGGGGAGGTGCATCTCCAATGACGGGTCACAGACCGCGCGCGATCTTCCTTTAGGTATAATGCTTGCCACTACCTTACTTCACCTTCTCAAATCGTTCACGTTTGCAGATTACAGGCCACAGTATTTTGGGAAGGAAATCGTATCATTAAGAAATAACCGTAAATGTAGAGTCAAGTTCCGGGAATAGCGCCTTCGTTGAAAATTAAGTATCCGAATATCCGTAAGCTCTTAAAAATAAACATTATTTAAGATGAACATTATTTAGTATTTAAGATTTGTGCCCAACGTATTTATTTTTAAGTACGTCTTAAAGCTCATAAGAGGGAGAGAAATATATTTGTATTTTCGCAGAGGCAGAGTATGATAAATGTCACATTTAAACGAAGTCAAGCGAATTCAGCATTTGGAATGAGTATGATAAATGTCACATTTAAACGAAGTCAAGCGAATTCAGCATTTGGAATGTACAGTGTTATTCAAAATTCGATGATTCAAAAAAAAGCTTTAAATACAAGTATGTATTACAAAAAAAGACAGCCTAACAAAACTAAACGAAATAAAACATAGAAATACATTTTTTGTGAATAGATAGAAATACATGTTTATACTTTCTTGTAAAGAGAAAGTATTGAAATTCTGCGGCAGAAATCGGCGAATTTTCGTCACAGCAATTCGTATTGTGGTGCTCTGGTAACGAAAAAGTGGATAGATATTGCCGTTATATGCAGTAAATTACTTCCTCTAACACCTTGTCTATTCAGAAACCATGTTTTGTGGGACCTTGACCACGAAAAATCAATTTGACGACTTAACGTCTATTTGTATGTCTAATTGCCTGTTTGCGTGTCTGTTTACGCTATCAGTCCGTGGTCAACGCTAGAGCTTAAACTGTCTGGAAGAATTCTCCAAAAATGATATTCCCCAGACTATCTGCACGTACTCCTGGCATTGCGAGATTGAAACATAATTTCATTTTTGGATGCACTTTACACGAAGCTTAAACACATTAAACATTTATTCAAAAACTTCTGTTTTTTATTAAACTTTTTCCTCGGTTAGAGTAGAGAACGCGTAAAAATACACTTGGGCTATTTCTTTGTTAAAATCTCTGCATTTTGAAAATTGAAAAGTTCAACATTTTTTGACGTATTCCTCTGACGCTATGACATGAACGGGGAAAAGAATAAACCACCTCTTCCCATGGAATTTCATGTTTCCTTTTTTTTATTTTTTTATTTAAAATCAGAATAACGGAAATGCAAAGTTACGACTACAACGCATATAAAGAAATTCAAGCAACAATACATTGGCCAATTTCGGAAAACTGTAAACTGTCAAGTACCATAAATAATTATATACATTCCAATATTTTTTATTGAAGAATAGTTATTTATGTATAATTTACAGAAAGTGGGTCTTCGGCATTTTGAAATGAGTACGGTGAAGACACTTTCGTACGAGTTGAGTTTATTACTTTTTAGCACAAATTCATGAAAATTTACAAATATGTGCTCTTAAAAATCGTTGTGAATATGCGAGGCGGCAGCCGTGTGTTTTGTTTACATTGCAGAACTCAGTTGTTTTATACGGCCATGGCTTTTTTGTGGTTCGCATATGGCGAAGTAACACTATTCAATACACAGATTTTATGCAAAATTGTTGAAAAAATACGGGGTTTCCTTTCAGACAAATATTTTACAATTCACTTATTTTTGTCGGTGGATGTTTCTGAAATTCACGATTCAATCCTCTGTTTCAGAAATGTCTTAGAGCACTGCTATTTTGACAGAATCACAGACGCCGACGGCGGCGCCCCGCCCTGCCCGCGCATGCCCTCACGCCTCCACCCGTCCCGCCCACGCATCCGGCGGCGCCGCCTCGCCGACAAAGGCTTCGTCGGAACTCCCTCCCCCCGCGCGCGCCGTACGCACGCGCACGCACGTCTGGCCCGCGGCGACGGCGGACGGCAGGGCGCTTTACCTCTGGCAGCGCAGTCCCAGCCCCTGACCCTTCCCCGCCTCACCCCACCGCCTCCCTCACCCAGGCCCCGCAGCGCCAGCACGTCTCCACCGGTGCGTCGCCTCGCCCTTCGAGCGGTGGCGGCCAGAGGTGGCGCCGTCAAGGCCCAGCGACGCTCTTCACCGCCTTTCGCCTACCCCCACATTTCACTGCGAGCAACAATATTAAATGATAGCTTAGCTAGGTGTCTTCCACGTGGTTTTTAATCGCATGGGAAGAATACGAAAAATTGGCCAATTCCCCACCTCGCTTGTGTGAAACGGTGGATGGGATGGGCTCTCACGGGGAGTGACGAATGGTTTGCCTCACAGACGCAGGCTGTCCGATTACATGGACATCCTAACAGCACAACTGAACTGATTGGGTCCGCGTCGTGCATTGCCGCGTGCGCTTCTTCCACGCCAACACTGCGCGGAGAGGAACTGCTGGGAGGAAGGGCCGCCTCCCGCTCTGGCTCCAAATTGGCGCTTCCCGCTTTGTGTAATTAGCAATAAGGGCGGTTTGATGAGATGTTTCCATAAACTAATTTCGAGCCAGCCGAACGGAACCAGGGAAGCGAAGGAGGTGGCCACGAGCGCGGCGAGGAAGGGAGGGAAGCCCAGTGCGGGGCGGAGTGCACTATCAGAAGGGCGGACAAAGCAGAAGAGGGCGGAGCGAGTCCTTTTCGCCAAAGCCGTCGCGGACCACCGTTCCCTGGCGAGAGGGAGCCTGCGCAGAGCGGAGCAGAGTAGAGTGGCGGTGGGGCAGGAGAGGATGTTTTGGCAAAAGGGGAGAGTTAGCCTCTGCGGTGAACGAAGGAACGTGCCTTGCAGTCCCAGCTAGGCAAGTCACAGTGATTATTTAATCAAACAAAAGAGTCCTTTCAAAGGTCATTTACCAGAGCAATTAAAGCACGTGGGGATTAAAGATACGAGGGAATTTATACTAGCATTATCAACAGTACATTCTGGCACTTATTATGAATGGATTATACTTCTGATTAGTCTCTAGAATCATTGAATGTTGAAGCTACATTCATAACATACATAACACCAAATGTACAAAGTCTCTTGGCAAAGTTTGATCCAATAAGTAAATACATAAATTAATACCAAAATATAGCGTTCAGCGACACCAGAATAACAGAAAACATAGAGAATTGGGAAATTGAAATTAGAGGGTATAGGTATAGTATAGATGTAAATCGCAAAATCGAAGAACGGGGGGAGTAATAATATTTGTGAAAACAGATATTAAAATAGAGAATGTTAAAATAGACTATTTATAAAACAACTGTTTGTTAGTTAAATTAGATATTTTTGTACAGAATACAGAGGATCGGTAGTTGCTGTCTATTACTCATCAAATGCATCTGGTAACGAATTTATTGACTACATTACAAAGTAGAAAAAATAATGACAATTAATGCTTGGGTAATACTGGGGGATTTTGATATGAAATCCACACAGAATGGAATGATAGAAAATTGTATTGCGAAGAAATAAAAATGCTGTGCAAGAAGACAGATAATATTGCTAAATACAAAATTGCTAAAGAAATGAGAGAACCCGACAAATGAGAAGAGTAGAAGAAGATAAGAAATAGTGTAGTTAAATTAAGTACGAAAAGGAAAGAATACTATAACAATACTACTCAAGAAAACAAAAATAATAGTAAAGAATTATGAAAGGTAATTAAGAATTTAACAGGAGGTAAAAGCTGTGATATAATGACGAAAGATCTTATAATTGATAAAATTAGTAAAGAAGATATAGCTAATGAATTCAATAACTATTTTGTGAATAGCCTTAAAAGAATAGGACAAAATACAGACGCAGGAAATATTTACAACGAAGATGAAAGATGGTGTGACGGTGAATTTAATACATTTGAATGGATCAAAAGAGTTGTCGAATCAATTGAATCTATGGATTACCAAACAAAAAAGGAACAGACGAGGGTATTACTACAAGAATGTTAAAAGAAAGTTATGAAATATTTGAAGCAGTATTGTAGAAAAATAGTTCACAAGAAAAAGGGATTTTTCCGGAGTCATGGAAAACTTTCACAGTAATACCCATTCCAAAAGTGACAAATACGAAGAGAGGAGCTGAATTTAGGCCAATAAATAAGCTACCTATATATGAACAAATATTAGAAGAAAGAGTAAAGAAACAGTTAAATGAGTATATTGAAAAAAAATAAAATTATAGGAAATGAACAATCAGGCTTCAGAGAAAAACAATCATGTGAAACCGCGATACAAGCAGTTTTAGACGAATAGAAGATTAATATTGATGCAGGAAAGAAAGCAAGAGTTATCTTTTCAGATCTCAAGAGGGCATTCGAAATTATTGACAGGAAAAATTTTATTGAGAAAATGTACAAATACGGAGTCAAAGGTGACGTTAAAAGTGGTTTACTTTATATCTTATCAAGAGTAAGGAAAAAGTGAAATATAATAATAATATCTCAGTAGAAATTAGCATAGATTTAGGTGTTCTGCAAAGATTAGTTTTAAAATTAAAGGTTAATATTGTTTATAATTTACATTAATGACTTAATCAAGTATATGATTGTAAAATTCAATTATTTGCTGATGACACCTTATTGTATGTAATAGGGAAAACAGAAGCGGAAATATAATTTAAACTGCAGAGTATATTTATTGCAATACAAGAATGCTTATGGGTAAATAAATGAATAATTAATGTTGAGAAGACTATATTTATGAATTAAATAGTGGAAGAAACATAGAAGTAAGGGGAACTAAAATATTCACAACTGACTTACAGGAAATACAACGGGTATACAAAATGAAATCTCTGAGAGTAATTATCGAAAGTAAATTAAATTTTAAAGACTCCACAGAGTAACTGGAAAGAGCACTGGAAAGAATATTAATATTTTAAACAGAATTGGGCAATACTTAAATGGATAGACAAGATATTTGGTATATAAATGCATAATTGCGTCACATTTTGGCTACTGTGGAACAATACTAGTCCAAAAAACTGAAATAAAAAAACTTCGGATACAACAAAACAAGAGCCATGAGAGTAATAATACAATGCAATAGATACACTATAGTGCTAGATATGTTAGATATTCTGTCAATAAATGAGAGAATTCATTACAATACACTACGTTTTATTTTTAAATTAATTACAAATCATATAACAGGGGATTTGGAAAACAAAATCGAAAGAGTGAAAGATTAAACAAGGGAAACAAGACAAGCTTAACAGTTAGTAATTAATTTCAGAAATTGTACAGGCAAAAAACAGATAATTTGAGAAAACATTTGAATTGTATAATGTATTACCGTTAGAAAGAAAAATTTATGTACAAATTGCAGAATTTAAAAAATAGAGAGAGAAATTATAACACATACATATTACACATAATTATAATACATAAAAGTAGAAAACGAATTTTGTAAATAGTTAAATAGAGAATACATATCGATGTAAAGAATGTATGTAATTGTGTTTCAAATTGCGGAGAAGGCTGAATAAACCTATCTATTTATCTATCTATCTATTTACCTATCTATCTATATATCTATTAATTCTAACTATTAATAAAATATCTCTACCTATTAATAGAAACTAATCGGGAGGATGCAGGTTCACACATGGGGGATATTACGGGAAACGCGAATCGGATCTCCCCATTCAGCGGGGGAGGAACACCGAGCCCTCTCGGAGTCAATATCAATTATATTAATAGGACTAATGACTATGGCGGCTCACATGAAGCAAGCAATCTAAGAAGTAAATATAACACGACCAAACCCATTGGTTGGCCTTGTTTCAGAAGAAGCCGACGACGACGGTCTGTCGTAAGGCCATCGCGAGTCGCTTGTGTGGGCGTGTGACGGGCGGGCACCTCTCGGCATCGTGGCGCGGGGCGCGCCCACGAGTCCGGGGGGAGGGGCGCGTGCCGCCGTGAGCGGCCCCGTATTCCGGGCGAGGGCGAGCGGTGGCCGGCGCCTGCCCACGGCCGAGGCCACGTCGTCGGCTTCTTCTGTCCCCGCAGGGCCAGAGCTCTGGAGAAAGCGATATGAGGGCTCGTGGGGCCCGCAGGGAGTGTTCCATCAGCGCTGAGCCCCATCCGCACGACAAAAACGAACCCCGAGCCCGGCGGAGGCGGCGCCAAGCCCTTGGAGTGGCAAAAACTATTTACCGGGCACATTTCTCTAAAAGGCAGCCCCCGACAACAGCGACTGCAGGCACTTCCGTTTGTCTTACGAAAAGCATTTCAAATAGATATAAAAAAGGTTTTGAAAGAGTAAAAATTGTATTCGAATTCCCTTCTGTTTGCGTTGGCGCGACAGCTCAGATCGGCCTGTCGTCAATCCGCGTGCTCCGAGCACCGCAGTTTTTCGAGTTCTTCGGAGTGCGGGTGAATGGGTATGAAGATGATCATGAAGACTCTCATGAAGCCATTGCTATCTGAAGCTTCTCCCTCCGCCGCAGTCAAAGCACCTTGACGTGACACACGACTCAGCCTTAGAGGGTCTCGGCGCTGCGAGAGAGCTTTGCGTATTTTGTGAATTCCCAGGCCACGGATGCCCAACTTGCAAAACTGTGATACGATTGCGGGCCATATTGTCATTACTCGGGCAATCTACACCTGACTTCCCTAAATTGTTGATCTCGACATTTTGCCCGGCTGCTCTGAAAAGGGGGGGATTGGAATCTTGCGTGATATCAGGCTGTACGCATAACGTGGTGAAACACATCGAAATAATTTTGAATTTTACAATTTACCAGAAAAATGTCCTTAAATCTAAAATTAACCTATTTTTACATTAAGGGGGTGTTGACCCCTGGCGCGTGCATTAGACGCAGAATGTTCTCGCCCAACATGGTTGCCAGGAACTTACACTTCTGACTAATAATATTTCGCGGGACACAATTAATGGTACCGTGGGCCGCCAGTTGGCAACCTTGGTCTAGTCGATCTCCTCATCATCCAGGTAAATTAACACGATAACACTCGGGGATTTCGCAGCTCTTTGCCGCATCCGGATCTCCCACAGTGGAAGGATCGAGAGTTTCTCAAGAGACGATGCATTTCAGGATGGAGAAGAAGGGTTTGCGCGCGGTCTGTGATTATATACACATTCTGTAACGTTTACTCACTTTTGCACGTAGTTACTTGATTGAAGGGTTCAATGGGTTTGTGATTGCGAATTTCTTACCTGAAAGAAAAGAAATACGAGTTAATGATATTTCGTAGGTCTGCATTAACAATACACATCACACAATTAAGTCCACAGTAAATATAATTGTTTAAGATAAATCATTCTTATCAGCAAGGCTTACAAATGATAATGAAGTATAATAAATTACAATATGCAATAATACGAATGTTTAACAAATGAAAAATTTATCGCACTGCAACACAAAAAAAGAAACGCTCCAGATTCTGAGTGCCAACCACTTTTAACTAGGACTGCTTCCATATCGCATCTGGATTTATCTTCAATCTCCGTTCATTACAAAAGTTGTCGAATCGCTCTAACAGCTAGGGCCTTATTACTTATGATACATGCGTATGAATTTGGAAACTGTGTGATTTCCGGTCCACGCACATTCAATTGTAGATTAGTTCAGGCATACGTAACACGACTTTCACTGACGTATCAAATCATCAATCTATTACATTGATTAATCAGTTTCATAGATAAGTTCACTTTTTCATATTGCAATAACCGCAAAGCAATTACTTCAGAGTTAAATGATTTGTTTGAGTCCTTCTTGATCACCGACTGTTACAATGGAATGCTCTGTTATCTACTTTAATCATACTACACCCACAATTTTTAAGTGACTATTTCGCGTCGATGTTTCTTTCCAATACGCACGCTGGTTTCACCTGACAGCTAGCAATCCAAATTCGCCAGTCGTTGCTAGACTCCTCTGACGAGACTACAGTCCGTTTACAATGCGCAACCAACACTTGTGTGGGACAACCAATTAACGCGCTGCATGCTCATGATTTATATGAATGCAGATTGTTGATGTGGCTTTTAGAAGAACCATAAGGTTTTCCTTGCGAGTCCGCGTTCCACGTGCACCCACTCGGCGCCACGCTCCACTGGCGACGCGGCCCCGCCCACCCGCC
>BOPP01000013.1:14190588-14228308 GCA_017312745.1 Gryllus bimaculatus | reverse complement strand
GCCGCCGCCGCCCGCCGCCGGCCGCCGCCGCCGCCCCGCGCCGCCGCCGCCGGCGCCGCCCCCGCCGCCGCCGCGCTCGCCGCGCCGCCCTTGTACTACATGCCCGGCCCGCCGCCACTGCACCACACTGGGCAACCGTCGTCCCGGCCCTGCCCGGCCGGCCCGCCGGGGAAGCACGGCCTAGTGCGGGCGTAAAAAACCCACCCGTAAGGCATGCCCCACGGCGCGCACAAAGCACACGCTTGAGTAAGAAAAGAGCGAACTGAATAAGCCGTCCCGGGAGGGCAATGAAGTATCTGATCAGGTTCATCATTTAACGTGATTACTTTATCCTAATACGACTATATAATTAAAGCACAAGATAATAGATTGACCAGCTTTTATTCGAAATTATAATCAAAATGAGGCTACTTAAAATCTCGTATATATGGTATGGATACGAATGCTTGATTATGTAATGTATTTTTCACGTATATATCTCTTGACGTCTATTAGACGGTACTCCGCGCCAAGTTTCTGTAGCTTTCACTCTCACAGCTTCTCTTCCACTAGAAGACACAAGGTCCCAGACCCGTTCATGGATTCTGTGGATCTCAGGAGCTCTAAGTGTATCGTTACTGGGGAATCAGCTTTTCGGCAGTGGTATTTCATATGTGGATACGAAATACGTGCGTGTGTAGGCGCATATGGATTATATGAGACACCGCAGGATATAATTGAATGTTTCCGAAATAATAAAATAGTGGGGCGCAATTTGAAAGTATAACATGCTTGAAGTAATAAAGCACACAAGCAAAGAATAAAAAAAAAGAGCGAGGGAAATAAAAAGGTGCAGTGAGGTACTACACAATAAACGCACACGAACAGAACATTACACGACGATATACGAAGGCGATTAGACAAGAGAACATAGTAATTTACAAACTCATTCACAACAGCGCGTACTACATATGCGAACCCTGTCGACTCACGGCCTCCCTAATGCCTCGCAGCGCTCTATCGATTAGTCCCCCTCAAAAGCTAGAGTAACGCACCAAGAGCGATCACGCCAACCATGCAGGAGAGAGATGCTGACCGAAGAATGTCACGGGGACGCGCGAGTCCGAGACTGCAGGCCGCGAAAACAATAAGAAAAGAGAAGCAAATCGGATGCCGCGCCGTGCGGCGCCGCGGAAGACGTGACGCAACATCGGGAGTCAGCAGAAGACGAGACCCCCGCTAGTCCCTGAACCAGGCGCAACCAGAAAGGGATGCACTACCGACCTGCCGCCACGCCCCTGCGCCACTGGAACGACAACTACATCTCGCTTCCGCCGCCCCCCACCACCACGACACCCGCTACATCCCAGCGGGAGTGGATCATGAGCCACCGTTGGCTCGCGGGAGCAGCGCGCAAGAAGGTACCAAAGCCCTCTGTTAGCGACTGCAAAGCATGTCACAACGAAGGATAGTTGAGAAAGTAGCATGATTGAGGGCGGTAGAAACGAGGAAGCAGGCGAAAAGACGCAGTGAGTTGACAAGAAGGCGAACGCGCAGATAGTTAACGATACAAGATAAGAAAGAATCTAACGCCGAAAAGCCTACCGGCAGCGCTCTCCTCAGGGAACTCGGGTAAACAGTCAGTAGGAGTATTATCTTGCCGTGGATTCATTGAGTCCAAAATGGATACCTTGCATCAGTGGTGATATGGACTTCCAACCCCACGCACATGTGCGAAAATAAGGAAAAACTAATGTATAAAAAACTAATATAAGCAGAACACCAAGGGCACAACATCGAGCTAGACACGCGATAGAAGCGATATCCAGCAGGCTAACCAAAGCGAATCGACGGAGACGGCTGAAATTCAGTACTATACATCATAAATGTACGTGAGAGGTATTTTCCTCGACAAATATACTTACTTTGCGTACAGGAAACACGCGCTGCGTAAAGTCTTTCAAGCATCTTCGCCCATATTTATAACACAGTTACAACATATAACATGCAATGTCCTAATTGAGTGTGGATGGCCGGTGAAGCTCACAGAAAAATCTCCGTTCGTTCCTCTGTCGTCAGACATTGTATCTCTGTTATGAGGTTGATTCAGATGGACAAGCCTGACGGAAGGAAACGGTTAGAACATATCGTCCGCTATGTCCGAGAACTAATAAGTGCGACAACGTAGACCTCAGAGATCAAGCTAAATGTAATCAATTTTTGCAAGAAATAATACAAGAGATTTTACCGAATGTTATCGATACGGAATATATAACTTTGACACATAGACAAAATTGGGTAATGCCACCAGGTCCAGTTTCATGTCAATAAATGAATTGTAGTACTATAACGATAGGTCATTCACGATTATCACCGATCAACACATTCTGTAGCAGGCGTCAAATAATAGGGACATCACAACAGTCATCGTATGTTGTACAATACATTACGCTACCCCCACACTTTAATTGTACCATTTATGAGACTATCACATGTGACGAATTACTGGGCCGTACATACAGCAGATATACATGTACATATTAGAATTAAGCTCTCTCAAAAGTAAAGGACATTAAGAAAGTGACACAGCTATAAGTATGACTTATGTACGAGGAGAAGCAGTTTTACGATCACTTTATCCACACAAGTGGAAACTTGTATCCACACGCGTGTAGAGAGAACCCATTATTCGAAAATATAGGTAATTGAGGGAAAAGGAATAAGTCATAGCAACAAAAGTAGCCTTACAGTTTGAGGGTGTAGGATACATCGACCCACTAGCACATAAGTGTTTTTTTATTACAAGTCTAAATTGCAATAACGGTAGCAGCGCCTTATAGCGTATGGCCCTAACTATCACTCGATCACGATGTCGCTAAACAGGACGATCCATCCACCCAACCACATGGAACTACAATCGGATGGCTTCGCACACACATCCAAGGCGATCAGTCATCCTAACACTCCTGCTACATCAGAGTATTGTGTGCCACGAGTGCAGACACCTGGTCATTCATGACTTTCTGCATGTGCCTTCTCACGAGTGTATAAGTTGGCCTACGAGTTTTGCGATACTCATTAGTAGTTCCGAAAAGAAATGAAATGTCCTGAATCTTTAGGACCCTACTAGTCTGTTCTGGTCACGAGTACTAAGTAACACTCCGGCTCTCGACAATCGTGCTCTTTTAGTCTGCCTGAGATATCTAATAGTCACTGTTGGCAGTATCCTAGCTCTCTCTCCTAGCCCGTTGAGAAAAAATATTAAGCGAGTACAAGGTTGTCGGTAAAGACACGCGCAGTGGAGGTCTTGAGTGAAGTGGATGAAGACAACGCACTAACGACCTCTGTTATGCACATGATTGGCCATGGTCAGTGCCAAAGCTCGTGCAACTTGGCACGACGCAAGACCACTCCCTGCAAGAGCCTTGCGGTTGCAACCACTCCCAAGTGTTTACATTTAAGACAACTTTTCAGGCTAAGAAGTTAATTTGTATATACTGAATTCCTTAGAGTACCTTTGACTGCGTCATACGATCCCTGCCGATGCGCGCAGTGCCATTACCCCGTGGGCTTTCCTACTAAGTCGTGGTGACTAGTGGACCTTCCCGAGAGACACAAATCTCATCCGTCGCGAGGATCGCACATGACCGAATGTAGAGAGGCTTTTCGGCGTAGTTTCATGATAAAAAAGACTATGCATAGACGACAAATGTTATTTCTTAGGTGAAACGATTTTCGAGTATGTTGCTAGAATACCATCGGCGCCGCTCCTTTCTAACGCTATATATTGCTTGTAACATCCTGTTATGCGTCAGGTGTAGTTATTACCCGCAAGTTTTCGAATGTCGTTGAGTATAGTGAGTAAGAGAAAGATTAGACGCCGAGATGCTACAATTTCTACTAAAAGGATATACATAATGACGACCAGCATTACCAACTTGCTGTGCGAGGTGATAAACTAAACGGAGACAGCGTTGTGTACGCGAGGACAATCATGAGAAGCCAGCCGGCTTCTGAATATCCGAGTGGATTTTGTCCCGAAAGTAGTATTAGACAAGCGATATCTTAAATTTTTTTAGAACATTCGGAGATTTTTTATGGTGATAAATTAAATATTATAAATATAGCGAGCTAAATCGAGCTCCTATGCGTCGCGCCTATTCCTTAGCCGTCCGGCTTAGCCGAGGAAGTCATTCTGAGTAAAAGCACTGCTCTGCACGACTATTCCGGAAGGAGCAGGGCCGCGCTGCTTATGTTCATATCGCCGCCTCCTGATGCCAGTGGATGCCCTGATTCGGACACAGCTCGATTTCTTCTTACGAGTATCCGACCCTTCGTCGTAATTCCTTCTCTCTCTAATGATCTTCCTCTCCAGTGAACTCTCCTGGCGCCACTGCACATGTGCTTGTTGACAGGTAGCGGCCAAACTTACTCCAAACTGAGGATCACACGTAGGCTGTCAGCGTGGCAGAGTCCTCGTAGGGTAATATCGGGCAGGCAGTGATTCGAAGGCATCCGCACTAAGATTGCAAATGCTACTAGCAGCAAGACGTAACTCATGGGCTAACCTAGTGTTCACGGAACAGCAAAAGCAGCTACACCAGAGTCATTGTGCTACCCGATGGTACATGTAGATGCGTCCTTGCTCGCGGATATATTCAAATAAGGGCCGCGCTACACGTCACTCACTCCGTAGTCTCCCACGATCCACGAGCCTGGCAATCGTCGACTCACGCACTGAAAATTTGGGAATTGCACGCCAACCAGGGACGTCTTGTAATTTTATTTTGGAGCGTTTGAGAGGACTATGGTTGTTGTTGTTGAAGTGACACAGCAATCGTAAATATGTCTTTTGATAGCTGTCTCATTCATCGTAACACGCAAAATGATTTGTGTAGCTACCAACGAATAAACACAGGCGAGCAGACAGCTACTGCAGGCACAGAAATGCTTCTGTCCTGCCTCGGCGCCGTTGAAGAATGGCTGAAAAGCTATCCAGCGTACTCTACTTGAAGCCTGTAAACGCTCTCTATGCAGTGTCTTTTACGCTCAGGGCTGTGTCTCGCAGTTGGCCATGGCCCCTGCGCGTGGTTTTTTCACCCGAACTAGCGCAACGACAAGCTCGTCTAGACGGTAGGCGTAGACAATTGCAGCGATGTAGGCTCGAGAAGTAGCACCAGAAGGTAGATGTCGAGAGTACCGAGAGAAGAAGATATAGTGTGGTACAGAGCCCCGATGCTCCTGGAAACCTGAGCGATATGTTTCACGCACTGGAGTGTGCAGGTAGAGATAGGGACTTTCCTAATACGCAGCCACTAACGACCTCCTAAACTCTACAACAAACCAAGTTCGCCCATCCATATTGTACGGGGAAAGCTAATTTATCGACCCCAATAAGCTCAAGAAGAAAAGGCGATCATAAGTTACTCCAAGTAATAATCAAACACAGGTACAAGCCACAAAAAATAAAGAGAATGACATCAACCCAGAAATGCGACTGATTATCTCCAACACGACATTCTGTAACAACCTGATATACATATGAACGAATAGCAAAATTAAAGGAAAGGCAAAGTGGTCGGAGTATCTGGCCCAAATATATGACCGAAACATATGAGTGGAAGAAAAATAAACGGAAATAGGGGTAACAGGTACGGAGAAACAACAAGCTGGCACACATCAGCGTCAGGCTATGCCAGTGTTACTTCACACCAGTGTGATAGCACCCGCGCGATGCACCAAGAACCGTGCTCGCAATAACGAACCGTTGTGTAGGCAATGAGCCAAGTATAGAAGTCTCCTCATAATATCAATCCAAGCTGCATAGAAATCTAAAATATGCTCTGGCCATTTTAGACCGCAGCAAAATATACTGGTGTAATATTGTGATGGAACCATTACGGATGAAATTCGTTGCATTGACCATTATATATAGAAAAGGAGAGTATGGACCGAAAACTATATTATGTCTATTAGAAGTATCCAAAATAGAAAATATTAAGCCGACGTGATTGCAAATTGTTCGCAATCTTCCCTAACGAAGGTTTATTAATATAAATAAAAAATTCTCGTTACAATATATTTACAGATATTACGAACAGTGATCTGACAAATGTTAGTTGTTTGCCCCTGCTTAAAGATTCTTCTTATTGGGGTAATATCACTAGTTTGGTGAAATGACCTTAGATATGTGCTCTGCTGATCACAACTCCCTCTAATGGAGCATCTCAATATAACGTTCTTACTCGAGTCCAATGAGTTCAGATCAAATACTATCTAAAGATACATAGGGTCATTATGTACAAGCATTCACATCTTCACGCGGATCACCAATAGAAATCTTCTATTGTCGATAACTATCAGTCTTCGGTTTCCAAATAATTGCTTGTGGAAAAAATGACATATGCAACGCGTGGCTGTAAAATATTACGAACTAAAATCATAGATAACCTTATAATGTCAATTAACAAACCAAATGAAACGTAGCACATCGCTCATCATTTGACCTAATAAGTTATATCGTGTGCGCGTTTCACATAACATGCGCAGTCCTCCCTCTTTCCCGTTTTAGAATATTTAACAACATTTCTCTTTGGAGGTGTCAAATGTCTCCGCAGTGATCATAAACCACTTGAGTCGACTGAGTCATCTCCGTATCTATTTTGAGTTTTAGAATATGGATGGCCATACTATAACAGACGCGAACAAAACGCGACACGGCGCACGACAATCAAGGATAGCAGAGAGCAAATATTCGTAGAAATCTATTCATACGTAGGCACGCACGTACCAATTCGACCCCTCCCAGCTAGACCCTACGCGACTTGATTACCAGTCTATTTAATTTAGACACATTTGTACACTACAATAATTTAGTATATTTCTGATCTCCTTCTTCCAACACTTATGGACAGTGTTGATTTATTGTAAACAATTCAGTTGCAATTTCCTATGAAATGCAAACATGCGACTAGTAGTTTCTAAAGGTCAGAAACTATCGTTGCTTGATTAGAGAGAGCAGTTCTTCGAAAAAGCACTCTTTAATAAGTACACCTCTTCAGCGTCGAGAGTGACTACGGGTCTAAGATACGTAGAAATGCTAGGTAAAATTATGAGTTAAAGGTTCCGCTAACTTATTTATAAAATCGAAGAAACATTTCTTATCACTTAAATAATTATGAATAAGTTTATCAACAAAAAACATTAAACAAAGGGTGGAGACAGTGAATTAAACCAAGACAAAAGCGAAACTACTAAAAAAGTAATGATGGGAATGAGTCAAATGTATTTCACAACTGCTCGAACTTTTTTAGATCGAACGATACGATTCTGTAATAGAATCCAAGTAAGAAATACCCCGTAGGATTTCTGCCTACAGTAGGAGAATGATCAGAGTCAGCAGAAGAAATAACAAAAGTAAAATACTATCCGAGAAAGTGAAAAGTATTAACATGGAGGAAGGTAAGGGCAGAAGAACCATAATCTAGTAAATGTTTAAGAGAATTGATAGTGGCGACAGGTTTTATTAAACAAATTATGTCACATTGTTAAAAAGCACCACCATCCTACAGAGTGAGGCCGGTCGGCGAAGTAAAAGTGAGCGATAGAGAAAGAAGGCTAGTACTTAGGTAAGTCACTTCGCGTTCACTATTCTCAAAGTTTTCAGTCATGAACGAATCTCAACTCGTACTTATGTCAAGATCATATTTTGCGAGTGCACCACACACACGATAATGAAAAAATATAATAGATGCGTGCTGGATGACATAGTTTATCAGAGACAGAAAGATCTGCAGATGATGATACTGTGACAAGTTTCGTGTAGCATAGAGAAAGATACGGGTAGGTCTATGGAAATGAATGGGAACAAGAGTGCAGTATGTGTCACGCACGTAAACAACAGCTAAGACGGAGAGTTGACTAAAATGCATAGTTAGGAGCGACATAAAATGGTGCTAAATATGAGGGGCCAAATGGAGAACGTCTGCGAGAGACTCAACCTAGCGCTTTGCATGCGTGTCCGGGAAGTAGTCTTCAATTTTTTTCTACAGTTTTCATGAGAGCCCCTGTGACATTCCAAGACGGTTTTTGACTTCAAATAGACATAGCCGCAAATTTCTTGTACTTACACATACGCAAATAGAAAGCCTGAAGAAGAAGAAACCAACAACAGAGGTCAAATACTTAATATAGATAACGAGGGTATGAAAAGTTTCCAGTTTTCATTAAAACCAATGACGTGTGACAATTGCAAAAATTCATTAATATTTAAAACACTAAAGATTTTCGTTATAGTAACATGATAAAAATGTAGAAAGCTTTGCACTACAGAGCAGCAGCAAACTTTAAAAGGACTGAATCTGCCGATATACATAAATACGAAGAAGGTCTGGGTTAGCTAAGGAATGAATAGTGGGAACGTCAAATTTGCTCTCTTTATATACCGATGTCGCAATAATTTTTGCTCTGAAAAGATTTAGTAAACTACAATAAAATTAATGTTAGATTATATTATGCTGGGCGGAAGGAGGATTAAAGTAGATATAATAGTTATACTTTTTCCTGTCATTTTGTTATCAGATGTATTTGTCAAATGATAGTATGCAGAGTGCATACGCTTGTGTAGATGAGCGAGCAAAAATGTACCTTCAGTAGTTGAGAAACGAACAGGTTCGAAAGCAGAAATTCTGTGCGGCACTGTATCGAAGCAAACCTTCTTGACGCTCCCATATGTTATAGTTAAAACGAAAGTTCAGATTATAGAGTGAAAATAGCGGAAAATAGCGGGACAGATTTATCTTAAAGGCTAATAAAGGCCCAAGAATGTTTAATAAAATGACAAGAATATTGAAGTGCGACCATATCCAAACCCACTGAAGTACAGCGATCAGTAGCAAGCTAAATATACTTCATATCCAAATCATATCACGGAGTTACTGGATAAAAAAATACACTGGTGAGCCGCGATAACCCGTGCTTCTTATGTGGCAATTATATAGCAAACCAGGTGAACTGTCCACACTCCTCAGTTCTTCGCACGAGAGGACCTACGCTGATTGTATCCTGCTCGCCAGGCACTCTGCGCCTGCCGCCGGGCCCCCGGCAATTACGCATCCCATTCTATAATCCGCCCTATCTTCACCCAATAAAATACTCGACTCGCCACCATCCACAGCAAATATTTTTGGGCGTTTTCGAGCTTGTCTCATCGGGACAGCCAACCGATGTAACCCCTCCTTTTATCATTTCTCATTGCAGAACTCATATCATAGTGCGAACGGTCTGAAAATGTGTGCAACAAGAACTAGGCGGTTCGTGCTTCAATTCAATTTCTGACTCTTCAAGATACAGTATCGAAACACCACAATTTGGACCTTTCGGATATTAGCCGAGAGCACTTTCTTTCTCAAATTGAGCCCAGTTCGACCACCATTACACCTCCGGAAAGATAAAGATGCATTTTGCGAGGGAAACGCGCAAAACACAAGTACCGACAAAGAAAGTGGCTGAACAAAGCCAACACTCCATCCGCTGCCTAAGGGTAATACCCGATTTCACGTTCTTCCCGCGGCAAGTGATGAAGTAGTACCAGAAAGTGATGATCTGCTTTACCGTGATCTTTGCATCAAAAAAAAAAGCCGCCAAGACAGCACTATGATGGTACCACGCGACAAGATCGACACGAATAAACGGCGCTAGCGCACGAGCGAGGTCACTGACTGAGCGAACGGACAGACCCTAAATTTTAAATTGTAAATTGGAATGTGGCTATAGAGACTTTTTTTGTTGCGTGGACTGATTCTATCATTTTATTAAGAATTCCTAGACTGCATATGCTACTGGATTTGTTCTCTTCAACAAAGTAAGTTTAAAAGAATTGATAGCCCCGTAGGAATTAGTTGAGTTAACAGGCTGATAATACCTGCCTCTAGATGACTCTATGATAAGTCCGGAAGAAAAAATGAACGATGTTTAGCGTTTCTAACACGAAGAGAATGGAGATTAACAACATATTACAGCCGCTCACACAGCATTCGGGACAGAGGGTGCAAGTTCCTCTGACCTCAGGCGCTGATATACCCTTGCTGCTCAGTAAACTCTATGTAAATAATTGTTATCTCAGGAGACCACAGCTTTTTCAGGAACGCCGGCCGACTTGTGTAAAATATGGGTTAATCAAAATAAGTAAACCGTACAACGAAGAAAATAATCGCAAAGAGAACCAGAAACCACACGAGTTCTTATCGGAGGATTGAGAGAACGAAAGAAACGCTTCCGGATGAAACCGAAAAATAGAGGTAGTCTAGCCACTGTATTCGAAGATACATTCTAAAAGAAATAAAATACCGTTAGCACAAACGGTGTGCCGCAGAAAACATTGGTGCACATCAAGGATTAACTGGGAGAAAAGAAGGAACGAATTGCGCGTGATGAAGAAATGTAGTTCAAGCAATCAGTAGAACTCCAGGCATAATATGGCAGAAAAATTATTGAAGAGACCGATGGGAAAAAAGGATAGGCTGGTGAGCATTGATAGGATAAACTGAAGAGCAATAAATAAATAAGAACAAATAGTAGTTGATGGTATAGATCAATGTATTATTTGTGGACGTGGCGAACCCATTGAAATAATAACTATACATATTTATAAATAGAACAAATATAAATTACAAGAAAGATATAACTCACAGTAAATATCAATCGTAGCGAAAATATAGGTAAAGCTTTAAACGTGCCACTGTTATAACGGAGTTTAAGTCAAACCATCGTTTGTCGTCTCTGCACTAGTCGTACTATAGCACCCTGCCACATGAGAATGAAACACAACTTCGGCAGTACAAAACTTTCCTATGCTAAGCAGCGATGGTAGCGCAACATATTTTCATGACCAACGGTTTCTGGATTCCTTAGGTGATGAGGGTAGTTAAAAAACAGCGTGCTTCTCATCTTTCACCGTCTGTTTGGACTACTTAATAACCACCCCCTACAACCTCTAAAGTTCATCCCGACCATATAACATCCGTGTGAGATATATACACACACTGTGCAGCCCTGTGTGTTCCTACATCTATGTGAATCCATATTCTCATAGCGTTTACCTTATCCTTGCCTTCCCGCCTTGCGAACTGGTACTTCACAAGCCATACAGCACCGGGGAAAGAGTACATGCCGCAAGAATAGGTTAAGCCTGCTCACCAACTTACGCAAGAACAAATAAACTGAGACAGCCAATACCGCAGAACATAACGACTCTAAAAGGCACACAAAAACGACAGAACGACCAGTGTTACATCACCATGTTACAATGAGATAAGCTAAGGCTTGAGAAATAATCACCCCACGACGGAAACAAAAACTTCGCCATGTCAGAACATATGGAGAGATTCATAAAGTTATACAATGGACAAAAACAGTCTGGCCTTACTAATTCATAATTCAAAATTCCCCGCCCTCCCAGAAGCAATTTACAGGTGGTAGCTAATAACTACGGACAGCCCAGGACCATATTCCTGCTTGCCTCCCATACAAAGGGTCACGCAACATATGGCGGCTATATGAAAGCTCTGAGACAAAAGCCGTTTTAAAAGGTAACATCAGAAAGCGAGCTAATCTTACGGAGTGGACGAACAAGACTCACATGGATACGCGAAGAAAGTTCCGCTTTTTTAAAAGAGCTACTTCAATTGAAGATTATTACTGCTTCTTTTGGCCAGTGAAACGTTGTCTGCTGACCCAAGTAAAATGTATGCAAAGAAACAGCAGAAGAAAAACAAGACAGATAAGCAAGAAAACAACTAGTACTCTTCATGAAAAAATAACGGACCACCAGGCCGAAACGAATAAAGCATGACACTAAACAACACAGAAAAACCTAAGCTGTACTTCTCTGTAATCACGAGGTTAGCAAAACAATGAAAAATATCAACATAGATCTGAAGGGCCAAGTTCGTAACGGAACACGAACAAACACAAAAAAATCAAGAACAAAAGGATAATATAGGAAGTTAAAATATCGAATGTTCCATGAAACAGATTGTGTAACGAAGCACATAATCCATTTATTGCTCAGATGTTGACCAAATATTCGAGAAGAGGGAAATATACAAATAAAATACATGATTCTCCTCTCTGGGCCGCCGCCGCCGCCGCCGCCGCGGCCGGCGCTCTCCGCCCGCCCTGTAGCGGTACATGGCCGGCCCGTCGCGGCCCACTGGCGACCAGCACTGCAAGCCGTCCGTCCCATCCCGTCCCGGCCGGCGCCCTCGAAGCACGGCGGCTTAATGGCGCTAAAAACCCACGTAATTGCATTCGCCACCGCGCGCCGACAAATCACACGGCTTTTATTAATTGAAAAGAGCAACTGAATAATGCCGTCCCGTTGGATTGTTACGAATTGTATATTTATCGGCGGTTGAATGTGCAATGAGTTCACAAACGCACGTTATTGATGGAATGAATTCGTGTTTTAATGTTCACGAGCCTTTTACTCTCATTTCCCGTATTTTCTCATTCGCTATAGAACAATTTCTGCCCAAGCGTTTGTTAACAATGCGATGCTGATGAATCTAATTTTCAGCTAGTGTTCGCTGCGAATAGTCATTACGTTACCGCAGTGTAACTAGAGAATACAAATGAAAATCATCGCAGGTAATCGCATGGGAAATATTTCATAAAATTGTCATTTGGACACACAACACGTTGCAGACTGAATATAACATTAAAACATTATTCGCAACCACAAACAAGTCGTTTCAATTTCGAATTAGCGCCTGCAAACGTTCCTGCGAGGCATTGCGATGCCCAAATTTTACAACAAAAGCTATAGTGAAACTCACAATTATCGTATCACGCAAATAAAAAGTACATTTTTACTGACTGGTTATTGTGCCATTTTGCTCATTTTTCATAAACTAATTTAATGAATAGATATGTATTCAACATGCGTCTTTTGCTGCTGAAAGTTACTCGATTACTCGTATCGCGATTATTGTCGCTGATAGGCGTTAGGTCTGGTGAACCAATAACCAGAAATGAAGTAACAGTATTTTGATAGGAAATCATTATACAAAATTGGACATACTATTTATTTAATCTTCATAATATAATTATGAATTCATTCATAATAGAATGCAATTCATACAAGTACACTTACTGTATACAATATTATTCAGAACCAATATTTTGTTAAAGATGAAGGAATAATGAATTCGACTCGCAATTGTGAAATTGTTATATGTTCTTTGACAATTAGAACCGTTAATTAAGTTTCAATATAAGTGAAAATTGAAACATTAAATCATTAGCACACAATTGTGATTCACTCCATCTTAGTATGTATATCACATTCATCTAAACTGAAAGAACTACGTTCTAAAACGAGTTCTGAAACGTATCTATTACGTCTACAAAGTTACCTCTGTAAACACTGTGTAATTTTGTTCATCAGCGTCATGAAACATGTCATATTTGCGTGCGTGATTGTCGTATTTCCGGTTTCCTTTAATCTCGTCCCTCATCACTAGTATGTTTTGCACACATGCAAGTATTAAGCGTGAAAGATCTCCGCAAGTCGAAATAATTTACACATTACGAAAAAATTACTAAAATAGGATAAAGGAAACGATAAGTAAAACGCAATACATTTGTTTATATTCCACATTATGCGAATAAGGTAGCTAAATAATTTCATTATTTTACATTATACATTGCAAATGGAACAAACATCTAATACCATGTAATACAATATACAACAGACATCAGATTTTCATGAGCGATTTAACGACAAGAAATGTCTATTTGCACAGCAGGTTATCTTCAGAGCAACATTTTTAATTTACTGACCAAAAGTGAAGAAAAGGGAATATAAATGAAAATCATATCAACAAAATCGTAGAACACGAACCTATTGGACTGGGTGACATCACGTGCATCGCCCTAATTTCCCACACCCACTTGCCTCTCTACAGACGACGGACCCCGCCATGAAACTGTCTCGGCCCTGCTTCAGTCAATCTCTACCCTTGCCACTTGCCTCTCCCGGGTAAGACAGTGTCCGTAATAAATCGGGTTGACGCGACCGCCTGACCTCTCGCTGTCAGTCAAATTTCTCTCGCAGGCGTTTATACCCAAGATTTTCCTTGCAGACCTGGAAAAAGAGACTATTTAAACGCCTATTATACACCTCTGTAATGCGGTTAGGGAGAGAGAGCAGCTCACATCCGATCACCGTATTAGTCTCCCAAAATCCGGCATATCGCAAGCCAGCCCTCTTCATTACGTGTTGGTGCATGTGCAGGAGAGTAGAGAATGTAAGTGGGTCTCTCCAACTTTGCAGCGAGTGCAATCACGTATATTTTGTTCCGTTCAGTAAACCTTTCGTATACTTATTACTGTGTGAGGAATGCAATTATCACAAGTAATGTGGGCTGCTTTGTCTCTATCGGGGCTCCCCGCTATCGGAATCGCACTGAAGATGACCGCAATGGGACGGAAACAGATTTATGGGATTTAAACACCTAGGGCAAAAGAACGCCTCAGATCTATTTCTATAATTACATATAGACAACTTTGAGATTGACAATTCATAACACTTTCCTTCTTTCATTAATTTTTCCCTTTAGATTTTAGCAACGTATCGTATTTAGGATGAGAGGATGTTTATGAAATAAATAAAAAAAAATTAATGCATTTCTGATCTCAGCAGTTCTTCCCGTGTGAAGTCTACAGCAGCCTCTGGCAGATCCCGGGAAGTTTCTTTCCGTCGCTTGTATTCTTGCCATTCGGTAAGCTTATTCACGAAGTTATAATTAATATCCAGTGCATCTGTCTTCCTGTTCCCCGCGAAATTCCCAGTCTCTCTTTTCGGTAGCACAGCGGGCACGAAACGAAGCATAGCGAGCGTGGGCGGGGCGGAGGAGGGTCAGGGCGGGGGCGGGGCTTATGCAAGATGGATTAGTCTTGGAGGAGCTGTCACAAAGGGCGCCGGCGCGCCGGAGGGCTCGCTGCACCGAAGCGCCGCCCGCCCCCGTCGCAGCCACTTGCGCCTCGCGCGCCCAGCAGCAGCAGCAGCAGCAGCAGCGAAAGTAATTAAGTCGCTCTGGGCGCGCGTGAAACGAATCCCCGACAGCAGCCCCTGCTCTACGCCCCGGATGCTTCCTTGTTCACCGGAAGGTCCCCACTCCACAGTCATTCATTACGATTCTATTATACATTGTTCATAGTATGAAACTAATATATCTGTTTAGAGGTTAATGATTGTCCATAGTGCGTACATATTTGTACTCTTTGTAGTAATGTATAGTTCCATACATCCCAGATAACCTACAAAGCAAAAACCGAGCGCCATATCGGGGTAAAGCCAAATCTAATGAATAGTGAAATTGTGAATATTGTATGTTCCTGTTAAAATGTACTAAGTAACCACTAAGAAATAATGATTACATCCCCTGAAGGGGTTAAGAGTTTGTTGGTTTGAAGCAACCCACAGTGCATCTAGGTATTACGAATTGCGGGGAGGGGACAAGGTTGAGCGCGAAGAGCCCTGTGAGGGTAACGGAGCGGGCAGGGCAGGGCAGGGCAGGGCAAGGCAAACCAGCGCGGAGCAGGGCGGAATATCGTGGGGATGCAAATGTTATTACTTCCATTTTACATGATGGATAAAATCTATTACTCTTCATGTCTAATAAATGGTTGTGATAAATTATTAATACCTGGGCAAGGTTAGATTATTTAAAATTGTCAAAACATTTATAAAATAATCATCATAATAAAATCCGCTTTAATCGAGGTCGAAATCTCCGGGTTAAAAAAGGATAACATGAAACAGAAATTACTTATGTTTGTCGTAATTGGTTATAAGATCCTGGGTTTGAAATACCTTTTTATAGAAACCAGTATTAATATTCATTACAACAAAATCAATAAAATATTACAATATTGTCATATACAGAAGCAATGTACAGATATTTCGTTAAGGTAGCGGGATTTGGAGAATAAATATAGCATTTTAAGTCTTTGTTAAGAAAGGGAGATAAAGTAACTAAGTGGTACATCTTAAATGCACGCGTCGGAAGTCGTATGTTGTCGAGACGGTCACCAGCCAGTCCCTCCGCTGCTGCCGTGAGATGACCTTTCCGTGGTCACCCCCGTGGCCTTGCGCACGCGCCCTCCGAGGTTTAGCGACAATGGGACTACAAACGCTCGTTTGCGGCGCACACGGTTGTCGGGTGCTATCGGAATGGTCACTTGCGAGTCCCTCCGCTGCTGCCGCTGGCGCCCTATAGACCGTTTTCCCTATTTATTACGAATCATGCGGTATGAAGAGATCCAGACCATCAACATCTGTTGGATCGTGTGAGAAGAACCTTAAATTTCTCAACTTCTAATACTATGTCTAAGATCTAAAATCGATTAAAACTTTTGAATTTTAAATGCTTAATTTAAAAAATCAATATTTACTAGTTTTATAACAGTTTTTAAAATAACTATAAACAAAGGTGTCTGACAAGGAAACCAGCAACAACAGAATGGATGTTGAGAATGAATCATCGAATTTTTCAACAGGTTTAATTTAATAAAAACATTTAATACTCGTATTTTCTGTTCTGAGAAGTAAAAATATGCTATATAAATGTAAAATATTTATTACATTTAGAGATTTTGAAATTGCAGAATAAACATAGTTGAAGGAATCGACGGGATTCAAATGAGGAAAAAACAACGGCAGGAGGTTATTCCGGTTCTGGAATTTTGAATTTTCATCATTTGAGTCTTCTCGTACTCGTCTGCGTCGTATCAACCGAGACATTCGAACATTGTGACCACAATGTAAGAGAAATAATGATCGGAATGAAAATGGTTGCTAAAGCGGTGACTGCTGGGTATGAATATGGAATGGTGGAATGATAAACAGAGGTACGAGCAACAACAGCAATAATGATATTCAAAATTCATAGAGCATAGAAAATGTTCAGAAATATTATTTTTCCAGAAGGCTGCTCGAACCCCGCGTATGGATGCTATATTTGCATTTCCACCAGTTGGTTGATTCAATCAGAAAACTACTACATATCCAGAAGAATAAAACCAACAACTATTATTTCAAACAAAAGTCATTTCTGAAAAAGAGGGCAAGAGATAAAGGAGGGCAGGATAAGAAAGAGGAGAGGTAAACAAAAGAGAGGAGGAGAATAGTAGTAAAGGGAAAACGGAAGTTCGTTTGCCTATGCAAGTGAGTTTCCTATAAATTGGGAACTAAAATACTTAGTTTTTTGGTGCTTTTTGAAATTTTATTATTTATTTTGTTTGATTTATTTGTTAAAATTTTATTCATATTTCAACTATTTATAGCTAAAATGACGGGAAGGGATTCTGGAACTCAAGAAAACGTGCGCTGATGATCTTCTCCCCCATACGTAACATGCGGATTTTAATGTTTTTGACTAAATACATCAAATCAAAAAAGAGGAAGGGAAGAAGCACAGCACACCATATGATAGAGGAGGAGGATGAGAGGAAATCGGAAAGGCGGGAGAGAAACGCCAGAGTGCGCTTGGCGCCCGGGGTGAAAGGGGCGGGAAGGCTCGCCGCCCCATCTGCTCTGCCACCTGCCCCGCGCGCCGCGCCGGCCGGGCCGTTTGTCCCCGTCATTAAGAGCAAACGCCGCCGCGGCCTGCCCTCCCCCGGGGCAGCCGCTCTTCGCGCCGCGACGCCCCGAGTCCCCGGAGTCATTGTTAAAACTGCGCAAGTTAAAGACTACTTCTTGTTCGCATTCGGCCAGCGGGAGCTAGAAAGGGCATGTCCTCGGGGAGCCGCCCAAAGAAGTGCCGCTGGGAACTGCCTGGATAATTATAAAATGTTGGAGATTTCTCGGAAGGTTTTAGAGAATTCGCAGACGCACAGCGTCTATTTGAAAACGTAGGCTTCCGGCGGATTGTAATGAGGGTTACTGGAAGCGGGAGAACCTCGAGAAAATCAGCTACAAATCTTAGTCAATCTCTTCTTCTGTATCGATTTATCTACACTTTAATCTGGGTACCTTCATATAGATAGCTACCGCATTAGCTAGTATGGGTCCGTGAGTAGATAATGATGCTGGGGTAATGGTAAAATGAGAGGCAACAGAAAAGGGAGAACAGATCTTCCTGCAACCTAGTTTTGCGCCCAGCACATTCTGCATGGATACACCTGGACAGAAACGTCGTGTTACGCCCGAAACTAGTAAAATTGTAAAAATTAAACCTACTTAGGAAAGGAATTATGTATACCATAACCATTGCTTGATTACGAGATAAACGTTGAACAAAATAATGCTGTTGATAGATTCGCGACTTTTGGTGCTCGAAGGGAAAAAACGCTATTTAAGTACTGTGTTAAATTTCAACTTTTACTTGGAGAAAAATTAATAGATTTTGGTAATGAAAGTTAATACATGGAACTTGCTCAGTGTTCAAAATTTATGATTACTCAGTTGGAAATAAAGAATCTGTTAGTAATGTAAAACTGGAAATTCGAAACAAAAATATATTTGTTTTATAATTTGATTTAATGTTTTAGTATGAGACGATGTTAACACATAGAAATAACATAATAGAAATCGGAAAACTATAGAATAGCTATAAAATAGAAATTAAAATTGTAGTTTAATGACCGCTGGAGTGGTCTCTCAGCTGAGCGTAACAACGGGCATGCACTCGAAATGCGTAAATCATACGATCTTTCTTTGAATTAAATTTTTAACTTGATCGACGTAGTGTTATAAAACACAGTAATCCTACAAAACACTGAAAGCACTTGGCGTTTTCGGTAATTATGCAACTTCACGCCCGCTATTAATTTCCTCTTCATGCGCCGTTAAATGGGGTATCATGAATCAGAATATAAGCGATCAAGCAGGTTCAAAAGCATCGATTACAGTTGCATCACCTAATCTGCGGTGCACAGCGTTCGAGAGGAAATGGGATTTATTCGATAGTTTCCAAAACAATTGAGCGTCCCTTGCCGTCAAACAGAGTTGTGGTCGCAGTGCAATACCCGTCGTCCAATCAATTGATCGGAACAGAATATTGAGGTAATATTTTCCAAAAGTGATGAAGTATGACACAGTGGGTTTTACTGAACGACATATGCTCACTTTATACTCGAAATTTCCATGATCATATAACTTTATTTCATGAGAAAATTTCTCTACCATTAAATTCCAGTAGAACCCTTGATGCAATCAGTAAGAGGAATTCACAGAATAAAATGATACCAGCATGAAATGGATGTCAAGTACAAGAAACCTGAACGTGTTAGCTCTATCACGTTTTCAAAGGTAAAATATGTAGAACTTAATGATTTAGGTATGTAAAGAACTCAAGTTTACATATTATATTTTAGTAATGCTTACAATAGATTCAAAATCAAGTATTACAGTAAGCGATTTTTTTTATTAATAGAAAAAATACTATTATTTTATTTAAAACGCGTGCTTCCAAAAGGTTCGTTCTAAAAGCATGGTCCCTCTCGTAAATGCACTTCAATGGGCTGTTTAATAAAAAGAAAAAGTCTAAGCAATGCTACATACAGAATTATACAATTATAACACATGCATTCGAGCTTGAAACTACTTTAAACAGTTTACGTTACTTCTCGGCCAAAAAACAACAAATCGGTTCGGTTCTTCGATCATCACATTTTGTCGATTGGTCTAAAATGAAAGAAAAGAGGAGATGATAAAAAAATCGCGCGAAGTCCATCAGAAAATACATAATCCTTCTCTCTTAGCACAGTCCGTACTAACGAGTTTGAAACTGTCAAATTTGCCTTCAAAAAGGATAAAACATTTTCACTGAAAAGGATCTTTCATTTTGATGTGTGTGAGCGTCAAAGAATCCCATTTGTGAAACAACTCGCTCAAAGTAAAATGGTACTATTTAATAAAAATATACCTTTACAATACACGAAACACCAAATTCTTCAGTTAATAATAATGAAAAGAGAAGCAAATTAAACCATGCATTTGAAAGGAGATCATCGGCTCTGCAAGCTGTGCTCTTAAATTGCGCACCCCTCTGGCTCACTTGGCAGTTGACGATTATCGTTATGTAAAAGAGGCGCCCTTGAAAAAGGTGAAAACTTTAAAGCGAATTTTCACAAACACGCCTGCCTAATGAGCACCAGCATTTCACAGTCAAAATTACTTATGAGCACATTTTACCACTTCATGATATGAAAGAAACACGTTTACAGGTCCTAAAATTTCTATTTTCTCATGGGAGTGTAAACATGCCGTATCATTCTGAAATAACTTTTCAGTGTAAATGAAAAGCAATGAATAAAGAATAAATTCAGAAGTATTCTTAGATAGGAAAACAAACTGAATTTAAAATCTATATTACATAAAAATTGTGAGTTACCGTCACTGCATTAAAAGTAGAAGAGACAATAACAGATAATAAATTATTTAAATGTTAAAATTTGCATCATTCGCTCCTGCTGCAAATGTTTTGCGAACCAATTACCTGTGAGTGCGAAATTTGTATTCTGTTTTAGAATTTGATTTTTTTTCGTATTACGTTCTTCTCTTTTTACTTACGTATTATAAAGAGAGTTATATAATGTTGTAGCGAAAAACAGCAATTTTGTGATAGCAATTTGCATATTTCAGGTCCCTGATACCACAATGGATTTTTGTTTCCTCTATGGAGTACATTACTTCCTCTAACACGTTGTGTAATCAGAAGCCACGTTTTATGTATCCTTGATACGGATAAATTAGTTAGTGTCAAAACGTCTGACTGTCCATCCGTTTGTTATGATAGATGGACGGACAGGCGAACTGACCTTTAGACGTATCCGAGTTCTTTGGTACCAAGGTCCCAGAAAACATTTTGATTCTGTCTACGATTAGAGAAAATAATTTACTATTGTACGAACAATATTTATTCACTTGATTAATATCAGGACCCTGCAATACGAGTTTTTCTCCCGAAAAATCACAGATTATTGCCGCTGAAGCGCGCTGCATCAAATACGAGTACTTTCTCTTCCCAACGTATATGTGGCGAAAAAGTCAAAATGAAAGATATTCTTTTTACAATCGCTGGTTATACAAGCATTATCGAATTTTTCAACTCAAAATTCTGTCAATCAAGACATAACTGGATTCGAAGGAATCCATCGAACGCTCTACATGTACAGAAGTAATTGGACACTAGTCTTACACAAAATATTAAATTGGCATGTAATTAGCACGCTCTCTCAAAATAAACTTAAGGCCGAACAGCGTTGCATGAGGAGTTTCCTACAAACCAGTGACCAATGCCACATAATTAAGGTCGTTATATGATACATCTCATTAATATATTCATTAACAAAAAGTTATTACTATGGCCTTGTCGGTAGCATAGAATTTTGCAACACTGACTTTGAAACATCATGTGTACCACTACTTAAATCTTTTTCGTGCATGAATTCCGTTCACTGCTTATTGAAGAGAAATGTTGCATTGCGGTCTACGTTCGCGAAGTAGCATTTTGCATGACCGCGTACCGCAAAGTAAATAAAACACAGGTGTAACGTAAATCATCATGGCTGTCTCGGATATTGAGATTGATGAAGAGGTTACAGTCTTGTAGTTTCTACGAATTCGAAGTAAAACATATGTAATGAAGGCAAACCGTAGCAAGTGTATTTCTTTTCCTTTCAAAATGTCCCACTCGGCTTCCGTCGACTGCCTCGTCCGGAGATTGCTTTTTATGCAACAGACACTCTTTCTATTTGTACTAGTCGCGTAAATAACTGTTTTGCCTCATTTATACTATGTAAAGGATTGGAAGTGAAGGCTTAAAACGGGAGAGAGATTCGAGGGTCAACGTGCGCCTGCTTGCGAGTGAGAGAGTGAGGAGCCGACGAGAGGCGCGGCCGCGCTCTGCTGCGCGAGGGCGGAGGAGCAGAGTTCAACACCCGCGTGGCGTGGCTGAGGAGGATTGGAGCGAGGTGCGAGGTGCGGGGCGGGGTGTGGGGCTGGGTGGGCGGGCGGGGTGCGGGGCGGGGTGCGGGGCGGGGTTGCGGGCCGGGGTGCGGGCGGGGTGCGGGGCGGGGTGCGGGGCGGGGTGCGGGCCGCGGGGCGAGGCGCGGGGCGAGCGGCGGGGCGAGGCCGCGGGGCAGGGCGGGGCCGGGCGGGGTAGGAGGCGGGAGGCGGAGAGGGGCGGAGGCGAGCCCGGGCTAGCCGGTGGCCGCGCACGCGTTGGGCTAGCGCCCCGGGCGGTCATGCCCCCTCAGCAACAGAAAAAGCTCCGGCTACAGCCACATTTCCTCTCTGCTACGTTTTAAACACTAACACAAACATTCACATACATTTGTATTAAACACCGCTCCAATAAATGACGAAACAATTTTTACTGTCATTTTAAGCAATGCGTTGTTTGAAATATTTTAAATAATAAATAAATCCTAAATCAAATTGGAAAATTAATTATTAAATATAAATTAATGTGATAAATATGTGCAAGTATGAAAAAATGTCGTTCCGATAATTTAAAACAATGTTACATATGCCTATAAACGCGAGTTTGGGTAGGCTTTACTATTATCAATAGATTCATACTATATTATAGTAACGTTTCTCATTATATGCCAACTCATGAAAAGTTTTAATTCATGTTTATTTTATTATAATTGAATATCAAAAATATGTTTTCATGTTTGGATATACAACCCAAATTTTCCAACGAAGTAAAATGATAAACGTAAAAATGTTTTTAGTCTAGTTGGAATTCACTTTTCCACTATAAAACTAGTCCTAAATGTTTTAATTGAATGTTTTAAAATAGTTGAGTGCCGCTTTAAAATGAATTTTACTTGTTTTAAATGACTTTTCTTTTTCAAAATCTCTTCACGCATATAGGAGTCCTTTCTATGATATTGTGCGATATTCACCAAGAAGAAACATTATATTCGTCTCAGATCGACTTAATATGCTCGTCGTTGAATTTATAATTTCAAATACGCAACAAAACGATTGTTTTTCCGTAGTTATATACGAGATAATGAAGAGACCCAGAAGAGAAAAGAATTTAAATGAACACTCGGGATGTAATAAACTAGCAAAAGCAAGTCAGAAGGTCGTAAAAAACATGATTGTCATTTTCTTGATGATTGGGAGCACGAGGAAGAACTACATGAAATCAGGAAATAACTGCTGGACCGAGTACGTATGACTCTCATGATCAAAATAGCCTATTTCCCATGATTCCAGACAAACAAGCTTCTTTCCTCTATATTACACAAAACGACCAAACTTGTGAACTACCATTACCATTGTTTTAAAGAACTCCGCTTATTTATACGTAAAGAAAGAAGGATTTCGTAGAATGCTGTGTTTATCGTCATATTGTTGTAGAAGAAAACTGCAGTGTTCACAAAAACGCGGTGTGTAACAGCAATAAAATTCTCCCCATTGTTCTGCGTGGCGAAACTAGAAAATAAGAGGTTGGAAGTTGTTCTAGATGAAGGTGGCACATCCTCCATTTCTCGTTTCGCGAGGATTCGTCTTCAATATGAGGTGGATTCCTCTGGATCTTCTTCGGAACGCGGCTCACGGAGCACTGCACAGCGATCGCAGTCAACGTTCCCTGATGAGATTTTACGGCGCGGGTAAAACTCAGGTAGGAGCTCGCACTGGCGGAAAGGTAGGTACATAAAAGGCGGTAAAGATATTTCTGTACTGCCTAACAGAAAAGCAAAAGAGTGAAATGTGTACCCTTTCGAGTCACTTTCCCAAAATAAATTTGGCAACGTGTTGTTTCCGATTCGGAACTCATCCTTTTTAGGAACATTACTGTCTCTACCCCGCAGCTTACAAGCGAAGAACTGCAAGGAGTAGAACAGATAAAGATGACGAAGAATCATGGGTATTGGAAATATAGGAAATGTGATATTACATCAAAGGTACACACATACTTTGTAGAGAATTTTTCTGCGCCTGAGAATATAATGAAATATTATTTTATACAGGTCTCATAAACATGGGGGTCAATGAAATCTTTATCTAATGTTTTCCTCATTAATATTCTACGAAAAACATTTCCCATTTAAACTATCAGCATAAAATATGAACACATGAATCAATATCCCCTCACAGTGTGTAACGAATATAACGAATGTAGTAAAAAAAAACTATTCGCATAATTGACTCTTTCGTAAGGCAGTCTCTAAAGTAGAGAGTCGTACCTCAGAGCAAAAACCTCGTAAACCAAAAACTGCAGAAATAAATTCCCAGCACATGACGGTGTGTTTCACCCATCAGTCTCTAAACTAAAAGTATGACTAAAAAAAAAAAAAAATACTTCACTCGAACATATCCGTTCTAGCAGAAGTTTGGCAAGTACTGGGGCGTTTCAGGAGAGGTCAATTTCGCGCCTGGCACGGCCTGCCTGGATCCTCCGCAGCATATTCGAGCAGCGCATAACTCCGTCGCCGACGCGTTTGCAGAGGAAGTTTCCCTACTTCCACTTCCACTTCGCCCCACAGAGCACGCGGCGCGCACTTGGAGAACATCGCACGCGGCGCGGGCCGTCGCCATGGCCACCGAGCAACTGCTCTGCGGGCACGTGCCTCCCCCTTGGACCTACAAACATTAGGATTTATTATCGTACATAATGCTATGAGAGATCGACTAAACCGATAAAATTATGAGTCGCGTAGCGGCGATTGAATGTATATGGGAACTCAAAACCTCAAGAGCTTTTCAAGAAGACTATTTTGTGTTCGCCTTCCGAACTCCCTTGTGACGCACGAGATGTTGCAAGTGCTCCACAAATTCTGCAACGAGATGGAAATAAGGCGAAAGTGATAATTCTTTAGGAAGGTTACATGACCCGAATTCTTGAACTATTGGGCAAATCCAAACAAGTGAAATACTCGAAACGTTAAGGTACGTAACTATTTATTTTATTGCGTATTTCTAGTTATTTGTACATTAAAATTTAAAAAAAGTGAATTTGCAATAATCGCAAATTAGATTTTTGTGTAGAAAGTACTTGTTCTCTAATGTACCCATCCTTCAATGCCATCCATCGAAAGTAGTATTTATTCACCACAAATTCCGTGAGGATCGAACGTGGAAATTGAACGTAGGTACTCAGAGGTGAAAAGCGAGATGTCTGACCACCACATTCCTTTCGGCAGCTCATGGATCCCTGCTTCCTCTGTAAGCAGATCTTCCGCATCTCCCGCTAACGCCATCTTCGCCATTTAACTTTGAAGTATCATTGCAACATATTTTTATGATTCCCTAGTCAAGTTATTTTGAATGACGTACTTCTAATCAACGTCATTGGCAAAACCACCTACCGTAACTATCTTCGGTCGTCTTGTCTCACATCATTGATCACCACCGTTTCTGCCCTCATTTCAAATTCCTCCGGCTCCCACTCGAAAACGCATTAACTGATCACTTCTCCCGCATCCGCGGTTTCCACTCCACACTCACGCTGACAAAGTAACCTCTCTCTCCCATTCCACAACCACATCCTCCACTCACCACTCATCCGTACAAACTAACATCTCACCACTCATCCAGGCAAAGTAATCCTCTCATCACCCACCCCATCTTCCTCTCCCCCACCCTACTCTCACCTTGTAGAGCGACGCTCCTCTTCCGTTCCTAGAGCCGTCACCTAGACACCTTCCATTGCACCCCACCACTCACCGCTTCCAGTTCTGACAGCCTGCGCTCGCGACCGATTCCTCCCCTCCACCATCGACCCAACGCAACGCGAACGCGACGCTCCAAGAGCGCGGCTGCTCCGCCTCCGTCGCCCCCGCCGACGCGCGACCTCCCGCGCGGGCGTCTCCGGGGCCGAGGGCAAACTCCAACAACTCCGCAGGATTCCGGGCACGCCCCACGTCAGCGACCCGCTCCCCCCCCCGCCCCAACGCCCTTCCGCAGGGACGACCGCCCCGCCCCGGCGGGCGACCCGCGGGCGACAAATCTCCCGCAGAGTTCATTGCGAGTCCTATCAGCGTTTCGCACCTTTTTTATAGCTGTGTGGGAAGTCGCTTCCTTCTTTTTCCTTCAATGGCGTGCCGAAGCTGTGCCCTCAGCTCCCAAGTACTTCTTTTCTATAAGATGCATTTCAGCTTCGCCCGAACGAACCAACATCTGACGCAGAATCGTTCTTTACAGAACAAACTTAAGCGGGTCAACATAATAAAAAAGAACAGAATTGTTTTTGGGTATTACTGTAGCACTAAAGGTGAACCACAACACGCAACATTATATGACCACTGTTTTCAAGTTGCAATAGCATTTTACACACCTTCTTGTAATTGAACATTCGTATACATTTTTAAGTTACAAAAAGACGACATGTGCTCTTATTTCTGAATTCCTCACGATATTGCCGTCGAGAACATTAGCAACTACTTTCCCAATGCAATGTTAGATGTACAGCAACAGCAACATTTTTAAAAAGTACAGAGCATATGTACGAAAAGTATACATGTAAGACACAAATACTTGGCATTTTATATGTTCTCTTTTATAAAATGAAAACAACATTGCGCATTATAATTTTTCGGAGATAACTGGCCCCCTCCACGCTTCGGTCTGTGTAAGTCACCTCGCCGGTGCTCGGACACGTTGGCTGCGAGTGGAGCCTCTGCTCGCGAGGCCTCCGCCCAGGGGGCGCGCCCTCAGAGAAGCTGCGCTCCGCTCATAAAGACTGAAAGCCAGTGCGTTCAACCCACAGCAGATTCATCACGCTCAGGCATACACGTTGTACTGTAAAGAAAGGTCAATAATTCATAAATTAAGTATGCCTCTAATTGGTAGCATCAACTATATCAAGGTCGAGTTGTTTCATCTTCCGAAAGCAAATTTCATTTGATGATACACAGAATGTAAGAGCTTGTTTTTAGGAAAACGAGAGATATTCCAAATATCATAAGAGTATGTGCCTCTCGACTTGGGATAAGCAGGATTTGGAGCAATCTTTTTCTTACCCGAACCTCCTCCCTTCCTTCCATTATCGGTTCTTCTTACTACGAGATTATCATTTCCTTCTTCCTTCGCCTTTCACAAAGGTGTATCTTTATCCTGACCCTATACTCTCACTATCGTTGATCTCCGCATGAGCACATAAATGTGTGTATGCTACAGCAGCGAATTTATGAACATATCACCATTACAGAAAGGGTGTTCAAAATGCGCTGTTTCTCTATACTTGTTCGTAGGGCTTTGATTAATTTCCCAGTCGCAATGCTAATGAATAATCAATTAATCTGCAACTCAAACACGACAGCATATCAGATACAACGAATCGAAAAATTTCGAGTGGCAATACTAATGAAATTTATATCCGCTGACACGGGATGCAAAATAAATTGGACACAGTAAATATCACTTGAGCGCTCTACGTTCAATATTTGATGTTCCATAACTTTCAGTCATATGGTTTTCAAATCTAAACCGTATGCAGTTTTCTACATTTCCATTTTAGTTCAAAATATTATACTTTGTTCACACAAAAAAAAGCATGAAGGCACGCGAGTCTTATTTCGAGAAATATTACTTGCATTTTTACGAAACATTTGAGCTCAACATTTTTATTGAATCAGACATTAGTTAAGAACTCTGAGCTATAAAATGAAATCAATTTCTAGTTATAAGAAAGCCTGATAGCAAAAACAATGGTTCGCGAAATGTCTCGTATTTTCACTTAACTGCTCCTATCTGATAATAAGAATAAGATCAGAGAATGGGAAGGGTTGCGGCAGGCGCCCCGCTTCCCTCCCGGCGTGCAATGGGCGTTGGGTGGGCGGGGGAGGGGACCGGACGAGGGGCACAGGGCTGAGGCGACAGGAGACAGGACGCTGATAGGCGACGTGGGCGAGGATGACCTTTTTTAACGTCTAGACTTTCCATATCCGTACAACTCCATTGAATTCACTTAATTATCTTAACCGATATAGGGATCATTTGCCGACTAGATTCACATTGATGACTAAGTGAAGCTTTTTATAAAGTAGTGGGGCATTTTGCATTTATATTATACCACTCTTAATATTTTAATCAAAATAGGCTTTCAACTAGATTATCCACGATTCTTAACACTTGTCTCCGATGTTTTGCGATATGCTGAAATGAAATTAAAGAATAATGCGAACCAAGAACATATGTTGATAAACTAGAAGTGTTTTAGGTGAAAATGGGAAATAATGTGTTAAAAACATTACAAACGCAACAAAAATGTATCATATTTTGCGAGTCTGCAAACCTAGCAAGGCAGGCACTGGAAGTTGGACGGCTAAATGTCTTATTTTAACAGTGGACATCGAAAAATAGTTATAACAAAGGACAAAGAGAAAATGAGAAAAAGAATCGTCGACTGAACACACGATGACCAGTAATTGGTCGCATTATTTTCTAATAATGTATTCCACAATTTCCCCTCGCGTTGGACGCTGCTCGAACGAAATGAAATATTTTTTTTTGCAGAAATCAGTTGCAAAATACAAGAAAACCCTCAGGGATATGGTTTTAATGTATAATGGATGAGAACTGGTTTTCAAAATTCTGAGTATCTGTGGCAGAAATGGGCTTTAAAATGTCTTTAAGAGTGTCGAGGGAAGACTCGTGGTGAATATTGAGTATGCCATTCAGTAAGGAAATCCATACATAACAGTTTAGATTGAAATGTTTATAAATGTACACATGTATTTATTCATTATTAGAGAATTTAAAGCTTATTACTGCTTTTTCTTACATAATTCGCTAATAATAGTATTTTATGTATAAGGTCGAAATGGAATTATTTTTGGGGGACGTGAAACAACCGAGGCTGGTAATGGAACCAAGATTGGTAAATGACGTAATCTAGGGTTTTTTGAACACATACACTAGCAATTTATGTAATGTAATGAAGCAAGTACAACAATTTTATTTATATCGACGTGCTTACATGTCATTATTCAACGTGTAACCGTAGGATGTCTCACAACTATTGCCGACCTTGGTCACCAGTTGATTATTAATTGTCGTATTGTATTGAAGTGAGCTCCACGTCTTACTGCTCTTGACATCAGTCTCGTGCCTTTTTTATTTACATGAGTTTTCCTCCTCTACATGTATGCATCTCGTGCTCTAGGGCAAAAAATATTATAATCATGAACGTGTAGCATTTGCACATTATATGTATATTTAATAAACGTTTTCGACCTATATACGCCCTTTTTATTACCCTAGCCTCGTGAGGTTCACAAATCAGGAAATTACCGTGATAGTCCTCACCAAGAGCTGTTCGAAAGAGGTAAAATTCGACAATCCTCAGCAAAGATAATCATGAATCAAGAATTTTAGTTATTTACGTTTAGCGTACAACACCATTTTTAAACAATTATTATTCCATTCAGCAGTGAATTCTCGCTAGATCTGACATTTCTTGAATTAGATTTTCTTAGATAGGGTTTTTCTCAGCCATGGTTAGCAGAGGTCCGTCAAACATTAAATAAGCATCTTTCACTGACCTTTAATTATTGAAAGTCGAGCCTGTGAAGGGCACTCCGACGATATATACTAAGAGAAGAGTGGGTAACAATGGAAGAGGGGCAGAAGGTCAGAACATCACCAATGGGATTGAACAACATATCGGGGAGCAATAGAAGGGAAAGAGAGGGCTGCGGAGGGGATGTTATCTCGGCGAGTTAGTAATCATCACTCGTCAATGAGGAGAGCGGTAGTAAACAGATCGAACACTGTGTGAGGGGCAGGGAATAAAGAGGTGGAAGGGGGGGGGGGGCTGGGGAGAAGAGGAGATGATTAGGGGTCGACAGAGTTCGTATGACCAAATGCATCATGAACGACATCTACTTGAGTAAACGGCAACGAACAACAAAACGAATAATATACAATCCAGATCGACAACTGAAACATGTTGTTTATAAATTTTCTACAATTAGATGAGAGCAACAGGAAGTCAGACAAAAAATGTCAGGGCAGCAACATTCGAAGCGGAGTGAAACGGCGGCGCGGTGTCTGGGCTGAACTCCGGTGGCGCTGCTGACTGCGTCCGTAAAGCGTGGGCGGGGCGGGGGCAGGGGCGGGGCGAGGCGAGGCGAGGCGAGGCGGGGAGAGGCGCGCGAATTGTCTCGCTGAAAACAAACTTCCCCGCCGCGAGCCGGCGCCATTATCTCCCGAGTTACGCGGCGGAGGAAGTGCAGCGAACGCGCGGCCCCGCGTTCCTCATCGTCATTGGGGCGAGGCAACTCCGCCCTCCTCGCTCGCTCTCGTTCCCTCCGGCCGACTCCGCCTTTCGGCAATTCCACCAACCCTCCCGGCTCAGCACTGCCGCTCGTCGGTTCTCTCGCTCATGTTCGGCTTGCTCCACAGCACATTTTATTTTTTTCGTAGTTATTACTGTCACTGCTAAGAGATTTTATTTTTAATCTTTAATTCTGAAATCAATTTCATCAAAACACTCCAATGGGCTCAATTTTTCATTTTACATATCTAATTTGGTTTTGCCAGCAGTACATACCCCTTCAAAGTATTACTACTAAGATACACTAGATACTAAACCAATGTTTTTTTTTTCAACTCATTTTATTTTTCTCCAATATCGTTTTTCCAACTGGCATGTGGCTGGAATAGTTAATCATTTCCCCATTGCCTTGTACAGAAAAGCTGTTCCTGCGAGACATTCTCTCCCAGGGATATCTCGGAGGGTATTATTCCGAACGCCGATCCCTCCAACACCGAAGTGATCTGCTGCGCTTCACTTCGCTCCCCGCCATCCGCCCGCCGCCTCTCCCTCTGCTTCGCTGCGCTCCGCAACAGCCCGAGTGCTGTGCCCCATAAATGCAACTCGGCGATGGTACGAGTATAACCTGGCAGAAATAATCTCCCGCAAGTAGCTTCGTCGGGCGGCGGTCGTGTCGCGGCCTCGGTCTCTCCCTCCCACCGCCCCCATCCCCGTCCCCGTCCCAACTCCCTCCTCACTCCGACGCAATGCCAGTCACAAGCGTGAATGCAGGGCGCGGGCACGGGGCTCCTCACGCAGGACTTCATTTCGAATGCATGGCATATCCAGTTTTCGAGCCAAACGTATCGACAGTGTGACTTTGATAAGCCTAATTATAGTGTTGGTAAAAAACCCTGTACACAGCCATGCATACATATGTAGATAAATGAATAATACACGGGATCGTCATGTACCAAAGATGAAAATATATTGCTATACAATAAGATATTTAATTTTTGATACATACACAACGAAAATATTACTTTCCAACGGAGAAGCATCTCGCCATCACACGGGAATAAAGGACAAAGTAGTTGACGAGCCCGAAAACGTGAAATTCTCACACTCACTACTCACACCACCATGACAATTGTGTGCGATGAGTGACACACTGTGTAGACTATTTGAACCGCCTGTGGAAACTTAGTTAATTTTATTCGACTTTATCTTTAGTAGTTCGGGCCTGACACAGTCAATAATGACGACGTCGAATATAGTACAATAAATAAAACCTTTGATAGTGTAATATCTTTTTAATGAGCTTTTAACAAACGCGTTTATTTTTCATACTGCACTAAACGACGCGATTAACTAGGACTCGGTTCTCGCACGTAGAGGGGCGTTGTATAGAACAGGCCTCGCCCAAACAAAGCCCGCTCAAGAGATCTCAGGGAGAGTGGATGGTCCAGGATCGGGGTGCATTGCAATTCTACGCTAGCAATCAAACTCATCTTCGTGTTTATTTAAAATTCTACTACTTAAATGTGTTGACAGATCTTATTACATATAATTCCTAATTTGAATATTACAGTCTGATTTCAAACGACTGCCATCGTAATTTAATTAAAGTGCTTCCTCTTTTAATGGCAGCGGCTTATTAAGGCTTACAAAAGGACATTGCCATTTGGAAACTGAACTAGCCATGAGTGGCGTTGCAAGCGGGCTCTCGGCTTGGATCTCTGCAGCGCTGATAGAGGGCGAGTTCGCCGAGCAAAAATGCCGCATTTCCTCGTCAAGTCCGGTGACGTGGTTTCTAGCTAACTTGTATCCCCCGATGACCCTCACACGTTTCCGGCCGTCAATCGTTACCGGAGCGTAAGTGCGACATGTGTCTCAGTGCGAGGCGTGCATGATCGTAATTGTACGCGTCATTAGCACGACGCATCACGCACGTTAATCAGCAATTCTCAAGGAGGTGAACAGTAGTAAACAGATCGAGCACTGTGTCGGGGGCAGGGTGTTAAGAGGCGGAAAGGTGCATTAGCACGGGGGACTCACGCGCATTACCACCAAAACATTGTTCGCTAACGCGCTAAGACATTTATTCAATACTGACCAGCATATACATGTTTTTTTAAAAATGATCTTAAAAGAACTTTAAAATGTGTATTATTAAATTTAAACCATTGGAGAGCTTCAACACGTAAACACCATGTTGTACGAATATCTGTAACAGACTCAAATATCCCAAACACTACATTAAGAAGAAAATAAGTTATTATTACAAGATTAAGAATTTGTCATTCTTCCCTCACCCACTCCCTTCTAATAAACAAAACCGACCCTGCCTCCTGTCCAAAATGTAAAGGAATGTTATCAACGTACCATATTATCCTTGAATGTTTAAGTCTCCAAAAGATCAGAACCGCTTTTGGCACAAAAAACGAAATTTTCTAAATATTTAATCAACTGAAGGTTGCAAGTCAATTTTAAAAGATCTTAATATGATCTGAATGAATGTCAAATTTATTTACTTAACTCATAAAATGTATCTCTGGTGTAAATCAATGGTGATCGCTAAAGACCATACATGTTTTTAAAACGTCCTCAAATTAACAATTTAAAATACATGCCAAGTTCACAATACGGCAAGTCATTCTTTCGTCAGTTCCGTAAGTGACAGAGAGAGTACATCAGCGAGTGTCTCGACGAGAGTCAATACTACCAGTGAATGTGTCTCTTCTAATCCGCGTCTCGCACCTACCTTCCACTCTCCCTCCTTTCTCGTGGCTCCTCGACCACCTCGTGATTGCAGGACGGGTTCACGTTTTATTCGCAGCGTCTACTCGAATATTCTATTAGACTCGTAAGATTTGTAGACAGTTATGAACCACTCCTTTTCTAACCGCGATGGGAGAACATCTTATTGAATGACGTATTGTTCTCTTGTTTATATCAGCGAAGTACAACAAGGTGTTGTCGGATTAAAACCTTTGCACGTTTCAAAATCCTTTGAAAGAGGGACTCAGGGTGTTCTGGTTACTGTCGGCTACCTTGCGAATGCATTCCTTTGAGAAGCATTGTTTCTCGACGGGCGTCAATGTCCATTATTGTGGTAAGAGATAATAGGACGCATGCGGGAAGAGATGGGTGACGGGCGCTCAAGAACGCATTTACCACGCTCCCAAGGGCTCCTAGGCGAAACGAATTTCAAGGGCGGCGGTGTGAGGGCGGGCGCGCCTGCACGGCGCAATGTGTCGACACATAAATATATTTTGCACTAGAAAAGCGTAATCTATTAAAGGTTTAGATACTTTGTACTTTAATTTCACCTTTCAGCATAATCTGCTAGGAACCTTTATTACTTTTGACCATTAATCAACACAATATCACGCTTTCGTAAAATATCTGCACTACCTTGATAGAAATTTCAGATAAATAAAACCAAATAAAATAAAATTCCATTATAATCAACAAAGTCCCAGTTATCTTCCTTACATATCCCACAACTTTTAACTTGCGCAAAAAAAATCCAAATTATTTCAGGTGTATCTTTGAGTAGCTTAGTTCTTTTAAAGCCCCTCCAATTCAGTTTGACGAAAGCAAGTTCTACAAGAAAGCTTGACGTTATATTCAATGTCTGAACAAGCAAATCAGTCCATTGAACATCTTCAACACAGCGGCCTTGTAAGGCTCGCGCCACTCACGCGCACGTCTACTCCGTATTCCTTTGGCAACGCCACACCGCACCGCGCCGCGCCGGTGCGTTGAATTCAACGGAACGCTTCTTAAAACTGCACTCGCCGTTTGCAAATGGCCGCGCCGCATCGGCGCCCGCGCGCTGCCATTCCCAATCGCCTCTCGCCGGCGCCCGTCGGCAAACGCGCGCAAACAGAGCGGGCGAATCAGGCGGAACGCGGCTTTTAGCGGGGAGGCCTTTGTGTGCGCCGCCGCGTCGCGCCCCCGAGGACGTCGAACGCAGCAGCTGCGGGAGCGCGGGTTGGAAACGTGTGCGGTAGACGGGGAAGCACAGACCCACAGCGCAGGGCGGAGGGAGACCCGAGAGCGGAAGGTGCAGTGTGAGACGTTGGACGAGGTCAGATGCATCATGCGTGGGGGTGCAGAATGTGTTATGATTCCAGTAACAATACATATACCCGGAAAATCTGGATCCGGAAAATCGGAAACTACACTTTTTTAATAATTCATTATAACGAAATTTTGAGGTACACAAATGTATCCTCAAGGCAATGTATTATGATGTATGTACTCGACGCTCAACAGCGACTGCCCGACAGCTTGTGAACGGGCTCAGGGCTAACGGCGACGTCCCTGCCTTGTGCCATGGGTTAAGGGGCTACGTGTGATTAGCACGTAGACATCCCCACGCAGTATTTCAGGCTCCTCAACCTGAGAAGTGCATAATGTATTAAGACGTATCCGAGTAAATTCAGTTTTCAATAAATCATAGCTCTTTAAAAAACAAGGAGAAAGCCTTGAATCAATCCTTGACTCTGCCACATTTCAGAATAGAATTGTAGGAAAATTACACACATGTTGAAATGTATTCCTAAATCTCGAAGAAAATTATACTAAAACGGCAAACTAATAATGATTATTAAAATTATCTGTTTATTAAAAAAAACGAAATTTTCTACGAATTGTATTGTAAAAAATGTAAACTATTTAAAAAGTCGGAAATTACCTGGTAGATGTTGCGGCAATAAATAAATTATGTAATTTTAGAAATCATAGAAACAATAATTTAACAAAGAAGTAATCATATTAAAATTATGCTTTCGTCCTTCCTTAACTGCAATCACTATCGAATAAATGCCTCCAAATAAAATGCAAATACTACAAAATAGATTCACTAATACACACCTACTAATTATTTAATATTCCAACCAAAACCAAGGACGCTATTATGTCAATTTCATAATCACGACGCATTAAATTGTTCGTGAACACTTAGTTCTGGCAGCTTTTGAATGGGTCTTTATTACCCTTCTTTTCCCACGATTTTTGCAGGTTAATAAAAATTTAGAACTAGATTGACTTTGACAGAATAATTCAATGCATGTCAACTTCACTGCACAAAACCTAATTCTTTTGTTACAAGAGAAATCTGCGCAATATTCCACAAGTAACAGGCAACTCTGAATACCTAACTGCCTTTAATATACGTCAATTGAGCATCGCGTTTATAGTCTGGGAAGTTTGAATGGCAATGAAGCCTTCCGCACTAGCTGACGGACGGGTTCAGCGAAACGTGAAATGAGATTGTCGTGAAGAGAATTTTTGCCCATGTTTGCGCAGGGATTTGAAATCTCGAAATACATTAATAGGAGAGACGTAAAACAAATGTACTATTGTACGTATTATACCTCCTATTTTTAGCAGAAGTAATGAACTATTATTTTCAGCAATCAATCGCCTCCAAGTCTTACTTTGCAATTAATTCAAGTCTGCTTTCAATAGAAAGCTTTACATGAACTAACCTTATTCAATACATGTACAAAGAACTCACTAACGGAACATTTTTTTAATAATTTAGTTCATTACATGAAATAAGTTTTTATTTATCATACTGTTTAAATAAACAAATCATTACTGCTTGGATTCGACGAACATCCCTTCAGAACTAGTAAGAAATATTGTGATATCACTATGTACATAAATAATATTCCATTTCTGTTGCTGCTTCATAACAAAGTAGAGCTCTTACGAGGGCACGGAGAACAAAAACCAGAGAAAAGTACGCGGAAATAAAATTTTGAAGCAACACAGTATTTTGTGGAAAGAGTTACGCATGCAATGGAGAGTTTAAAGCACGACCTTGGAGAAACAAAAGAAAGAACTTTCATGAAACAATTAACAAGAAGACTCAAAATCTAAATTCCTACAACTTTAAAAAAAATAGAATGGAGCAGGGAAGGAACTACGCATACCATGAGAGTGGGTTAAATACGGTATCCTTTAAAAGGCAATAAAGGATTAAAAAATCGCCTTCTCAGACCTCAGTATTCTTTTCTATATTGTTTGTTAACAAAAAAATATTACGGAGACTGGTGGAGTTGCATCGCCTAAGGGAGGGAACAAACCAAGCGAGAGAAATTATTGATAAAGAAAGAACGAATTAGCTCACCGAAGATGATGATAAAAACCTTACTGTTGGAGGGAAGGTACACGATCTTAACTTCCATTGCGAAACATAACACCATGCCTTGATTTTATCTTAATACATTTATTTGTTTGCGTAAAATTATTTAATGCTATTAATTCTTCGCTGGTAATGATAACTTGTTATGTTGTCATGCATTTTCGCGTGCCTGAAGCGAGATACAACCGGCATCGGGCCCCAGGTAAGGTGATTGGGCTGATCATGGCGTGAGTAATAAGCGCGTCGGGGGGGGGGGGGAAGCAGGGAAAACCCGGCCGGTGGGATGGGGCGCGAACTGAGCCAGCAGTCGGACCGCGCGGCCCGGGTCGCCCTCTCTGACGATGCCACAACGATGATGAAATATTGGAGCGGCTGCGCGCGGGCTGCGGCGGGCGACGGCAGCATCGAATATTAACGCGGCCGCTTCCGGGAAAACGCTGCGCGGGCGGGGCGCGGCCCTGGCGCCCGCGGGCGACGACCCGCACCACACGCCCACGGCCCCCATGCCCACGCCCTCTTCTTTTCCTTACAAATGGCAGGTTATGAACGTTTTTCATTGTACTGCACCGTTATATTGACATACAAAGGGATAAAACAAAAGGATGGAAAGTCAATCATCAGGATTTTCAGAAGAATTCTAACGGCCGCAGACCATTCTCATCAATTGAAATGAATGCATTGAAGAAAAAGATTGCGAATAACTGCTTCCAATTCAAAGCAATGGTATTTCTTATACATGCTAATTTTGCAGTAATTTTCTTTAAAGAACTAAACGACATTCGTTTAATTTAGAATGTCACCAAGATATAAATTTGCTAGTGGTTTTTACGTAACCACTATTTTCTTAAATGGACGTTGCCAACCCTACGTGTGATAGTACGCTAGAGTACTCGTATATTCGAATACGGCAAACCATCGTCTTTCGAAGTCCCCACGATCTCCTTTTGACTTAGAAAACTCCTTCGTTCACATAATGCACTACCAAGAAGTGCTATCAAATCTTCATATTTCACCTTGCCGGTAGTTTATGGTTTATTGACTTACGTTTCTGCAATTATACTTTCACAGCACACCTCTTAATTTCAGTCGTTTAAGTTCCATCTTTTCACAAAATGGGAACTTTTATTAAAGAAGGTAATGGCCGATCATTTTATGTCATAAAGAACTTACACTTTCCCTTCCATTACCCTTAGGAAGCAACAAGCTTGTAAACTACGATTAATACACATGATACTCGTGCGAAAACATCTAATCAGTAACTTTGTGCATGTTCCTGTTCTACAGAGACGTTCCTCTAGGTCCAAATTCGAATTCGGTACCGTGTGTGTATATGTGTATGTATGTATGTATG
>BOPP01000013.1:14157495-14190485 GCA_017312745.1 Gryllus bimaculatus | reverse complement strand
CATGCAGTTATTCGAGATCACTCTGATTTTGAGACCGTTAGGAAATCCCGTTAAAATGTGAGTAGAAAGCCAAGGAAATACAAGTACGAAAATAAATGAGCTTCAAACAACTATATATACTTTGTTCATGGATTTCAAGTCGTGAGGCACAGGAAGTCAATTGTATGATTACACGCTGCGGGTACTAGACTGAATGGTATGCATAATTCTTGTTCGCATGAAGGATCACACCGATCAGAAATTGGAACAGCACTGTCCTTTTAACAGTGACTTTCCTACACAGCAATTCAAGCACAAACGCTTCCGAACAAACAAGTAACATCAACATTTTTCTCTTAGATTTATCAGTCTAAATATGCGACATAAACGGGGATAAATGACAACTAGAAGTTGATCTAATATAAAGCAATCAGTTATAAAATCATTGCTTTGAGACGGCAGCTTACTTCGCACACTACTATTATACGGGCGTCGAAATAGAAATTACCTTCATTTTCGTTTTGAGGTGAAACAATTCATCACCAACAACTTAAAAACTAATCCAGCGGCCATTTGCTACAACGTCCGGCAATAGATAGCTCAATAACCGAAGAAACAGAACGATGTGATCTATTTCCGTCGCATTTAAGTAGTTCGTTTACAAGTTCCTTTACTCTATTATCAAAGAAAATACTAATTGAACTCGTAGGCAAACTTTCTACAAGACTCACCGATCCCAAATTCACCAAGAATACAACATTCTTAAAATTTGAAGCCCCGCAATAAAGAATACCTAGAGTTGGCTAAACGAATATGAAAAAAAATACTGTAATTCAATGGGTAAAAACCAGAACGGTATAAGTGACATTTTATAAATTCTGAGAAAACTGATTATTTAATTCAATATTACTTTAAAGTTGTGTTACTTTGCTTCATCATTCAAACCTCAGCATTTCAATTGTTCATTAAAACCAGGAAATTACATTGCAACTCAAATATATCCTAAAACACATTTTTCTCAGAATTTATAAAATGTCACTTATACCGTTCTAGTTTTCACCCATTCAATTAACTTTTCTTACTGTTTTGAAATTTTTAACAGCTCTAGTACATTTCAGTATTTCGACAAAAATCAATATCACTGTCTCTCATTAATTTTGTGACCGTTCGCTTTATCACTTTCTTCAATATACCCCTTCATAAACAACCATTCAACATATTCCCCATCAATCTCCACTAACACAGAGTATAACTTTAGGGGCAACGGAAGTGAAAGTCATTCTTGTTGATTTTTTTAAACTTATTCCACTAGCAATGACATGCCGCTGACTTTCGCCATTCCGAGAAGAAACGTAGCGTATTTGAAACGGTTTGCGAACGTACGGCAAGAAGCTCTATGAGGATACATGCAAACTCGACCTCACTGAGCAAATACAATTAGGCCCAAAGCGATGTTTGCAAGTGGCAGAAATATCCACAATCAAATTTTCACATTGCTTTCAAACATGACCCCCTTCACTTCACTGCAACCCAACTTAAAATTGAAATGACTATAATTATTTTGTGGTACCCACTCATCACTACCTTTAAAAACAACTAACAAGAAAAAACGGAACAATAACATAATCAATGGAAAAGTAAGATTTTCTACGATGAGTTGAACTGAAATACAGCGGATTCTGCCTTGCATACCAAAAGTAAACATTAATCGAAACGAGGCGCGAAGTTTCCGCGAGGGGCCGTGCAGCTTACACTCCATCACTAATGGCAGAGAGAGTACGCGATGCCCTCAACGAACGCAGTCGCACGTCCAACACGAGAAGCAGCTGAAGTGCGAGATGTGCCGACGGCATCGAAGCGCCACGGATTCCGTCCTCCCCGCCGCGAGCAAAACTAATTGCGCTCCGCCTGGAACTTTCTGCGCGCCGCCCCGCGCCACCGCGGCCCAGAAGCGCGCTCTCTTCAACCTCCTAATTCGCCTTGATTGGGTGTCGCAACGCAACGCCCTGGTCGCGCTGGCCGCGCCTTTTATTAAGTTAGGGTCGAGCGCTACGTGAATGCGCACGACAGCCTTCATTGTCTCGTCTAAACGGGAAGAATGGAGTTACAGGCGGATTGTGTTCCACCGGCCGCGGGGCGGCGCAGAGGCGGGAGCTTCGTGTCTGCCGGGACATGCGATGGCGCAGGGGGTGGGCGGTGGGAAGGGCGCCGGCGGCCGGCCGTCTGTAAATTAACGCCATTGTGTCGAAGCCGGCGAGCAATTTCCCCTCGCTTTGTTTCCCCGCGGGGCGCGCGGGCGGGGGCCCCGCAGCCGTGAATGAGGCGATTTTAAAGCGAGCGCCGCCGCCGCCGCCCGCCCACCTGACACAGCCTCTTTTTTATAAATATTATTTTTTACACCAAGGACATTCACTGTAATATTAATACATAAAAATTCATTTATATGGGTGTTGCAGCTTACCTGAAAGGCCCAGAATATCGAAACGAAACATTTTACGAATACTGCTTTACCATGTCTATTGCCTTAAATATTTGAATGTCTCGGGCGTAAAATTTACTGAAATAGATAAATTGATAGTTTATATTTCCCCCTGTCTTTAGTATTATTATTTAATAATCCACTTTAACACAAAATGTTATTTTGAATATACCACGAAACCAGTATTGTGTACTCAAGGGTCGCGAGAACGAAGGTAATTCAAATTTCCCTCGTAAATTCTGAACGCTGAGCAAAAATACTTTACTGCAAAATGCATTTCTAATCCATTTCCCCGCAATATCTATTACGTTTTCCTGTGAATAATTACACCCTGAAATACTACATTGCACTACATTCTTGAGGATTTTGATTTAGAAAAAGTTAATTTATCTACGTGCTACATAGATTTTATATTAATTTTTATTTCTCCCGAGAGATCAGAAATTCATCCGCTGTTTTCCACAGAAACCGCTCATTTCCTGAAGCCCCCTTGCCTTTCTGTGCGCTGGCTGGGATAACGATCGGCGAGGCAGGTGAGCTCGCGTGCACTGGCCAGCGAGGGCTGGGCGAAGTCGGATGCAAATGCGACGAATGGGGCGGCGCCGAAGGGCACGCTCCGAACAAACACTTGCTTTCCTACTCTCTCCGGGAATTGTTCGCGCGCTCCGCAACATTAAGCAAAGACAATCTCTCCGCAGGTAGTAAAACTAGACTACTTTTGCTTGCAGTTCGGCGGAGGAACATACCTTGTAAACAATTCAGGGTGACTCGATCCGTTCCTCGTGGCAATTGCTATGAAGTTATTACCTTAAGGGGTAAAATAAATAGGCTTGAATTCTGATACTCCTTGCGAAATATCTCATACGTTATAAGACGAAGGAATAAGACTAATCATCGAATAAATTTCACGATTTATGTTAAAAGTAAAATCTGCAAACTGAGAGTCAACGGTGACTTCCAAAATAGAATAAGATTTGACAATTACTACAATAGTATTATAAATATTTCCGTTTAAGTCTTAGAATTTGGAAATTAGCCACGTTGTAGTTGACATAATCACGTAATAATTGCTTTTATTTAGAAATAAATTTGAATTGTCTTTTTCCGTAGCTAGCCATTGATAGTGGTCGTAAAACAACAACAAATTACTTTTCTTATGCATGTTTGTGCTTAGTTCTCACCCAAAAGCTCTTCGCGTGCTCAGTTTGATCCGCTAGAAATTTGTGTTCTACCACATTTGTAAGGCGTTAACAATCACCCATGGTACCCGTCACGTTTTTACCGCGTCTCACACTCACAGCTTTGACCTTCACAGCTTTTACAAAACTGCATCCGAGGCACACAGGGTTATGAACACAGACGTTTAGTATACTTTCAGACTATTCTGAATATGAGCAGTAGCCCATGGGTTTGTTTCGTTAGAGACCCGGTCTCCGACGCTCGTGTTTATGCGGGGAATCAAACTGTCACATATCCTGAACGTTTATGGTTCCGCGCAAGACCCTATTTATGCGTTTCGTTTTGACGAACGATTTCACGAGTTAAAACGTGATCGCGTGCGTGCGCAGTGCGATTTCTCAAACACCCCTGCGCACGCGCGTGTTAGCTAAAACTCGGGAATCGTTCGTGAGAAAGAATGTAAATCGGCTCTGATTATCGCGCTGCACTGGCGGTTGCGCTGGAGTGGGCGTGGGCGTGGGCAGGGTCGAAGGCGGGGGCGGGGGCGACAGTGCGTCGTGTGGGCTGCGGGCGCCGTGAATCAGCGCGGGGTCTGCGCCCCGCTGGGCGCCCGCAGCCTGCTTGCAGCCTCGGGACAACATCGATGTCAATCTTTTCAAAACATCGTACACTTTAAACATCGATACATTAACTACTATGTTTTTTAACATCGATGTTTTGTGATTGATGTTTTTTATTTCTTTTCCGAATGAAACATTCAAACAAACAATCAAAATACAGTAAAAGGTAAAATATGAAGTAATAACTGATAGTAACACTATTATTTATGTGCCAGAATCTAAGGAACGCCGTTTGCACTACTTTCATCGACCAAACTCTCTCTCCCGATGTGACCTCCATGCCCTAGTATTTTCCCCTCTTTCTTCATATTCAATTCGTGCATTGCGATATGGTCAACAAATCCGCTCTGGGTGTAGGGTCTGCTCCAGCGTCTCGTATCATTATTCGGAGAATTGATAAATTCGAACTCTGTCAAATTAAATTTTAAAACACAAGAATTTAATGTCGGAAATTACTAATCCAGTCTAAGAACATCAATGGCTTTTAGTTGATATATTCTAAACGTCGATGTGTACTAACACCGATGTCGCATAACAGCGAGGCGGAGCACGGGAGGCGGCCAACGGTCCGCAGCAGGCGCGAGTGGAAGGCAAGGGGAAGGGGAAGGGAAAGCGTGCAGCGGGAGGAGTCTGTCTCCTCGGGGCAGGGGCTGACGTAGTACGCCCAGCCGAAGGTTGCGGGATCCAGTGCGGGATTACGAGACACATTTGATGAACGACCTATCTGTCTTTTGTCAACATTCACCACACGTAATCATTCCTGGACATTCCATTCAGAGGTGGGCAACGGGAAACCCCTTGATGTTCATTTGCCCACGAAAGGGGAGGGTATGCGTAAATTCCTTCGTCGTTAACGTTTGGGACTGAGGAGGGAACCAAGGGGAGTGAACGAAAACAGAATGTCAAGAGCGCTGAGAAAACAAATTAAATAGCTGAAAAAGCTTAAAATAGCTGAAAATCACTGATACTGGGGAAATATTCCGCAAATATGTCTCGTAGATTATTTTTAAAATATTATATAAATTTAATAAAAAATAATATTATTATTTAATAACGTCATTGTAAGACTATTTCTTTGCAATACCTTCCCAATCATGTAATTCCACAAACTTTCGCAGAAACCATCGAAATGATTTCTAAAACTTCCCCACCGTGTGGTCTACGAACATATGTAGTAATGCAGCGACTGGTTTTAATTGAAGTAGAAGTACTTTGGGTTCGTGTTGCAACACTAAACACAGAATGCTCCCGAAGCGTAGAAATACGAGAGGAGCGGGCGGATAGGGGGATCGGTGTTCCTGCAGGGCACTTGCGCGGTGACCTCTGTTCACGTTGGACCAGTTCACTCCCTCCTGCTCACTAATGCATGGCTCACTCTCGGCTTTATCCATATTTGACACTGAGCCAGCCACGGATGAAATCGCTTGTGGGAATGAGCGGGTCGGTGGAAGCTGCTTGGGAATTCAAGCTCCCTCCGTTAGTTTCAGCTTTCGCACTACAAGATAATTAGCTCTTGTGAATGGGTCGGCACCGGATCCACTGATCCAGAAGGGAGAAACACCGCCACCTACAGGCATACCTATTACACTAGTGGGATTAATGACCACAGCAGATGGGTGCTTGCGGAAACCATCAATCAATAATTATTTTCGCAGAAGACAAACAGAGAGGCCGATTACACACGGTCTATATAAATATGGATCTGCAATTGATACGATTTCAATCACGTTTGAAATGTGTAAGCACATTATTTTCGCGGCTAATTCGAACCTAACGTAACACAACACAAAGAACAAACTTTTTAAATTAACTAACGTACAACAAATTGAAAGAAATTAACAACAAAAGTAGAAACGCGCTAGCCTACAATACGAATTGAATTAATTTATATAAGCAACCAAATTTAAAATATAGAGAGAATAGAGCGTCATTCGACAACTGCCAATGAACACGATCCAGACTCATGATTTAAATGTTGCGGTAGATGGAAGTCTATATAATACCCAGATTAATAACTCAATTTGTAAATAATAAACTGTTTGTTATTAAACTTTCTGTGTCGGTTCACTAAGATATTCAATACGTAAACATCGTTTGAGCAACATTCCCAAGTACCAAACTGAAGTCTAAGCCTAATAATAACAAATGGTATTTACTACTCAAAGGTGTAAATATTAGTTTTATTATTTTTGGGCTTGGAATTGCTTTTCTTGAGGTACGTAAGAACGCACAAAATAATCCAAAACTTTTTCGTATACAAATAATTTTTCAATTTTCGCACCCTGCCAAGCTGACGCCCAGCCCCTACAAAATCCCTCTATCCCTCATAACAAATCCAGGAAAGTTAAATAATATTGCAAAGAGTAAGGTTGTAATGGCCGATCCTGTACTTTAGCAAAGAAAACTTCACTTGCGAGAGTCCTCGCACGGATACGCTAGTATTACATATTTAGAATCAAGCAAAATTTTCTATATAGATTAGGAGTTCCCTTCAGGAGTAGATAATGGTATGGTCACTTGATGGACCAGATTTTCCAGATCTACGAATAGACAGTGCATAAATGTTTTAGAAACACTATGCCTCAAACACATAAGAGCATTATAAGCGAGATAAAATCCAAAACGATACTACAACGTTTTGAAAGCACATTTTAATTAAAGTTCGAGCAGATCTTACAAGGCGAATTACGAACCGGAAACCTCTGTGGTGGCCCGTCAGAAAAGACGTTGTAGCGCTGAATGAAGAACAGCTAATGCTACAATAGCACACACTCTTACACATTAACAAAATGCCTCTACTTCTAGAAAAATATGAGAAAATTACCTATTTAATCTCATTTTTAGAACATATTTTATTTAAGAAAAGCATTTTAGAAAGTATTATTTTAGAAAAATATTTTTGCCTATTTTTTGCAATTTCCGAAAACAGTGAGATGCCGAAATCTGCACCTGCACAATTTTTAAGTGTCTGATACTTTTCTGAGGAAAATATTTCATGAAAAAATTTGGAACCATTTTTGAGAGATGAACTTTAAAAATTGCCTGCATTTTAAACAAAATTACGCGAAATTTTTTCATATTCCATAAATATTATACACTTTATTTTAATATCTGTCTTTGAATAAAAGATTTAATTTTGAAAAATCTCTGAATTTAATATCACAATTGTCGGAAGTCGCAGAACACATTTTGAAGTTTTGCAAATTTTTACAAATTCAAAGAGTTGAACGAAAATGAGATCTATGCTCTTTTTTAAGTGTTATTTGCTCATTTTGAGGGAAAAAATAATTAAAAATAAAAGAATTGGTGCCGCTTTTGAAAAAATTGTTGAAATACCGCCCAATGAGTCCAGTCAGAACGATAGGGGAATATCCACATTGGAAATAATCTTCTGAATGGTTTAGGCGCTTACGTTAAGCACAGACTGACAGACGTTGACACGTAAACCACACTACACAACGTGTTACAGAAAAAAACCTCTACATAAATGAGCGAAATATATCGATTTTTTTTCGATATCAGTGTCCCGAGTTTTTTTCCGCTGCAGCAATACAGTTTTCCCTCTTTCCTACATACGTACGTAGTTCGGCTAGAAAGTGGAAAGATGATGAAAAGGCTGAGGACATTACTGCTCTTTTCTTCGCGTATCTCGTATTAACAGTATTAAGTTACATTCACAAGTTCTGGAATTTTGTTATAATTGAGTCTGTGGGGGGGGGTCGTTTACGGTTTTTGTACCAATACGTCTGGTGATGCATTAACATACACGTCAGTCAACGTGTGCATGCACTTCACGATTGCGCCTTGTAAGCTTAAAATTGCTTTCGGTGCGGCGCTCCACCATCCACTCCCCTCCGTTTATTATGGCGTTCCCTGCTCCGGGTCGCTTCTTGTACTATTTTACAGCTCTGATGGAGCGCGAACAGAACCAATTTTCCGGCCCAGTGGCCTGGTCATACGTCATCCAGTCCAACAGAGCGGTAGATGGTTGCCAACAGGTGCTTTGTAGAGCTATCAATGTCACAACAGTATTTAAGGTGATTCGGTTGTTATTTGTAACTTGCAATGCTGTTATCAATGAATGTCGAATGTACGCTAATAAATGTTTGTTAGCGAAATGAATCTGGGTATGACCACGAATGGTGCAGTTAGTTTTGCTTTCCGACTTAGAAGCACGAAGGATGTATCCGAATAACAAACAGCTATTCTCATTTATCAGATGACCATAAAATATTACTTACTGGTTACCAGCTCTTCAGCCAAGATTCTTTTAATATTTTTATTTTATAATGAAGATGTTTGGATACTTATTTGCATTTTTACTCTAATTCGAATGAAGAAATTGTAATTCAAAATTGACTCTGTAACAAAAAACAACAACAAAGAACGCTTAAAGCAACAACAACAAAATAATAGTGCTTAAGAAATTGAATTATAAAATAATACAAAATAATGGTATTACTAGTTAACAAGTTCGTATTGGACTTCACTGAGAGGCTTACTAGACCAGCTAACAATACTCGTTTATGCGTACTCCTCTCCGCCCTCACCCGCCCATCTGCGAGAAAGACGCGTTGTGTCGCTATCGGCGCCGCACACAGCGAACAAACATGAGCACGCAAATCAATACACACACGCCGGAGGAGTCATTTGAGGAGCTCTAACTCGACATTCCAATTCCTTACCAGCAATTAATTCACTCCCGAGGCACGATCCGAGGTGTAGCGGTCAATCCCAACACCTGCCACTTCTTCCATAGTATTTCCTCTACGATAATTACTTTTCCGTTGCGTCCTCAAAGACACCGATACATTCAGAAAGCGATGAATAAATTTTCAAGTTTTTCCCACTCTGCACTTCGCCCTTTTTTGGAGATCGCGCAGGTTATGTCACTACTCGCACCGTAACATAATAAGTGTTGAACTCACAATTCGCTTTTTTAATCTCTCCAAAAAAAGTACATTCTATCTCCTGTGGTATTAAACAAACTACTATGTAGTATCAAATCGTTTCTTGGTAAAATGACATTTGGAATATTTCATTTGACTATGCAGAAAACTTTGTGAGCTTCTTCTTATCCACCAAGTGACTCAACAATAATACTTAAGTTACACATAACCCTGTTTGTTTGGAATGTACCATTTCGTTTTAATTATGACTGAAATATAGTGATTAAAAGAAACACCAAGACCAGACGTTAATAGTACTTTACGGGCTTTCGGATTTCCTAAGAGACCACATGTCGGAATTGTTAATCTTATTTTGCAGAATGTGTTCTTGTGTTTTTTTATACTCGAAATGAAGACCATACCAGCATACTGGAAATAAAAATAGTAAAACTCTTATTTCGCTGTTACTATTGTTAATATTTACTTGATATATTATACTTAGATGATTATAAATATAAACAGTAATAACTATAATTAGCACTTATTAGCCTTTATAGCGTATAATTAAAAATGTTAGTTTTATGAGCATATGATCAGGTCCAGTATAATAAGGCCACTCTTAGTGTACGTGCTTTTCAGACATACAATTTCAATTTATAAAATGAAAATTGAGAAATCTATCCCCATCCATCAAACTGATTCGGCCAACTCCTTAAAATATGATGATGATGAAGAATGTCTTTGCTGTTTTATGTGATACATAGCTGACATAAGAGATAATTAAAAATTATGGCAGAAAACCTATTACCATAAAACGTATACCTAGTAGGCGATAAATATGAAATAAATAAAGTATGATGCACGGTATACTATTGTTCATTACAAGTGACAAATGAGTTTTCTCCGAGCTATCTCCCGATAGTGACATTATCTAATTAAAAGACAGAAATGTCTCCGTAAAAGAGACAAACTATTTCGTAATGAGAAATCACGTAAAGGTTATATTGTGCAGTTTTTCTTGTATCTACAATTCAGAAACACTGCGGCAAGTGACATTCTGATATCTCCGACAATGGAAATTAAAGTTTGACTACCTCCGAAAGATTAATTTGAAAAAATAATTTGTCTATCTGTACTTTGTCTAAAGCCAAACTTACGAAACTTTGGATCAGTTTCGTACTGTGTATTATTTAAACACAAATGTTTCCACGGCCTTCTAACCGCAGTCATTAAGGAGAACCAGTCTGCTACCTTTCTCAGGACGAACAGACAAATGAAATCTTATTTACTTCAAAGACAATTATGTATTGAACTGTCTATAAATTGTCCAAAACGGATAATAATGGTATGGTAATATCGTATTATACGAGAACTGAAATATACTAAACGATGGCTATAGGCGGAGCGATTTCGTCAGCGCGCTCGCTGTTTGGTTTGGGCCTCATTATGCCCCGCCCCGCGGCACAGACAAGCTGGGGGAGGGAGTGGCGCTGAGGACGCAGCGAACGACCGCGGCGGAGCACTGCTTCATCTACCGAACACGTCCCCTCCGAGGTCTCCAGTATCTCACGCAGAAAGCGCTGACCATCAGTGTCAATGAAATAGCTCAACCCAGAGGGGAAAAACTTGCACTGCGCAGGCGCTCAAATTCTGATTAGCGGCGGTCCCACTTCCACGACCATCCAATGCCACCAGGCAAGATGGCGTCAAACACAAAGCTGGGAACTGTAGGGCAAGGTTCTGTTGTATCATTCCCCCTCTATGCACTTGACATATTACTCCTTGTCAAACCTACTTTGTACAAGACCGAACTTATACGAACAAACTTCTTGCAGTTAGAAAAGGCGATGGAAATGTGGTTTGCATACAAATTTAAAATCATATCTTTCATATAAATTAAAATTCAGATTAGAATAAACAAAATAAAAGCAAATAATGATTATTCCAGCGTTATTGCGTGATTATAATAAAAAATCATAATTATTAACAACAATCCTAATACATCTTAAGGGATCATAAGATTCAATATGAATCCACGATGATCTATACACCACATTACAAGTTGACAAGTGTCGGGGTGAAAGGTTAAAAGCAAACAGAGATTTTTTGATGTAGGTTACATAAAGTAGAAGAACCTACAAATGGCGGTTATCTCGGGATAGTATTAGAAAGATACAAACGTTTATTGTTTTGAAGTGATCTACAATGAGCGACGAAGTGATATTTCCTGGGATTAAAAATATTGGCCAGTTGAGAATTAACGTGAAAACGCATAAACAGACCTACACAAACTAATTTAAGGTGATGGTACGGTTTCGTAGAATTATCACAGCCCTTTGAGCAATATTTCTTTCAAAATTAAGTATTATTTCTATAACATTTACCCGAGAATACGTTTGAAAAACCACTTTTGTATGTTTTACGCATTTTTTTAAAATTAAAACTCAATTACAAGAATGAAGCTAATTTAAAACAAATGTAAAAGTCTTGCTGAAGAGAGGAAAACTTTACATTATCTTTTATGTGATTAAAATATTAGAGTTTTCTCACACAGGTACTTTCCTTTGAACCTCGTTTGCTTCACATTAAAGTCAAATTACACTTTAATAATTGACAAAAAAACAGTCGTTTTTTCAAGCACGCTGTCTACCTTAAAGCATCGCGTATTACGAAGACTGGAAATATTAATTAAAGTGCAAGTTATTAAAGAAGCTACAGAGAATAATGTTAAACATTTTATTTCCCCCCTGGATACTCTCTCCATCTTATTCACAAGTGAGCTGTCATCGAGTACGAGAGTGGTTTTTCCCCCCGCGAAGTTTCTGCAAACATTTGTTCAAGCTGTGAGTCAGCAAAAATGTTGTCATCTTGTTGAAGTGAACTTTACACTAACCGGACGATATATCTCTCTATACAAAGCTCAGCATATGGGATGTTTGACTTCAAATTATCGCTGCTGATGCGTATCCAGGACAGCAATAGATGCGTATCTGCTCAATTCGCAAGTACAGAGAACTATTTTTTTATCTTTAATTCGTTAGGTGAAAGGAATGTTTGCTATTTAATATTTTAATACTATTTAATAATCCAACCTTTTAAACATTTTCAAGAAATTATATTTTTGTAATTGCGAGAATACAGATACATCCACTGATTTTAATTTAATTATAATTCCTGAAAGATTCGATCTAGTCACAACACACAATTTTGGACTTGCACCTTATAAGATTTCTATTATAACTTTCGCAGAAGGTTCTTTTCATTTTTCAATTGGCTCTTCAAATGAATTATTTACGAGATGTTCTAATTCTAACACATTTAAAATACGAAATGCACCTGCTTGAACTGATTTCATGAAATCACAAAATAGGTACAACTAAAAAATACCACTTTCTGCGCACAATTTCATAGGAAAACCGAAACCAGTATTTCTACCTGCTCAGTCAACGAGGAATTTTATTTAAGTGCGAACAGCAACTTACTCTAAAAACTGCAATTAGGCTACGGAGTGGGAGTGAATTTTCAAGAAAATGTTAAAATTACGATTGTTACATGCCACCTATTCATTAATGTTAACTTGTGACATTTTCCCACATTCCCACATGGCAGCCACAAAATTTTGTTATAATGAAAATGAATTAAACGATGGTTTTATCATGTACTGTGACAGCACGATAACCGGTGTCACATTTTGTCATTGGGTATTGCGCGGTGCAGTAATGTACGAGTATTTGTACCCTCGGGAAGAGAACCAACGCCTATTGCCCGCTACACGATATTCGGCCTCTCATTCACCCCACGCTGCACAGGCGGCGGCTGCTCTGATTCAACAAAGCCGGAAAGGAGCGCTTCACTCCCCACGAAACACACTGCTCGCCCACGACAAGCCACTAATGAGAGCCGTGCTTCAACGTCAGATACGCTACTAACACCTTCAAACATCTCTACGCTTCACCTGCGACAGCGATTATACTCTAATTCTAAGAGGACTATCTTTGGAAGGTCTACTGTATTTTTTAAACTGCTCTATAATTATAATTTTTAAGAGAGTGAAGTATTTAACTCCGCCAATGTCTGTGGAATTACTCACGATAGTTCTCAATCAAGCAGGTTTTAGAAGAAAACACTCATTTGCAGCGAGAAAAAAGCCTCCGGTCCAAATAAAATCATTCCTCTGCAAAATAACAACTTTTTATAGGAGTCCCTTTCCTTGTGTTCCAACGATGTACGAATAACAATCTCCACGTGAATTAACATTCAAGTACAGTGCGACGCAAACAGGCCCCTTCCTTTAACCTCTCCTGGATATCTCAGTCCCCACTGCCGTATTCTGCCAGACCTTGCAGGACTTTTCATTGAGAACCATGAGGTTGATAGTACTCTGAATCCCCCGAGCTGCAATGGAGGAGCGCCTGATAAAATAGGCCCGGTGACACAAAGTGGAAATAGCGCTTGCGAGGAGTTGCATACATCATTTCAACATGTGCATATTCTGTTTTGCACTTCTACCCCCATTCGCCTACATTAGTGGCTCTGTTGCATCAAGCCAACAGAACGACAGGTGAAAGATGTTACATTCTATGGAGATTGACCCCCTCTTGACTAGAGTTGTAGTACTCATCCAATATAATCAGCATTTGATGGGTTATTCATGAACACCACGGTAAGCAGTGACACATTAAATTCATGTTTAGACATTTGTTGTAGATTCTTGACTTCTTCAAGGAAATTCTGATTGCTATTGTGGCCACGTTATTCAACACTTTGATGAAAAATAAAAATATTCGGAAATGATATCAGCCACTGTTTTACTACATCAACATGCAAATTTCGTCTGAACCTGTATTAGGTAACTAAATAGATAAATGGCATAGATTCATCAAATGCAAAGCCAAAATAATAGGTTAATAAATGTTTCTTCTTTTAATTGTAATTTTCATTGAATGGAAATGAGTTGCGATAAATTTAAATATTCTGGAGTAATTTCATAACAAATAGCAGTGAATATCCTATATTACCAACATTAAGACGTTTTTGACAACTTCAACAGAAAAAAATGTCACTAGGGTTTTTATCTTTGTGTGAAATTGGATAAATGCAAACCAACCGTTATCATCAAATAAGAAATAAGAACTCCGAAAACAGGTTATCATTAGGCTTATATTTATGAACGAGACTACTTATTCTTCATTTCTAATCTGAAAACCTTTTTAAAATTTAGTTATTTTGTGTCAAAAGAAATGAACCAGACCTAAGTATGGCTAGTAATGGACAAACTAAAAAGTAGGATGAGATAAAACAGACGTAACTCCAACAGCAACACAAATGTAAGTTAACGACCGAATAACTTGGTTTAAAATATCGTCAGCTGTTAGCAAGGTCTCCCAACGTTTCTCTGAAAGTCGACGGAGCACAAGGTTGCAATAAAATCTAGAGGCGACTACCGACTTGGACGGGCAGGCGCCTCGATCTTGCCTTTGCGGGATACGACAATTGCGCAACCGCGCGCCTGCCAGCCTTGCCCTAAACACCTTGTCCGCACGACAACGCAGCCACCGCTGAAAACCTGCAAGAGGCCCAAATAGCCATCACAAACTTTCCGAAAATTTTCGAACAAAAAAAAAACGCAGAACGATAATAAAACTGAGCATAGCCCTAAACTTGGTAGTCAAACGCGCACTGTTTCACTGTCTGTCTTGTAAACACCCTTTCCGAAAATTTATCTAATAAAAATATACTAATTTTAACATGTTTATACACTACAAAATGTCAACTTTGGTGAAGTGTAATTTTTCTTTGTCTGTTTAAATAATTTTCTTCGTCTTCCTTTTACATCAATCTCAACTTGTCCTTTCTCGTCCCTCTGCTGCATGGATTTCTTCACCTATTCTTACTACTCCCCTTTACCAACTTCACCTTGCCGATTGCTGCTGCTGCTGCTACAGATGATGATGCTGTGGACGAGGGTGAAGAATCATTCAGTTCTTGTGACTTCCACCTTCCTAATCAGGTGATCGCAATGATGGTTTCCCGTCGCCTTACACTATGTAAAGGATGGTAGAGGTGATCATGAGTGAATCATGAAATGAGATACATAATTATGAATTGGGTTTATTCAGAAGGCATACGTAGGTGTTTGAAAAGTTAATACTGCCGCATCCACACTGTATGATCAATGGCAGCATTGACAAGTGAGACTTGGTGGAGCGGGTGGCACAAAGAAATCCCCCTTGCGCAGTTGACCCTCGTCAAGGAGAGAAGTAGCGAAAGAGGCTTCGGAACATAACATATGATTAGGTGAAGACAAGGAAAATGAAATTACGTTTTGTTATTATTCTCATTAAGATTTTTATTTTTATTTTACGTTTCTTCGAAGGTAAACGAACAAAATACGTCCTCTCTTTGGGCAACTTCTGCAGGTTTCGAAACCATCGCCATAGACTCATCGCCATAGACAAATTGAGCGAGACTGATAGTTTCCTTGATGTGACTGCATTTCGCTTAACTGGAGCTCGCAGCCTTTGGCTTCGAGTGCCTGAACGTCTTCCCAGCCCCTGCGCCGTTGCGGACGGCCACTCCGCTTTCCCCTGAGAATTTTATTCATAAAGCCAACTCAGTTTGTTAGCGTTGACGAAGGCACAGGAGTTAAATCGATGCTCCTCTGAGTGCTCAGGTGAGTGGCTATGGCACTGGCGTGGTGTGCTTTTAGCCAAAATACTAGTGCTATGTCTGATTACTCTTCTTTTGGGCACCTAGAATTAAGTTATTAGATTTAAACTAAATTATATTTATTATTAAATCTGCAGTTAAGTATCGCAACTTCGTTGCAAAATATCTTAACTTTACATGAATTAGACTTAAATCGACTCTCAATAAATTAGAAGAGAGTAGTTAATTAAAAACAATAATAATAAATAGTAGAAAATTTCACCGCGCATTCCTTTCTCTCCACTTCATAACACAACAATGCACTGCATATCATAAAGAGTTATAAATTAATAAAACTAATACTAATAATAATAATAATAATAATAATAATAATAGAACTGCTACTAATAAAAATTAAACAATCATACTTGTTAGGAAATACTATTGTACTAATTTATCAGTAGTAACTTAACAGTAATGCATTGACTTAAAATATATGTTAATAGCTAGAAAAGTAATTAATTTTTAAATTTTCTCAAGCTTTGAGGATCAAAGATTGTCGTATGGCAACTGTTCCAGCCTCTAATAGTTCGGGCTGTGAATGAAAATTTCCCAACGTCTGTTTTGTGTATTACATTAATTTTGTGCATGTGATCCGCTCTACCGAAGTATGTAGGTCTTCCCACACGACAGTTAATTTCATTCCGAGTCGGATAACTTGTGTATGCTTTGTACATAGTACATAGTCGCAACTTCATCCGCCTTTTTTCGAGTAACTTCCGTACATCTCTAAAAATTCCCACATACGAAATCCATAACATTGACTTCCATGAGCATGACTCTCAAACGAACTAATCACGTGAGGACTGAGAGGCAAAACACTTTTTCTCGAGACCTAAAAGGTTATTCAGAAAAACGTCTCTATCAAAATTCTGAAAGATAAGAAAAGGACTAAAGTGACGGGATATTTCGGCTCCGGTGGGAACGGAAATGTGCGTAGGGTAAATAGAGAAAAATGTAATGTAGTTGAGTCAACGGTTTTGTAGCCATCAAGGAATTGAGTGTAATAGGTGTTGGGGGAAGAAGGTATCCCTTCCAGTGGTGCTCGTTCGCAGCTAACTAGCAGAGCGAGTGCGCGCGGCGTGGGCCGAGTTGCTCAAGCGCAGAGACGCCTGGGAGCCACCTGCGAGCGGCCGCCATCGGGGTCACGGCCGCCGGGCGCCGCTGCGCAGCGCTGCGCAGAGCTGCGCCGTGTGGAGGGGCGGCACGCGCAGCCTCTCCTGCCTCTCCCTCAAGCCATGGGTTCTCAAATCAAATGGATGCAATGCCATAGAGAACGTTTTCAACTTACTCTTTTTCCCATTCACAGTTATGCGTATTGTTGATATCGTCTTTGTACAATAAACGGCACTTGTACAAATAGTCGTCGTTTCTGAGTTAGAAAATGGGTATTTAAAAAACTGGACATTTTTAATTCTAAACATTTGATAATTGTTCATAACTCACACGTCCGGCTGAGTAAATACAATTTTTGCTTGAGAAATAGACGGCTTCGCTTACTTAAAACTGTTGTCATTCAAAATACACATTTTTTTTAGATTTGTTACTTTTCTTACACAACGTCGACATCAGATTATATTCAAATTTTTATTTTCTACACCGCAACTTGAATCTTCCTAGTGACATCTTTGTACTTGCAGAACAAGTGATTAAAATTATATTTTTTTGTTTTACATTGATAAACCCATTACTTGGAATTTGTGTAATCTGCTTTGTGGTCGGAGGGACTGAAGTTACACGGGTTGCAGCCCCCACGTTGCGTAACTGGCACAGATCAAAAGAAGACTCGTAAATCTTCCTAGTTCATGTTTCCATGAGGGAGGAAACCGTAATAGCAGTGAAACAATCTGAAGCAAACAATCTTCCCATTATGTTTTTCAGCTGTAAACTACTATATCCGGACTAAACACATCAACTGTTGTACACATAGTAAAGTTCACACTACTGGGAGCTTACTCATCACTAAAGTGTTTCATAACTATCTTGACAAGCAATTTATACTAAAGAAGACATATCGTTAACAATAATATTCAATTGACAATTGAGAGAATATATAGATCACAATTCTTTCTTATTGCTTCAGCATAGTGCAAAATTTTGTTCCTATGCGACTACGGACCTAGAAATAAAACGCGATTATTTTCAAGTACTACATTCCGTACCATAATGACGTCGCTAGCATTTCGTCATCGAGAAAGGAACAGTTATTCCACTAAAATTCAATGAAAACCAATATTGCGTCACATGTTGCTGTTGCGAAACTGTATTAAGTTACGCACCCTGGAGGCTAAGAGAAAGTGAATCATGCATACACAATGCCACCCATTGAATGAACTTCCCTAGTGGTTTCTCTCCCCCCTTCTGACTTACAAATGAACGCGGAAAGGGTTATGTAAAAAGGTATTCACGCCCAGTAAAAAGTGGGTAGACGTGGTAGTCAATAATTTTTACTTGAATGCGAAAGCAGAGCAAAATATGAAGAAAAATAGTAACTATGACATCTTATAATACGATTACATACTAATTATAAAATATTTCGATCTATTCAAAACCTTCTTTCACGCAAAAGTCTGACAAATTAATAATTAGACTTTTATTTATTAATTAGATATTGTTAAATCGTGAAACTTTCATCCGACAATATAACGTACATTTAACGTCCTCTTTACGATTGTTTTTAAGGTTTCTCTTGGGTGTCAAAATACAACTACTATAGATTACCAAAATATCCGAAATCGTTCCTTCCGCTTCATGTTAATCGCTCCATGGGAAACACTTATTTTATTAAAACTTCTTCTAACACCACAAACCCAGACTACGTCCACACGCACTAATTTCCGTGCGTGAGGTGCTCGTACTCACCGATGGCGGGGGCGACGGCAGGGGCGGCGGCAGGGGCGGGGCCGGGAGCGGGGGTGGCGGCGGCGACACCCCGACGGCGCGGCGCTCAGCATGGCGCCGGCGGCCGGCGCCGCGGCCGCATGCCTGCGCATGAACACACACATCAGCGTCGATATCCACAGGGAAACATGCGACCAGAGGGGGAATTTCAATGCTTGTTGCCAATGAAAACATGATGGAAATTTCCATATAAGGAAGTTACACCTGACAATTGCCCCTGGCTGGAACGCAACTCATCATGCATTGGTGTTTGGCGGGTCACGTTCTGGTGCTACCATATCGAGCCCCAGAATTTCTTCTCTACGAGTAAGGGCCAAATATCGAAAGTAACATTTTTTGTCAATTGGCGAACGAGTTAATAATTATATTCAATAAATTATTATTAACCTTCATAAAATTAATGAGCGGAGAAAATATAAATTTCAAATCAGAAGATCACAAATATATTGATTAATTATATTCTCAAACGCCGTTGCAATGGCTGCCCAAGAAGGGATTCCCTTCCACGCGAAAACCCTTCCTGAAATAACTGCGCTATATGGTCCTCCTTTCCGTGAGTATTATTTTGTGGAAGATTAAGCCAAGGCAAACTGTGTTCTTGCTAATACATGCTATTGTTCTGATTAAGATCAGGAGAGTGGACATAGGGACAGTTGTGTGGTACTTCAAGGCGGAAGACTCTTAATAATTGTGTACTTAGTATTTAGAGTTTTTGGTGCCAATCGTCCGGTGAACAATGATCAGTTTGCGTTGGAGACCAATCTCAATATACAGATAAATGTCGATAATGTTTCTGAAAAATTCAATTGCGATAGCAACGTAAAGGAAGTTCGAAAATACACTCGACATCTTATGTCCAACCGAAAACACGGAACCGAAAATGTAAGATAACCAATGAAATTATGTTAGCGTTTCCCCGTATAAACGCTCCGACCTTAAAGAGGCCAAAATCTATCACCAATGTCACCCACAGCGCGGTTTCTGCAGTACTTGGCTATAAATAATAGCTCGATTCAGTAAATGTAAGAAAGCTCAGATATTCATTTCCATTTGAGTGCGGTGTACTTTTAAAAAGGAAAGCCTGCACCGAAGAGAGTGATGGCAATCCAGGAAGTTGTCGAAGCGGTTGCGGATGAAGGCACTGGGCGCAGTAAGGAAGTGCCGTGGGCGGCTGGGGCTGGGGCTGGGGCTGGCGCCGCCGCAGCCGCTTCCCTCCAGGCGGAGCGCCCAGAGGAGAGGAGAGGCCCCCGACCCCGCGACGGCGCCCGCGGCGCCCGCTGCCCGTCACGCCGCCCGGGAGCAAGGACCCTGCGCGCCGGTGCAAGGCAACAGACCAGCCCGTGATGACGATCACACAAGCCCTTCCGGTCCACCACCTTCATCTACTAAGTCATTTCGCTGATATGTTGAGGTAACTATGAATTCTCTCGTTCGCTGAATTGCAATCGTGAGCCGAGATTTGACGGACCTAATCGAAAACTTCATGGCTACTGTTCAAGAAATCGCAGTTTGCCACGACGTTCGATTCAGTTCTACAACTAGTGAGAGATGCTAAGAAGTCCAAAGCAAAAACAACTTCTCGCACTCCTAATGGCCATTCATAGAGTATTACAACAACGATCAACGCAAAGAAATCCACGGCTAGCGCGACTTCAATCACTCATGATATACGATGAAATTCGAGCGTTCGTCAAGCTCACTTTGTGGGACCGTGTTGGTAGAGTCGTCGAGAGAACAGAGCTTTTGTCACCAGCGCCGTGGGCGAGAGCGATGTACTCGTGTGACACGCGCCTCTCGGAATGCCGTGTTGCAAGGCTGAAGGGGCACCCGACATCCACCACATCGCGGAGGCCGCTTTTTGCACCACTTCCAAGCTCGCGCCACAAAAAGGTGCCCCGTTGCTGCGGATTAAGAAGACCGTCCTCTAACAATAAGTGACAATTTGGATATCCCAGGAACAAGTAACCAATGTTTTCATATCTTCCTTTTGTAATTGCAATGATGATATGGAAAGTACCGCAAAAAGCACAGCATTTTCTACTATTACGTTCGCTGCAATGCACATGCCTAAGGGTTTCCTGCACTAATATGAACAACATTCCTCTCCATCATCAACATTTCAAGCCGCGAGAGCACAATACCACGTAACAATTTCCAAGCTAAATTACCTTCTAATGCTTATGACGAGTATTATATTATAGGCTTTGCTGGTAGACCATTTTTTGTTCTCGCTGTAGTAGTTCAAATAGTATCCAATATTCATTCCAAACTTCAGAACTAACTTATACAAACGATATTGCATTCTTTTAAAGGAAAAAGGCTAGACTGATTCAAGAAATTAGAAAACGATACATATTTTTTATAATGTATATTGCGTTTTGATAAGCTTCATAAGATCTTTGATATAGCTTCATACAGACAATGCTCCAAACCTTGTATTTTTAAAATTGAAAACATTTCCCTGAGGGTATGTAGAATAAACTAAAACGTGGACATCTGAGGTTTACCTTGCGTACATACATTTACACCAATTACTTCCAAAAACAATTTTAACGTGGCCTTTCAGCCGGCAAGCTGTCACATACATCCAATAAAAAAATTACTTTGCACTGTAGTTACAACTTTATCCGCACACAGACATTTTTAAAACAGGTGCATTAATTAAAATGCTTTTTCTGTCTGACGAACACTGAAAACTACTGAATACAAAACATTACTTAATTTGCGGCGGGATGAAAAACAATGAAGTAGGAAAGTAAACCAGGGAAATGTTTCAGATAAATTAAAATACAAATTAAGGGCTCCACATTCGCCCCTGTGCTAGCCTCTGTCACTTCCTGGAAATGGAAATAAAGCACGTGTGATTGTCTAGCTTTTACTGTGTGCAGAGAATGCTTCTACGAATAATGCTCGTCGCATTTTGGGAAAGAAGTAATGCTTTATTTATTCACATGTTTTATGTTTTTTCCCCTCCATGTTTGAATTTATAAAAACTATGAAAAGTTGTTCGTTTCTTTCTAAACATTTCTCCACTTTTTAAACTTTCGTATCTCAAATGTGAACGATTCTGATTAAAATTAAAGAATAAAACGATGACAGCGAAAATGACCATAAAACCGTTCTGTCAGACATAACTAAAATTAGCACGAGGAGATGTTACGTATGACTGATATAAACTGTGAAGACTGCTGAAAAATTTCATAATAAATGCAGTACAATCTGATTTTAGTGTGCATACCTTTGTTCACACATCAATCTGTAAAATATTTCAGAAAGTGAGCAATGATCCACTTCATTTTCATTTAGCACCAGCGATACCGCTTGCCACGCGCTTATTGTCTGCTTGCGTCTCAAGGGTCATCACCCCTGAAGTGAAAACGCGTTTAGAGAAAACGTGTGTTTCGTAGAAAACACACCCTACCAGCGGGTCTTCCTCCGTAACAGCTCTTTAAAAGGTATTTCGGAAAATCGAGACCTATGATGGCACCACACCTAGATGAATTGCTTTTATTCACAAAGCAGAGTGCACACATTACAAGGCCTAATCCTCAGGAGACAAATCCTCCAGGATCACCGGAATGCCGTACAGTTAATCTCACGATCTGCCGCACTGGATCTTTGGCATGATATATTATCCACTACATCAAGAAAGACAACATCCGGCGAGGGTAAGGAAAGAACAAACTGCAAATGCATAGGAATTGCAAAGTCACATCCATTGAAACTTCGCTTTCAAAATAGTCTGAAACATTTAGAAAACACCATTTTCCGAGAATTCTCGACGTAGAACAGAAAAGGACCATTTGTCCGCTTTGAGGGCAAAGGTTTTCCTCAACTGTATCAAAAACGAAACAGGGGAACGGAGGAATGATGAAAAATGAATGTTCTCGAAGTTTTATACATATTATTCGCTTTGTTTCATTGAACTTGAGAAGTTAAAGTTTACGTTAAAAATTGAAAAAAGGAAGAAAATAAAATGCATACTGTACTTCAAGTTTTGCAATATTTATTACATTGTTAATGACCAGCTATAAATCAATAAAAATACTGTTTTTCCAATTCAAGATTGATTTAAAAACATTTTTTAATTGTACCAACATTTTAATGGGCTTACTTTCATATCACTTTGGTACCGGGAGGGGAGGGAGCGATGTGAAACGTACATGTGGGGAGAGTGTTACAGGTGTTGCGATTTGTTGCAACGGAGGTGGTAAGGAGTTTAAAATATGTCAGTTCAGCAAAAGTATGGTTGGAATGTCTCCACAAGAATCCGGAAACACAGCAGCAGGTATCCACATGACCGCGTTACAAACCTGCTGCGCAGAGATCGAATCGTTTGAAAGCCCATCCATCCGCCCACTGCGGACTTCCTGTGCGCCGTCCGGGAGCGCCCCACCGACCTCTGCGGCGCGCGCGGGCGGGCGAGGCGGAGCGGGGCGGGGCGAGGGCAGAGTGTGGGTTGAGAGGAGGTGAGGAGGGGGACGCAGAGCGGACGCGCGATCGCTCACCCGAGCGCTCGAACACGATTAGCCAAAAAATAAAACTCCCCTTTCATCCGGCGCCCGCCGGGCCTGCTGGCGGTCGGAAGAGAGCGTGCAGAACCGCCGTGCTGCGTTGGCTGGCGAGTGTGTGTGTGTGTGTGTGTGTGTGTGTGTGTGTGTGTGTGTGTGTGTGTGTGTGTGTGCGCGCGCTCGCGCGCGCGTGCGTGTGTAGGGGATCTGAAGATGAGACACGGTAGAACACAGGGCGCGCTGAGAGGAGAAAGAGGATGATTTCATATATTAAAGTATGACAAAATGAAGTGTCATTGTTTTATTGTATTTATTTGTTCATAACGTTTCAACTCGAGGATGACTTTTTTTTTATAAATTAGACCGTGAAACAAATTACCATATACCAATGCTATTGCAATGATGTAGTGAATACAAGAATGATGCATTTAAATACGAGGTGAAAACTCTTTTATCTCAACACCTGATTATATTGAGTTGTGCCTCTATTGCAGCTTATGAAGGCTATTTTTGAACTTTGAACTTTTAACACATTGCTTTGAGGACTAGAATTCGCACATTCAGCCAATCGCTCCGAAAGAATCGTGGAGTGCTGTTGATAAACCGAATAGCCAACCACGTTTTTTTTGCACACGTGTCAAACACCTGTGACTTCGTAATAAAGTAGTTTTAAAAAGTAACTTTGATTCTCTAAATAAATTTAAAATGCCTTTATCCAAAAAAACATATATAATTCGTTTATATTATTGCTTCATTGCATTCTTACATATATGAAAACTCGCTCCTATTGTCGCTAGTTTATGCAATAAAGCATTATAAATTAGTTTATTGATGAAATTATTTTAAAACATTATATTTCTCCATTTCAAAATGTATTTATATGGTCCTCCCATCTATAGGCGCCGCCTTCCCGCTCTGTTTCCCCTGCAGCCTCTTTCCCACTCTCGCTTTCCCACGTTCGGGCACTGAAACGGCCCATTTCCTTCACGCTATACTAAGCAGCATTTTGTACTTTCCTCCACTTCTTGGCATTTTCCGTCGTCTCTTCATCTTAAACTTTTACCTCTTACGTTCACATTTACTATTCATCCAAATCCTCTTCCCCCATTTTCTTCTCTCCTCATCCTCATATCCCCCTCTTTCTTTTCCTTTTCCTCCACATCCTCCTCTTGTTTCATCCCATCGTTGCCGCTAACGCCCGTTCTCGTGGCCCTCGCTCTCCTCTGCAAACAAGAGCGGGTGAATAGCGAACGGCGCCTGGGGCGGCCAGCGCCGAGGCCATCAGTCAGCTCCACGAACAGACGCGCCCTCTGCCGGGATTGCCCTCTGGGACGGCACTTCGCTCGCGGTATTCACGTGCGACAGTCAGTCTTCGTTGAATCATTACAGTACGCTCCTCACATATAGTTACAACAAGACATATTGCAAGGACAGATGCGAGTGAAGTCATAAGGAAAACACACTTAGTGTAAATCCACACATTTCTCAGCTCGGATAAACACTTTCCTTCTGCTTTCTATTCACATATTGTTCCCCTTCGTTTGTGTACCTGTTAACAAGAACAGAAGTACCAATTCGAATTCATTTCGGGATTCACCATCATTTAGAGCGTTTATTCGAGAAAAGGTATGAGAAAAATAGCATGCTGTACACAAAATATATAAGCATTATTTTTCAAATTGTTCCACATAGTAAGCAGAGCCAGTGTCCTTTGGATCATTGACAACTGCCTGGTTTCGTTACAGAGACTTTCACTCTCAACCAACCCTACTAGCATTTTCGGGGGTTTCCAATTCAAGTATTCACTTTTCTTGCGGGGTGAAGAGGAGCCGTCTGGGAGGGAAGGGGAATGGCAGATCAGACGTGGTGGGGCGGTGCACTTTGGTATGCGACGGTTTGGGGCGGAATGTTAGAAGACTAACCATATTAAACTTTAATAAAATGAAGGACATAACGAATATTCGTGTCTAATAGAAGGTTGTAACATGAACACTCGGACAACTCCGAATACTTCGGCTAGTAAAATTATACAGAAAGCACAAACGTTTAGACAAAACACATATACGTTATAGTGTCATAGCTAGTTGCTGGTTCATGTTATAAAAATACATTATATAAATTTGCGAAACAGAATAAAATACTACTTAAAATGTTTTGAATAACTCCAAATAATCTGTTAAGCAGTACAATGTGGAGAGAGATCTACCACAGGTTTAAGCCACCGATTACAGGTCGGGTTATGCGTGAGAAGATTTCCAAATAAAACAAAGCAGTTACTTAACGATCTGTGTTAACGAGTCACACAACTCGTGAGAATCACCAAAGGAGAGGTAGAAGAGGCTTTTTGGCAGTTTCAATCAGCGAGAAGACTCCATTGCCGATGTATTATCCCGCTTCTGATAAGAGATTTTCAATAATGAAGGGTTAAATAAACCTCCTAATACAATGCTGAATTAAAAACGAAACAAACATCCATTAATAACTTGTTTCGTTTATTTAAAAATATCTTAATATTTAAAATCGTATCAAAAACTATACTTACGGCTTGTGGACTCACGATACTGATTATATAGCTTCTTCTCTAAACCCACTCGGTGCTCAATAGTTGACGGCGGAAGAAGTGGTAGGATGGGCGGTATTAAAACCGATATAAATAGAAATGGAGGATGAGTTCGCTGGAAATGAGGAGAGGAGGAAACGATGCTAAAACAGATGAAGTAGAAATACAGAGAGAGGCGGCCGTATTGAAGAGGTAACATTTAGAAGGTGTAAACATAGAGACGGAGGTAATGGATCCGGATGAAAACTGAGGGGCACGACACGGCATGGGGAAGGCGGGGGAAGCAGGTGCAGGCGGAGGGCCGAGACAGAGAGGTGCAGGAAAACGTGAAGGCGATGGTAGAAAAGAGGGTGCAGGCATTGGTGAAGGAGGAGAAGAGTAAGCATTTGTGGCGGAAGCGGTGGAGACGGCGAAAGCCGCGGCAGTCGCAGCGGAGGGAGGTAGTGTCGATGGCAGCAGGATCAATGGCATGACGTAGGATGCAAGTCAGGGGCAGAGGGCTGCGAAGCGCTGGATTGGTCGGAGGTGGGGGCCAGGCATCGTAAAGGCCTGCTTGTAAATCGGGGGCTGAGGGACATGGGATGGTAGAGGGGCGGGGCGGGGCGGAGGGGCGGCGCGGGCGGCGGCTGGTGGCCGAGATCCCAACGCTCCCACGACCATCTCGCCCCCACCGCCCGAGCACAACGGCCTCAGCTCCGCACGAGAGGCTGCCGCGCAGCCGATGCTTGTCCCGGTTGTGCAACGCCGATGCACTCACGACGCGAACGGATGTACTAAAAAGCACATCAATTTCATTACGTCCCTTCCGGGGAACTTGTCGCGTACCCCACCTCACTGCCAAGTATCACACCTCCGGTACCTTCATCATTTTGGTACTTGGAAAGAATCACTCGGTTTACATATATGTTGCCGTGTAAAGGTATGTATCGTCCCATTATGAACTACTTATTGTGTTTTTATTTTTATGATTACATTCTGAGTTAAGGAATATGATTTGGATGAAATAGATATTGCGATAAGAACAGTTAAATGCAGTTTGTTCCGTTGAAGCTTCTTCTAAACAGAATCTTTTGTTACATTTCTTAGTATCATACCCGTTACGGCAACAATAATGCAAGAAATTAGTCCATATGGACTTTCGTTCCCAAATTTCTTTCCATGATCTTGCATATTTTGTTGCCAAAAGGAACGTAAGGAAGATTATCAATACAAATTAAGAAAACTACAGCTTTTGTTTTCACATGCTCTGAGGTTCCAGAGATACAAGCCGCATTATCATAAAGTCAATTGCCTTTATACGTCCAAGAGGAGCTTCACCACTTGGATGTTAGATACGCATATCATACTAATTAAAAATTATTAAAATGCCATATTATTTTGAAACCAATACACAATTCGTACGGGTCTCGAAAGATTTAACACTCAAAGTGAGGGAAACTGACACTTCTGTTCGCCCAAAATGGATATTAATGACGAGGAGATATTAAAAAAGTAATGTCTAGATTCTCTTTCCAGAGTTCGAGTCATCTGTTAACAAGTTTTAATAATAAAGCACTTTTATTTCTCAAAATTAAATAAGTTAAAAACGTATTTAATCAATTTAACTGTCTTATTGTGCTCAATATCCCTTCATTTAACAGGACTCTTCTCAACAAAACTAAATCAAGGCGAGCTTTCCGCTTTCCCTAGCGCCCATCCCTTCTCCCGGAAGACACGACGAAAATTAATGCTTCCACTGCGAAAACAAGAAAGCTTCTTGTTACGCAATTCCCATTATCATCATTACGCTGCGACTAGGAAGGGAACAGCGTCGGTAGCCACACTTTTCTGGCGGCGGCGCGGCGCGGCTCCTGGCTTAAACGTCGCGTCGGCCCGGGCGTTAACGACCGTGCAGTTAATAAGCCTTGGGGCAGGGCGAGCACACAAGTGGCACCGGTCGCGTAAAGAGCTCGAAAAAGCGCCTCGCGCCGGCTTTAAATGCAGCCGGTTACGTCACCGCCCTGCGTGAGAAGCGCCGAAGCGGTGCACTGAGGCGACGCGGTGGTGGCGACGGTGCGGCGGCAGCGTTCCACCGTAAAGATGGTAAGGGGCGACAGAACGGGTAACGAGGAGATATAGTGGTGATTGGTGGCATTAACAGCGGTGATGGGGTTGGTAGCACAGCTAGTGATTGTAATTATAGTGGAATATATACATGAAGTAGTAATAAAAACTGGTCATCGTAAGTAGTAATAAAGATTGTTAAGTAGAGGCAGTGAAGAAAATAACAGCAGTGATAGTAGTAATGGCTCAGAGTAATGTTTGCGATATTAGAGATATTGATAGGTTGAGTGCAGATGATAGTAATGCAGTAGAAGCTCGATTAACCATCGATGTCGACCTGAGACTCTCAAAAGATATCCGGAAAGGCAGTGAAGGGAGAAAGTGGGTATTATTCGTGGAAAAACCTTTATTAAATTTTAATTCAATTCAATTGTTATTTGAGAAAGTCAATATTTTTCGTGCGTACTTTTTGCCTGCTGACTGATTAGAAATGCACATAGCTTCGAGAGTTCTCCTGCCTCCAGTTCACTTTCATCGTTTTATTCAAAGTGACGGGTAAGCACAAGAGATGGTAAATACAGATCATAGAGAGGTGGTGCTGGAGACGGGGCGGGGTTCGCTCAAGGGGCAATGGGGTAAATGTTTAGTTTGGGCGGGGGATGGCACGGGTAAAATGTTCGTGCGGGCGGGGGAAGGCCAGAGAGGCGGTGGACTGAGATGAAGAAAGGGTGTGGCTCCTAACCGAGCCCCGGCAATGAGTTCCACCACGAGGGAGAGAGGGAGACGGAGGGAGAGAGGAAAGAGGGATGGAGAGCAGAGAGAGAGAGAGAGAGAGAGATGGAGAGAGAGAGAGAGAGAGAGCTCAGAACAGAGAGAACAACGAGGGAGAGACAGAGAGAGACAGAGAGACAGACAGACAGACACACTGAAAAACAAGACTGTCACGACAAACGTCCATTGATGTCCCTAATGTAATCATGGCCCTTAATACTAATGTAATTAATGGAGGTTGACGAATCTCAAATTCTCTTCTTGACGAGGGTTAGTTCCACAACTCATACAACCTGCTTTGGCAGATGAGTATTGGTGTAACAAAAAGAAAACGTTAGTTGGTCAAAATTATATTAAAAAGTAGATTAATACTTTGAATGCAATAAAATATTACTCACTCGTATAATTAAAATAATACGTAATCAAAGAATGCAAATGAACCGATATAAGGAGAAGTTAATATCCAATGTAGCCGGGAAAAAATTCGCATTGAAAAATTAAAAACATGAATTTCCCATCAATCTTCAGGAGATAATTCTAAAAGTATTCCACTCAAAGCAAGAAAGAGAATATAACCTTAATTTACTTTTTCTCAATTCGGAACTCATCTAATAAAAGGAAACCGAAATCCAATCTGCGTCAGAAATTGGCACATGAAGTATACGTACTGCATTAAAGATGATCCCATAGTGGAAATTCCATGGAAATTCGAGGACCCTCCCTTTCAAACGAACATGTGCATTGGCCTAGAGGGGGCAGCGAAGAGCACTTGCAAGCACAAAGAGGCCGATATTAAAAAACGAAGAGCGGGGTTTGGCAGTGCAGCACAGAGGCGGTTGCAGCCTCCCAGAATCTGCTGGCGCCGCCAGGGCCGACGAGGCTTCAGTATATTTACAGAACGAGCCACGAATTGGCCGCACGGCCTAGAGACAGTGAGAGTCTCTGCGTTGCCAGAAGCTGGATAAGTAAGTTATGACTACACTTCCAAGAAGCGACAAGGATAATTCTCAACAAAATAATACAACATCTTCGCTGACACACGTTTTCTCTTCCAACGATCATTGTCAGACACGCACGCCCACCACTTACGGATCGTAGTAGTACTTTTTAGCAATTTCATTCTCATTCTATTTTACTGAAAACAAAGAGTAAAACGTGTAGTGATGATCGTACAATGAGAGTATCCCATTCACGAACGAATAAAATTCTGACGTTTGTCTCAAAGAGGTTCATCAGAATAATATCAAAACTACACAAAGTACAAAGTTATCTTACTTGTGTAATTTGTATCAACAGTTACACAAATCACTCAATAATTGCTCCGTCAACTAATTCCCGGAGTTTAGATTTAGATTTATTTAGTGAAAAAGAAAACAACAATAAAAACGTGTGATGTAAGGGGGAGAAGATCATCTGCGCACGTTTTATTTCCCTTCCCATCATTTTAACTATAAATTGTTGAAGGATACGTAAACTTTAAAGACAAATAAACATATAAAAATAAATTTAAAAAAGCGCGAGATTCACAATACTTGAAAAAAACTAGACATTTCAGTTCGCGAGTTATAGAAAACTTATTTGCGACGGTAAACAAATTGCAGATATGATTTTTCTTCTTTGCTAACAATATAGTAACTCGCCCTTACCTCTACTCCTATCACTACAAGCAAAAGGAGAGTTCAAAAAAAACGTGCGCATAGTGAAGCTACATTTACGTCCAGAACCAAAACAAGGGGCCATCTCAGCATTTGCTCAATGGATCAGGGAAACCTGATCGAGATACGGGTCATTGACCCGGTAGCTGAAGTACAATTTTTGTTACAAGCATATTTAATCTTTAAAAAATATTCAATACAAATGCAAACTAATTCATTATATATCACTGATTTGTTAATATAAACATTTTTTTTTGTTTTTGATGATCAGTGTAGTCTCTAATTGTATAGAAACAGTTATGCAGCAGAAAAGATTTTACTTTTAACTTAAATGTCTGCACCGACTTTAATTCTTTAATGTCATCTATCAAAGCGTAGTAACGTAACGTACATGTATTGTATGTGGATTTCTGATAGTGAGCTATTGTCACTGACACTTGATGAACGAGATTTTTACGACATGTGTTGTAATTAAAAATATTAGTATTGCATGAACATATATTCCCACCATTAAGTAAGTCAGTTTTGACAAATATTACAGATTCGTAAATTAAAAGGCAAGGCAATGGTAAGCTTACGAGCTCAGTGAAGGGAGGCTTGCATGGAGCACGCGGATAGCATTTTTTCATTATTCGAGGGTTTTTTTATTGCGATCTGAAGATCTGGGTACCACATGATGAGCGTCCCCAGAATGTTATGTCGTATGTCAGGCGGGAATGCACATTTGCAAAGTACACGCAACGTATTGAATGAAGGCTGACAAAATTTGAAAGAATTCTGACTGCCTAACATAAAGAACTTAATTTAGTGTTTAATTTTGTTTTATGTACATTCCGTTTGAGGTTTGTTGAATTGAAAGACCTAGAAATTTTGTTACCTAACACCAGCTAATTGTATATTGACCATTTGTTCTTTCCGACATGAAGAGTATGTACTCCAATTCACATTTAATGATTCTCGCCACAAAGTACTTAAAAATCATTAGAACGTTTCCAGGGCGTACGAAATACGAAAGTCATTGCCTTATATACAGTTATTGACACTAAGAAATTCTATTCACAAGATGATAGTATACCTTTATATAACATTTGCAATCTTAAATTCCAGAACTAGAAGAACAGAATGAATACGTTGAAATGAAGAGCAGAAATAATGAGATTAACAATATATCACGATTACAATAAATTGTCACGAAGGCGAGAGCAACTTATTCTGCACGTTTGTTGTTATTTTTTCTTTTGGATAAGTAAGGAAATTATCAGGGAGAGAACGTAAGGCAACCGCGCGTACTACCACACTACACAATGAGATACGACATTTAGAAGTCAGTCGTGCACGACATATTGTTGCTTGGCAGTATTAACAATACGCGCAATATGAAATTCTGATTAGAGCCCAATTTACTTCTGTAAGTAACTCATTCGTTACAATAAATCCATATGTGCACACGTGCTGCCTCACTGGAAAGAGAGAAATAATTATTCTTGTAAATGGTCCGTTTACACAGAAACGTTATGGTTAGTTTGCCCGCATTATCACTGTACATTAATTATACATTTCAACGTGCATATTAATTCAGGTAACGAGTTTCCTGGAATTGAATTATATTCTCTCGTAGTCAATTTGCACTAGCCCATCCTGCTATACAAATACTCTTTTGATGCAGTTTGCCTATTGTTTCAGCATCAGGAAGAGTGAATACTTTAACTATCTTGAAATCCATTTTTTACTCATGAACAATGATAATGATTATGATTATTATGATGGTTACTGCACGTAAGTGGGGTAGGGAAATTACACCTTCTGAGCTCTTTTTTTCTTGGCAGGTCATCACAGTGACAGATTGTCGTTTCTCTGTATCGAAGGTATGGGTGATAATGTATGTTGGTGAGACATGACTGATTATGGGTGAGACGCGTGACAGAGTGAAAAGCCAACCATGCCACAACACACGGTGAACACACCCATCCACGCCTTGCACAGCCTTCTACTCCATATACTTGGGTGATGCTGCATACATTTATCCACACCCGCCACATGTTAATTACACACATTGTGAACACAAATATGTTTGCTCATCGAATAACATTGAGATTTAAAAGCGAAGTCCATTCGAAATACGAATATTCAAATCGATTGACGTGGCTCGGGGCATCAACTGATGTCACTGTAGTAGTCCCCCCGATCTTTCCTTCCTTTTCCTGGTCCCTATATTCTCTTCTTTCTTACACACACTTGCATGCACTACAATACAACATGCGTCCAGAAACCAGTGGGGAGCTTATACTTGTTCCGGCTGGGGCGGTGCCCATTTGTGGGGGATACCCGGAGGGGGAAACTCAGGCGGTGTCATCGTGTAGGTCGACGCCGGATCTCGCCATCCAGCGGGGAAAGAACATCGCCACCTTTCGGGGGAAAACATGCCCTACACTTACGTGGCTAATGGCCATAGTAGTTGCTGCGCGCGGAAACAAAACAATCAAACATTCAAGTATTCAATGATGGTCTTACGTTTTCACAACGTGCAGAAATACACTTGCAGGCAGCTTCAGACAACAAGGTAAGAAGCATTAGAAACATGTTTCGAGGAGCGCTGCAGAGGATCCGTGTATGAGAAGCAAACGTTTGGCGTGGGTGCGGGTGGAGTGTGGCGTTGGCAGCCGGAGCCGCGGGGGCGGGGGAGCGTGGGGCAGGG
>BOPP01000013.1:14122537-14157470 GCA_017312745.1 Gryllus bimaculatus | reverse complement strand
GCGGGGCTTTTAGTCCCTGCTGTGTTGACGGATGCGTGTGTGGAATGAGAGCTCGCTGAATTTATCGCCTTAGCGGGGGCTGCCGCCGGGGGCTCGGTCGGGGGGGTGGCCGGGACACGTGTTGGCTTGGGGCGGTGGCTGGGGACGGGCCGGGCGGGACGGGGAGGGGCCCCCGGGGGTTGGGATACAGGGGACCATACAGGAGGTACGGCGGGTCGGGCTTGTGTCGTTGGTTGCGGGGAGGGGGGGGGTCTGTCCGGAGATTGTTCCGATGGGGCGACGGTGCGCGGTCTTCGAGAGTTGGTCCCGTTGAATCGTGAGCGATGTGGGCTTTTGTCCGACCGCTCCCGCGGCGGCGGCGCGGGACGGCGGCGTCCCGCTGAATGGCTGAAAGGCGGCCAGGTGCAATGATGATTCAGCCTATTCCACGGCACTGACTCGGTTCGAACAAGATACTTGAATGGTGACGCGCGCGATCCGTCGCCGCGTGTAGCAGTAACTTCGTCTCGAGGGTAGTAGCGCGAATGTGTTCATTAGTGGTGTGTGCAAGAACAAGAAACTGGAACAACGCACCTCTAGAGATTAGGGGCTCTGGGTTGGCGCGAGAACCGGCACAAAGATGAAAATGAATAGATACAGCCCGAAATAAATGTGTCTTTAAAGAAGGCTCGTTGGCCCAGGAGCGAGCCTCGATGTGAAAAATTGAGAACAAATGCGGAGAAGAGAAGAAAAGTAGAGAAAGGAGAGAATATCAAATGGCTGGGGAATGGAATGAGACGTGTAGGTCGAAGGGCGTAAATGTGAACAAGTCAAGAGAGAAAAAGAAATATAAAAGCTACCAATATGTAACGCCCTATCAGGACATACATGGCGGCCTGGTGCGGACGGAATATGTCACATGGGTCAACTGTATATCATATACTCAGAGATGGAGTTATCTCTCTATTTCACGATTTTGGCTCAACGACGATGAGTAGGTACTAAAGGAGGCAATTATGGGTTGTAACTTAGTGGCTCTTCAGGTGTTTTTCACTTTATCATCTCGGTTAAAATAGGTTACTTTTATATCTTCTTTGTTTGTACGGTACGCCCTGATGCGCTCGAAACTCTGTGTGTTTCATACGTCGTAGCTCTTTCCAGGTCCCACAGTCCCATCCACTGCAAGGCTGGGCAATCTCTCAAAAATCTTCCATAAATAAGCATAGAATATCTATAGATATCTGAATGAATCGGCAAATAATTCAGTTTGAAAAAAGCTCGTAAGTATCTACACTCACACTTAGAAACACCCGATACACATATTTACCACTCGAGTGGAAGAGGTCACGCCTCTCGACTGGAGGGGAATGTCATTACTCGGGATATCTGTCAGATAGGCCTATTCTGCGCCGCCCTGTTTTCGCCGACTCCCTCCCGGTTCTGGTCGGGAAAGGTATCCTCTCAGGTTGAATTTCTGGTGCTATGGCTCACCTGTCGCAGTTCGACTTACCTTCTGACGTGTCCTCTCGCTATTTTCCGAGTGATCTAATAATACACACGTGGCAGTTAAAGACTTCGCGGGGAGCATCGTCTAACATTGGGGCGTTCGTATATGAAGCCCTGAATCAAGACGTACCTTCTGTGTTCGTGAAATCAAACACTATTCATTAGGCCAATTCCTGGTTTCACCACCAGTGCCGACGGGTATGTACCACGAAGCTAACAGCAAGTGGGCGGAAGCTTTGAATTTGCGGTTTGGCAAGGGCCGCCCCGGACCGTCCCGCCCATTCCAAGAGGGCATATATTCGCCGTTGACCCGCAGGAACGATCCGGGTTCGTTTCCGCCCGGCGCCTGAGCCGTTGGGCCCGGTGTGTGTGCAAGCCTTCGGCGGCGGCAGGCGCACGAAGAAAGAGCGCACGCGGCCGAGCGCGCGCAAACGAAACTGTCGAGCACTGCCAAGGGAGGAGCCAGCAGAGGGCTGCACCACAAAAGCTAATGTGCCGGCGGGCGGAAGGGGGCGGGGCGGGGCGGGGCAGAACGGGAGCTGTGGACCGGCCGGCGCCAAAGGATCGAGGCAGCGGGACCGCCGGACGGGCGAAGCGGAGAGCACTGTATGGGAGTGGGCCAGGGGGACGCGCGCGGCGTTTCGCTCTCCCGTGTTTCCTCGTCGTCGGAGCTGTGGAGCGCCCGCTATTCGCGATATGGGGCGAGGACCGCCATCAGACCGGCTCCTGCACTCCCGGACAGTCTGGGCGCTGGGCAGACTGGGTGGTGGTTGTCTGTGGCCGTGCGGCGAATAGATCGACGCACGAATGAGGCAGCAGCTAAGGGCATCAAAAGCAGCGTACGCGCCATAGTACAGTGAGTAAAAACCGATATGACACTCGTCCGCAAGCAGCGCCAAACGAACTTGAGATTGGACACAGTGATACACTGTAATAAGCAGCCAATCCAAGCCGAACATCACATAGATATCCTGCCTGAATTAATCGTGGCAGCCCCGATGTAGTCCTGCGAGGATGGACCGCTCAGTCGCCGACCGCAGGAATTTACAATTGGAGACTTTCGATTCTGCTAATCTGCGCATCGAGTAATTCTCTCGGACCTGCTCCCTCGGAAAATGCACGATACGACATATATGTAATGTTTATGCGAAACCTACTCAAGGTTTTCTCCGTTGGAAACGCGAAAGATCGTAATGAATCGTGCGCTTCCCAACACCTAATCTTTATTACGATTACTTTCCTGCTCCCGTGTATTGCTACTAATAAGTTGGTAGCGTTTGTCTTATTTCATTTTTCATTATTACATTGCGGTCAAGAAAGACAGACTCGGCCTGGTTAATTGGTGATGGTTTCTGGTGAGGAACTTGTCCGGCATATGTCCACATCGCTCCAAATGATATTATTTATTTCAGAACTTCTCGTTAGTTTTCTCTCAAAACCACTGTACACCACTTTGGCTACCAACCATTTCCTCTTCTTACCGGCATAGATGCCATTATGCCTGATTTAAGGTTAGATAGACATTACAATTTCAAAATAGAATACTTTTGAATCTGAAGCCCAGGCGTATCTTCTCAGACACCGCTAAATTGTACCTTAACGTGAAGTGTTTATTTTTTGGCTAAATTTAATCACAAAGCAATCGTCGCTAAATTATGTCGTTCTAGCATGAAGCAATTTAAGTTATTACCTATGTAATTCTAACAAAGTTTAAAAATGTTGGCTCAATGAAGATACAATTTGAAAAATCTGAATAAAACGCTAGAGATTGGAATCTGTCTTCGATGTAAATTTATAGAAAAAAGAATGCCAAGTATTGTTGATATGAAAAATCATCTTAAACTAACTCTATGACATTTCCAGGTTTTTATTCCCGCTCGTGTCACTCAATTTTACAAAACTTCGTTTTGTAATGCGCTACATTCGCACGGCCGGATAATCTTCAGCGATTACCCTGTCATCAACCTAGTTCTCCCGTGTTCTCTCCGATGCATAAGGTTAACCATATGATCATAACCTAGGGGTATTTAGTGCACTAAATACATATGATTTATGAATCGTTTGGTCTATGAATTTGTTGGACCTAAAAGCGGGGAAGTCAGGGTAAAACTCTCCCTTTCTGGCAATGCTTTTATTAATTTGTTCGCTTGAAACTATTTTATTTGAGTAAATCTTTCTCGTTCGGCTACGGGCCATAGAATCTTTTTGTTCTTATTTCTTTACCAGCTTAATAACGTAATAAATCGAAACAATATCAGGTAAACGCGAAGGTCGCTTGCCCATCGCCAAGACACTCACGTGTCTATATATTTATGCAAAGCCAGACAGGGAGCTTAACCAAGACAAATGTAGCATTATAACAGAAATTATTATGGAGGTACATTTATTTCCTAGTTGAAGCAACCGTGTGACTCTACCCTACCTTCAAACAATCTAGTTCCTTTATCAGTTTACTCATCTAGATACCATACCCTGTATTTCTTAGATAATATGCGTCAAGTGAACACATAAGGGGTAGGGACAGGGTTCTTGTTTAATCCGAGATACCATGATTACGTCATCCATAAAGAAGTACAGAATCTAAATAAAGATGTAAACACGGGAAAGACCGCGCACGCTTGGCGTATAACTGACACTCGTGATTTGGCAGGTCTCAGATATAAGATTGGTACCAACATTATTTTTTCCTATCCTTTTTTTCTGTGTCACTCCCTGGCAGTTACTATGCCTGTTAGTCCAACATTTTATTGAGTAAAGAAAACCCCACAGTGTTTTTTTTTTGGTTTGAATTACACGACTAGGTAAAGCACGACACCTTTGTTCTCAATTGGTGATGAATGCGCGGGAAGAAGAAGATCTCACTGTGAGGGTCATATGGATTACGTAGAAGAGTCGAATCAGTAATTACCTGCTGATACATGTTTCCGGCTAACGGTAGTACTAGTTGTGGTGTCAGTAAATGCAGAAGCTATAAAGTGGGTTTATAAGAATTTTGATGTCATGACGCAGTCACTTCAAGAAAGAGGCCTCGTATGGTAATTCCCTCTGCAAGAAAAGAGAATTGATTCGATTGAATTCCTTTTACCGTTAGCTCTTATAAATGAAAGTATTGTTTGGCCTTTGTCTCTTTTCCTTCATCGGTGGCTTTCCCCATTTATTGGTAAAGTATTTTAAAGAGCAAACAACGTGACACTTTTGGATCTGCTAATCGTTACACGTGGGTGGAGTAAATGCTGGTGTCTAGTAAGCAAAGAAAAAATATAACGAGGAACGAGCAAGAGTAAAAGTAGAGTAGTTACCTTAAAATTAATAAATGTAACCTAACCACAGAACACACATTGTCCACAACAGACGGGTCTCTATTTGTTTTAACACAATATTAATGGTGTTTTTGTTTTCATTAACATTGACGACTGGCTTGCCAAAACAACCAGGTTACAGACGGAGTTGAATGTATTAACCTAGTTTTTATTACATTCTCGTTGCTCGTTCTGTCACTACGGTGGGGCCGGAGCGCAGGCGTGCATGTGTGTGTGTGTGTGTGTGTGTGTGTGTGTGTGTGGAGCGAGGGGGAGAGCACATGCTCCTCCGGAAGCACCGCTGGGCAGAGGGGGCGCGGGGGAGGGGTGTGGGCGCTGTGCACACAGCGTCGCCGTAATGAGCTGCCCGCCCGCCCACATGCGGCCTGCGCACTACCGCCCGACTGGTCGTAGGCCCAGTCGACGGCAGATTTACGACTCGCGCTCGCCCGCCCACAGTCCACACAGGTTCTCTCTGCGCCCACCTCCCTCAAAAAGTGAATTTGTCTTTCTCTTCTGCCACACGCCCTTAAAGGTTCTTCCAAGAATGTCAATTTATTTCAGACCAGTTTTAAAATGCATTCTCTCTTACCGGCATAATAGCCATTATGCCTTAAATTATAGACATTACAATTTCAAAATAGAATACTTTTAATCTGAGGCGATCCTCAAGCAAATGTACTTAACGTGAAAGTGTTTATTTTTTAATTAATACAAAGCATGTCGCTGAAAATAAGTTATAATGTATTAACAAAGTTTAAAATGTTGGCTCAATGAAGAAAATTTGAAAATCTGAACTAGAGATGAATCTTCGATGAAATTTAAAAATAGTATGGTAGAAATAAACTAACTCTATGAACATTTCATTTTCCAATTTTACACTTCTTTGTAATGCTACATTCCCGGCGGATAACAGCGATAGTAGTATTCATCTAGGGATTCATAACTATGATAATAATTTGGTCATAATTGTGATAATGAAGTAGATTCTTTGGCAATTTTTCTATATCTTAAACTATTTTATTCGACTTCCATTTCGCTACGAATCTTTGTTTATTTCCCCTTATAAATAAAACAATATCAGAAACACGGCATGCCGAACTCGTTCTATTTTCCTAGTTGAGAACCGTTCTACCACTTCAGCCTTATTTTTCTTCCCATAGTCATAAGAAACCACTGCACGAGAAGAGTCAACGTGAGTCATTCGCTGGTCATGAGGCAACCGCCCTGTTGGCGCCACGCAAAGGAGGAAACATTTAGAATTTCAATTCCCGCCCTCTCGGATATTCACAAGCAGCGACTAGTCACCAGTTGCGACTAAAGGTGAGGCCAAGTGTGCAGACAATATAAAGCGGGGGTCACTGGAAACAATACTCCGTGCGAAACCAGCGCCGATTTGTCAGCCTACAAGTGTAGATGTAACATTAATTCTTGTGTAGTGTGTTGCGAATGTTGAAAATATTATTGTACGCTCAATATATTCATGCTTTCGGAGTTGTAGAGAGGAGCGTATGAGAAAAACATGTTCTCGCCATGTGTCAACTAGCTCTCTTCTAAGTCTTAGATATCTCTGATATGTTTTTTTTAACTCGATACTAGTATAGAAAATGCTCAATAACTAAATATTTTTCTTTCACTTCTTCCCTAGAACGTAACAATGTCAAGGTGAAAACGTCGATATAGGACGCGGTAGTCGAAACTTCAGAGTGTTATTTCACATAGAGCGCGGATGTTCCAACGCATGGCGAGGCGGTGTCTGAGACGGCGACGGAGTGGGCGGCCGAATACATTGGATCGCTGTGGCGCGCGGGCCGGTGAGTAGGACCACAACGTTTATTGTAATACAAGAAGAGCCTAATGTGCACATGAATATGTATTTATATTTTATTACGAAATACTTTTTAATTCCTATAAGGAAATTAATCAAATGAACTAAAATTGTCGAGCTAACGAGATTGCATAAATGGGTTTCGAATTCTCAGTCCCTACCACAACGGAGGGCGTTTTTGAATGGATAAAGGAAGTGCAACAAGACCAGAGGGATCAGAAATGTTTGTGAGATGCCAATCGAGGTACACGTGAATTCTATGAAACACGAGGAAACGCGTGGTGGCGGATACTTTTGCTTCACAAATATTCGTTCTTCCTTGATTCTGAGTACGCGAATTACGAGAAACGGGGGTACAGAATTTGAAGCTGAAAATCTGGAAGTCATAGAGGCGCAGTACTTCTGTGTTTCGCAGGAAAACAATGCCACAAAAACCCTTTTTTTCAATCTCAACATTCAAACATTTCATTTCAATCTAGAGATTCCGAATCGACATGAAAATATATTTCAATTAAAAGACTAAAATATTTGAAACCTCTAAATAATATGAAATGTTTAAGAAATATGTAGTATCAGGTAAAACATGTAAAAATATGTCACTATGCCCAAATACGTAAATGTAAGTAAAATACAAATGGTTTTATTTCAGACAATTTTGCACAATTCAAACAAGGTTATTAAATGCTGCAATCTTGTACAATGACATAGTGATAGGAAGGTGGACACAGAGAGAGAGAGAGAGAGAGAGAGAGAAGTGGGAGGAGGGGGGAGAATAGGCAGGATGTGTACACATCGCATCGTCTAGAACAGGGGTGTTCAAATTCCTAGGTCTCAAGGGCCACAACTAAATCCTTCCATATTGTTGCAGACCGTATTTTCATTAATGGTGGGGGGGGGTGGAACCATGAGTGATATCAGGCCATATAACGCAGTGAAACACATTCGGATGATTTTAAATTTCTGAATGTAGCTAAAAAATGCTCTTGCATCTAAACTTATCCTATTTTTACATTTAGAGGGTTTATAGGGCCCGACAGGGCGCGTGCGCTAGGCTCACAATGTTTTCGTCCGACATGGAGGAAAGGCACTTTCCGTTTCGACTATTACCCTTTCGCGAGCACCGCGGGCCGTCAGTTGGACAACCCTAGCGTAGAAAGCCACCGCCGCCCAACGCACACGGGATTCACGATTAGCTCCGCCCCGCTTCCATTTCCCGAAAGAGCTACTGCACCCGCGCCGAATCAAATCTCTGACTCCACCGACAGACGCATCGCATGGAATTCTTGGAAGCTCCATTCAGCGTTTTATCCCTAAAGAGTGCATCACGATGGCTGGTCGATGGAGCAAAGGATACTCGACTTTCCCTCGTAATGCTAATAACAAGAAATTCATTTCATTAAGCACGGCAATTGCGATGAAACTGCAGCAATAACAATTATTGTAAGTCTCTACAATACGCTTCTCAATATCTCAGCAAACAAGGTTCTTGTATATGATAAATCAGCGGTAGAGATCTATAGAAAAATGCATAGTAAATACAAAGTACTGTGTTAACATGCACAAAATTAACACATCTAAAAATTACTGTCCTTGAATATCATAATTGCTTCGATCTTCCATGTGTATTTGGGAACGACCAGGAAAATGTTCACTGTCATCAGCTTTTTTGTATTATATTGTATTGTATGGTTTTATTTGGGTTTAGAAGCAACCTTCAGATACTTTATTTTCTCATCTCTTATTACGAGTTCGTATTAACTATGTTTCTCAGATAACCACTCTTCAACTATCTGTGGACTTACTGGCTCAACCACCTTAATCATCTCTTTCCGATTCGTTTTCTGATTCCCAAATTTACTACTATGTAGCCAATGTTAACACAAAGTGTCAAAAAAAGGTTCTCTCCTCATTTAAAAGACGCACACGAGCTCTGAGGTCCATCATCATTCATTATAAGCGTTTCCAACGAGGGGAGAAAAACAAGTGTGGCTTGTGACACATCACGAAGGAGCAACACAAAATCGCCGGCGGCGGCGGCGGCGATGGCAGAGAGAAAATATTAGCAGCGGCGGCGGCGGCGGTTGCAAAGGAGGTGTGAGAGGTGACGGTGAGGGGCGCGGAGGAAGAGGCGCCGGCGTTGGGGGCGCGCGTCGCGTGGGCAAACACACGTCGCGTGCCGCGCGCGATAAGCGCCCCGCGTCCCACCGCGTCGCCCCGCCCCGGCGCCGGCCACGTCCGCCCGCACCCCTCAACAATAATAAAACACATCCAAACCCTGCAAAATAAAGTCCTCCGCTTAACTGCCTTAAATACCCCATGGTACATTTCAAATGCACAAATGCACAATGCCCCACAATTCCCTCCAGTCGCCCAGCACATCGCCCGCCTCTCCGAAAGATTCCTCAACAAGCTTCATTACCTCCCTCTCCAACCGACATTCTCACTAGGAAAAAAACACTCATCTAAACCGCATTCCGTCCAGAATCTCCAAAGATAAATTCCTTTCTCCGAAACACCTATTCTAAACCTACATCATAAGCCCCGTTTTCTCACTCATTTCACAAACCACCAGCAATAACTTCCACACACACACCACCCTGATTTCGCATTGAGAAGCCCAGTTGGGTCAACCTATATATATTTACTGTGTATACTGTGTGCATATGTACCGCAACCAAATAGTTCTGTAAACTGGCTACGTACGCTGTGTCAGAAAAGTACTTAATAAACGTAAATAAAATTTAAAAAATTAAAAATCTCCGCCCGCACCGTCGCTGCCGCCAGCCCCTCGTCTTCTGCGCCCACATCCACATTCTGTCCACGAAAGCAAGACAACAGTTCAGTTTTATTCAGTTTTAGGAGGCGATTTGACTATGGCAACTCAAGCAAGGTACCACCAAACTAAACAAGCACTCCGTTTAGAACTGAAAACTCCGTCCCCACCAAAGTATGTAGGTATTGCAAATTACAATAAACGTGAGAAAAATCATTTTAACCACCTTAGTTGTATAAACTTCCATGAAGACATACCCCTCACTTCGCTTTCATTTTTTCCCACTTTCGGGGATTTTCCCAGCTTCAGTAGATATTGATTTCGACTGTCTGCGCCGGGTATCGACTATTTCCTGCATGGGGGGGACATATTAACATCTACAAGATTTTCCGCCACAACTCACTTGCATGGGAGACAAGGGACAAACAACCATACCCACGGCAGGACTCGAACCCGCCACCCTTCAGACCGAGGCGCTTAGTCGGCACACGCTCTAGCCACCTCGGCCATTCAAGTCAGTCCTGACTCATCTTTCATTACCCACCCCCTCACACACACACACAAACACTAACACACACACAAACACACACACCAAATACAGAAAGAAATGTTCATGCGCACGCTGAAGCTGAGACCCGCAGCAAACCTTCACACGAAAATACCTTTAAACCTTGTTTTGTTATTTAGTTAAGTTAATTATGGGACAAATGCGTCTACTTCAAATTACACTCTTTCTAAACAATGCACGTGCATTTCGTACTCACAAAAATATACTCGTCTCATAGACTGATATTCCTCATATCGAGGTTAAATACCAGAATAAAAATTTCGAAATGCAAAAATTCGTTAAAGTTTTCACACAACATAACTAATTTTCTTAAAATAAAATTACCCAATTATTACTAACTGTGAGCTCTTGTCAATTTTATTATGTGACATACGAGCCGTTAACAACAGTCAATCTACATTTCCCAGAAAGAATATCAGACTGATGGACGAGGAGAGTATACTTACTCTACGGACAACATCGGTCTGTGTTTAAAACTTCTAAAAAATATTCACAACGGCCGCGCGTATCACTGCAACAAAGTTGCGATGATATCGAATGGAAGATAAGATTTTCATTGAAACTCTCAGTGGGGAAGCGCGCGTTTATTGCAATATCACAACAAGGAATGCAAACTTGTTCGCCTGTGAGACAAATCTTCCTTCCGAAGGGTTAAAATCTGAGTGAATGCTGTGTAATAACACCAATAGAAGGAAAAGCCATGGTTGGTGGTGCATTCCTACAAGTTTTCTCTTCTTTGTATAACTTTTTTAGTCTCACCTATCAAATTATTACAAAAAGTTTAAAAAGAAATGCAAAGAATCACAAAGATACTCAGAAAATTCTGCTAGGAAATGAAATACGAGTATGTCATTAGGAAACGTGCAAGATGAACTAGCTCACAAAATAACAAATTAGCATCCAACTCTTATCATTCAGAATCAGCGAACAATATTGCTCGCTCTACATGTAGGCCAATCAATATAAGAGAATGAATGTGAATCGAATGCGTTCTAACCGCACTTTCAAGAGCTTCCAACATCTCACATCATTGAACACACACAATCGCGGAGCTTACGTGTTTCAAGAGAGCCGTCCCACATCAAATTATTTCCATCTCGGTGTTCCATTTACAGGCGTTTCGCTCGCATTGTATATTCCTCGTGGTCCATTTCTATTAACGATGAAGTTCCTGTGCCAACTCAGAAATGTATAACGTTTACAGTGGTGATATCAATATCGCAGAAAAACTTACCACATATTTGCAACCACGTTTCAAAAATGCTTTTGTAAAATAAGTTTGTTTTTTCTAGCTCCTGTTGATGCAAACAGCCTGTTTGCGAAACGTGCTCTCGATAAATTTTAATGCATAAATAAAAATAAATTTCAAGGTTGATTTTCGCTAAAAATAAAGGACGCCGATTATACTTTTATGACTAATTCGACAATCATGCGGAGTTCTCCACGTTTTTGGATCATAAATAAAATACATTTTTTTACAACGACTCTTTTAATAGGAAAAATCAACACTACTTTCGCATTTTTAACAGAGATATTAAGGGGTGGACTCTACGGAGTTTTCTTGGAGACTGGTGGAAAAATCATGATCAGCCGCGAAAAAAGTCGAAAATAAGGAAATGTTTTAAAATCAAATTTACACGCGGGTAATAAATGTTCTAGAAGAAAAAAGGTTTCCACGACAAGGCACGTGAAAGAGTCTTGTCATTATGGTATTAGAAATTATAAGTGATTAAGAAAGAGGTCACGAGTTCTCACTGACTGAAAATATTTTAGAGAAATTGTTTTCAGAAGATAATCTAAATGTAATGCTGTATGTTTTTAAAAAAATAAGTAATATGAAAGTCTGACATCTTTAAATTTAAATTATTATATCTTATGGTATACTAGTAATTACAAATTACTACGATGTCTAATACACGAGGGATTAATAACTTAAATTGCCGGCCAAACTGGCTTTCATCTGTTCTTCACTCCGTTCGCCGGAGCGGATGCGAAGGCGGAGGGGGGAGGCTGGCGGTGAGGAAACGGGGATCAAAAGAGCGACGGCATGAAACAGTGCGGGTGTGGAGCAGGGACGGGGAGCAGGGAAAAGTTGGTGGGCAGAGAATAAGAGATATGGCGAAAGTGACAGAGAGGACGAATGTAATAAACTAGGTAATACATTACTTCCGTGTAACCTGGTTGGTTTTGCAAGCAGTGTCAATTTAGATGAAAACAAAACACATTAATTTTAAACAAAATAGAGACGCTGTTTTGGACAATGTGTGTTCTGTAGTTCATTTTATTAATTTTAAGTAACTACTGCTACTTATTCTTTTGTGACTTAGACAGCCAGCATTACTCCGTGTAACGATAACAAAATTGTATGGTTGTTGTTAAAATGATGTTACAATAAATGAAAGCCACATGAAGAAAAGAGACAAAGCCAAGAAATACTTTCTTATTTATAAGATAACGTAAAGATCAAGTCGAATTCAATTCTCTTTCTTGCAGAGAATACAATACGAGTATAACAACCACTATATTGATTTCAGTACTACGTTACATAGCAGTAATTACTTTCCCTTCGTATTCGATACCAGGTATTCGCTCACAATGAAAGTACTTTTAATTCAAGCCAAAAAAAATTGTGTACAAAATGTAAGGAAGGGCCATGTCATATTATTACTGACTTTTCTTGCAATACGAGTGTTATACTGCATATGCCCTGACTAATTCGGTAACAAGAACTTCACTTTACGAATACAGAAACAGTTATTTGAGGAACAAGATTTAAGTTATGTTTACGCCCCAAAATTCTGTAAGCATTTTGTAAGCTCCTGTGTCCATAAAATGTTTCTCGCGTATTAAAGGCAAGCGCAATATCCTGCACATAAGCGATGTTTACCTCCGTGCAAATCAACGCAATATTAACTAAGATCAATGTTTAACCCATCGGAGAGACACGAGACTGGAGAGAAGACGTACACACGATAAAAACCGGATATAATGCAACTACGTAGTAGAATGCTAGAACGAAAATTGGAGTTGCAGGCGAGGGAAAACTGCCCAACTGTGAGCAAAATGGAAGTTGAAAACGAAGATTAGAACTTCTGGGAAGCGAAGTTCCTCACAAACAAACCACCATCTTACTACGCATTTAATGAAATGATTACGCATTTAAGAAATACACGAGCAGGAAGTAATCGTAATAAATTACGTTTGAGACGAATCATTTCGATCTTTCCTTTCCCGAAAAATATAGTCCATAAACATGTGTACATATATGTCTTGCATTTCCAGAAGTCAAATTACTCGATGAGTAAAATAAATTCAATTATTCGTGCGATAACTCAGCGTCAGGTGCCACGATAATTCAGCAAATACATATGTTCGTTTGTTTATAATTACATATCACGTGTCCAATCTCAAGTTCGTCGTGTGCGAGTGTCATATCGGTTTACGTATCCTCGCTTCCTGACGCTTCATCGTGCGTAATTTTCCGCGACAGGCACAGAAAAAAAACACGCCCAACGGTGCGGGAGCCGTCAGGGCGCATTGGGAAGAAGCGCGTGTCGGGGGAGAAAATTGAAGCGAAGCGCCCGGGCCCCGCGCCTCCCCACGATTCGTTTCGCTTTGTGGCGGCGCGGGGCGGGGCGGGGCAGGGTGGGAGGCCGCTCGTCCGCCGAGCACCCTGCCAAGTTCGGGGTCGCGTCCGTCACGAAATCGAAGGTCCGTCGGCGCGGACGCAGCCGTCGCCGGGCCGGCGAACGAGGAGATTGGCGCGGCGGACGTCAAACGAACGGCGCAGAGCCGTGCGCGGAGGAGCGGTGCAGGGCCCGAAAGGAGACAAGCACAGAGGCAGGGCAGGGCGCAACGAGCAAAACAGGGCGGGCATATTGGGGCGAGCGCGAAGGACACGGCGGAGCGACTGACGCTGGTGATGCGTTCAGAGGGGAGGGGGTAGAAACAAAAGATTAGAACGGTGCAGGCGATGTGGGGACGTGACTGATGGAGGGGAGAGCCCAAGAGGATGGGAACATCGACAAAGTGGGAAAGGTGAGCGTAGAATACAGGAAAGACTGTACAAAGCGGTGGCGGGACAAAGTGGGGATGCGACCCAGTAGAAATGGGACAATGCGCAGGCAGCCCGCAATGGGGCGGGTCGAAGAGGGGGTCGGGATGAAGCGAGAAACGGATGAAGTGGGGGCGGCACGAAGCCGTGGCGCGGAAGGGCGGAGGCGGGCTGAAGCCAGTTTGGAGCGCCAGTTAGAGGGATTATTCGTAGCCAACACAATAACACAAGTATTTTTTTTCTAACGAATAGAAGCAAATGGGAATAAGAATTATTTATAAATACTGGGATTTTAGATAAATGTGTACGCTCTACGCATAGCGCTTGTGGTAGCGTCGACAAAGCAGCATTTTAAGAAATGTTACCAACTCTGAAGTGCGCTCGGATTCCGCCGTAAAATCGAAGACCCGCCCGCACGAACGACAAGCGCTCAGGACAGGCGGACTCAGCCCGGGAGACGGGTCTCGCTCCCGATATGTCAAACATCTGCACCCGACTGGACGCTCTGAGCGAATCGGAGTAAACCGGACTGCGGACAAAGACGGAAAGGGAAAATAAAGTAGTAAAGTGCGCGAACAACTTTCTTCTTTTTCTTCCTCGTTAGTAGTTATTGCTGCCACGCTTTACGGCACCTGGGCAGTTAATAGTCGAGGAAAGATAGAAATGGTGATACGGTATTCTTCTAACTAGAGCTTATTTTTTGAAGCATAAAAACACGAAAAATAAAAACTGATCTCACATTGAGTGTGAAAAATCTTTTCCTTTGTTTCTGATTTACTACCTTTAAAAAAATAACCTACAAAACATCAAACAACAAAAAGAGAATAAAACAACACCTCATTAATATAGCTTCTTGCAAACGCACGTTCGAGAGGACACAATGGCCTGCATGCATTCGCTTCCGATTATCGTGAGTTTCAGAAAAACAAACTCCAATGGAAAACTTTGCGAAAAAAACAAATATATTCACCCTTCTGCCGGAAAGAACACAAAGACTTAATTCGAATTTCCCGAATTATTTATAATCAAATTACTTTAAACTGCACATTCCCAACAATGCGCAATTCCCACCAATCTGAAGAATATTACTAGAAGTTTCTGGACTGATAGGCCGTGTTCCTGTTGGCGTTGTTCACCAATTGGACCACGGTCTTTCAGTCTGGAACATTTATTAATATTGACTCCGCCCGCAAAAGCCTTCGGTGCAGTGAAACCTGAAGTATGTTTTAAATTGTTCTAATTTTTTTCTGGTTGTTATAATTGAGACAAGTTTCTTGATGTTTCTGTTCTGATCCTTAACGAAATTACACATTTTGCCCGTTGTTCATCGAATCATATTCTCGAAGTTAGTTGAAACAAAAATCAAAAACGAAATTTTGAAACTACCTTGAGATTCTACAGTGATCAATATACTTGATAGTGTAAATCTCCTTCAATAAATAAAATAATAAAAACGGTCACTTCCTCGAATTTCCAAACAATTTGCTCAATAAACCTATTGTCCGCATATAAACGCAATTTCTTCTTCAGAACAGAATTTCCCCTGCACTTCTGCGATTCACTCCGCACGGCCGTGCAAGTAGAAACAATCTTGATTATGACACTCAATGCTTAAGCCGATGCGTCGGCCATCACTAGGAGGAATTTTTACATGGACGAGTGATGGAGGACAGTGATTTGATTTGATGGAGCAATTATTGTGAAATGAGAGTCTGGAGAACCCTAAACTTGCAGGGAGTCCACGTTTCCACCACAAATTCCGCATGAATGGACCAGTGTTGAAATCCTGATACTCGAAGGCGGAAGTTGAATGGCCTGACCACTACGTCACACGTTGCCACACACGTGGAGTAGGCATTTGTGTCTGCGCCAGTAATTCTCCAAACATCCTCCAGGATAGAGTGCCAGGTCACCATCTTGCCGCCTGAAGCCTTGCTCGCGCTGGCCCTAAGCCAGCCGCGCTACCTCAGCACTTTGTTTTCCTGTCGGTGCCAAACATTTCCAGGAAAGACGTAATCAATAACGGCTAGGCGGAACTGCGTTAGAATAGAGCTGTTTCATTTACTGTAAACTGAAACCTCGGCAAGAGCGTTATTGGATCCGTGCATGAAGGCAACAGGTTAAAAGAGGGTTACAGAGTGTTTCCCAAAACTGAGTAAAAAGATCTTCACCTGCGGAAAACATAATAAACTTGACAATTAATTGAACACATTTCAGTAATGATAATAAGGAGTTGCATTGTAAATTGAAACAGTTTATACGCCATATAACGGAATATAATAGCAGAAACTGCAATTATTTCCTCTATTTAAGTATAATATTTTCGAATAACATTTTTCCACTCAAATATGTTTAATGTATATAGTAATCATACACCAATCCAAAGCAAATCCAAAGAAGTTCGCTCTACTAAGAGGGATAATGAAACCGTTTTGCGATTCTAAGCGTGCTCTATACTTCCATTCATAGAATAGGCGCAACACGTAGCATTTTGCCTACATTATTACGTCCCTTCAGTGACTATTTGGGGACAGAAATAATCTTAATAACTACCATTAAAGGAGATTTGGACGCTTTCCGTGCAAAGTCCGTTGAAGTCACGAACTGTCAGCACTAGACGATCAATAAACAGGTCCTTAGACTCACAAATTCGAATCTGAGACACAAGTAAATCTGATTGCTTTATCTTCCATGATACTATTTTTAATTTCGCACCCTCGCACATGAGCGTGAGACACATGAGCGTGCACATGAGAGGAGGTGTCAGTGTCTGAAAGTACGGCACAAACTGCAAATAAATCTGAAACACTCTGTGCCCAGACACCAATGGCTGCACTGCCTATTACAACCAATTATGGATAACCTTACATCAACCTAAAATACAAATATAGATGTGTCAATTTATAGAAGACTTTTAATAATAATAATAATAATAATAATAATAATAATGATACTGATGCACATATCAACTGCTATATTATTTCTACATTATATCGTCTTTTACTCTGCTAACTTGCACCCATTCGTCTTTATCAAAATCCGAACTTATTACATGTGATGGAGCGGCAGCGCAATCGCTTGTGAAGCACAGGAGCACGGACAGTGGGGTCTTTCCTTTTCTAAGAGGGTCACCTGTCTCAAGCCAGGTCGTATGACGAGTGCTCCGTAACCCGGCATGCAGAGTGGTGGGTGGCGAGTGGTGGTGGGGTGGGTGGCCGGGGCGAGGCGTAAATGTGTCAACGGGGGGCGCGGCGGGCAGGGTGTCGAAAGCGGTGCGCGTGCCGCCGGTGCAAGCCGTGCGAGGCCGCGTTGGCATCGCGTGGCATCGGGCGTATGCGCGAGGCGTTCGCGAAGGCGTTGCCGAGGCGTTTCGCGAGGTGGGCCCCCGTGGCGGGCGCCGCTATGCGCTTTGGCCCCGGGGCGGCAGGGTTCAAGTTCCCAGGCCGGCGTTGGCAGCGGCGAAGAGGATGAGAGGTAGCGGGGAGGGGCAGCCAGCCGCGCGCCCTACGGAGTGAGGGAGGAGTCGTTCCAGCATGTCTGAATGGTTTCCCCTTCTTGCGGCCGGCGGTGCAACCGACTGTCTGGACAGAGCGTTGCGTTGTTCTCTGCCGATGCATTTCTGCGTGCCCGCCGGTCTCTAGAGCGGATGTGAGTTACAGGCGTGTCCACTTCTGCTGTGTCGCTCCCGAGTAGCCGAGCCAGTGTGGTGGCCGTCTCCAACCCTTGTGCCATTAGGGCCAATGCCATTCCATAGCTTGTGGACGCGCAAGACCCGAGCCAGCCGCGTACGGTGAGCGATGCGGGGAGAGGGCCCCACCTCTTTTCCACAAGTCTATCACCGGCGGAGATTGCCGGCAGATGAGGAGGAAAGAGGAGAAGAGCCAATGATCGGAAGAATGTCGTGAGTGAGGAGATGAGAAAGAACAGCTGCGTAGGCGCCGAGCGCAACGTCCGACTGACACGTCCCCTCATACACTGCTAGCTAGCCGCAAATCACAATCTCACATCCAGGACCTGTAGCTCGAAGAGCCGCTTCTTCGCCGCCTAGCCCCGGTGTCCTGTTAATATCCCGACGGCCGATGGCTTGCAAGATGGATTCCAGGCGACTACAACTTCTAACCCGAAGAGGGTTATTCCACTTCCACAGAATTCACCTGAGGTTGCAAGGTAGGATGGGAGACGCACACGGCACGGCCTAAACACCCATGACTAGTCCAACGTTACCTGCACTACCCAGTCCTGAAGCCTCCTTGGCTTATTGAGTTTTTGAGCCTGCCTACCTGGCCGCGCATAGGTAACTCGACAATCGCTTCTCAAAGCTGCAGACCGCCCCTTCGCTTTAGGTGCCAGGTCGAGCAAAAGGAACAGACGTTCTCTGTCCCGCACAAACTCCTTGGAAAATACCGGCTGGAGCCTTACCCTCCTCGCTCCGCTACGCCACCGGACGCACCTATCAAGCTATACTAGCTCCCTATGCAGAGGCCGAGTGACAGCCCCATTATAAGAGCACTGGGCAAAAAGCCCAGGGCCCGCGATCCACCCGGAGGATAACTAGGAGGTGTTTTGGTCTGTCTCCGCCTCAACTGTCTCTTCCAAGCTAGAGTGATACGCCAAGATTAGGTTGACCCGCTCAACGCCACACCATCGAAGCCCCGTGCCACACCGCCCATGCCCGGTGCTCTAGCGTCAGAAACCCGCGTCCCAAGGATTCAGGCGAAGTCCCGAAGACCACGCCCCGTCCTCCGGACTGCCCGCGATACGCTTTATCTGCGACCACCCTGCGCCCGTGCGGACCCATATATTCCCTGAACATCCCCGCCTTGGGGTCTGGTTTCCGGACGACGTGAGTAAACCCGGCAGCGAATTCACGCTACAATCCCATCTCTTGTCCGACTCGTCCCCTCAGCCCACGAACCCACATTCCTCTCACCTGGCTTGCTGTTAGAGCGTGTGTGTGTGTCGACGCCTCCTCTGCGCCCCGGATTTCTCGCACTTCCCGACAGCGGAACCCCACAGCCCGCCTTGCCTCGCGGGAACGCGTCTGGCGCCTCCGCTTCGCCAAACAATCCCATCGGTATCGGGCCGTTCCGCCCTGGGCCCAGCCGACGTCCATCGAAGGCCCCGCTGTCCTATGCAGCCCTGCCGATCAGAATCGGTGGCGCAGATCCGGTGCCCAGCGGCGGGAGCGCACGGGCCCCCCCCTCGCGAAACCTAGCGCCTCGTTCACATGCTCATGGCGAGATCTCGGCTCGCGCGGGAGACAGGCACTGACCTACCTAAAAACAACAATACCTTCCCCAAACACGAAGAAAGTAAACCGTAGATCACTTGAACATTATCTGGAGTTTTCCTCACAAGTAAACTTTGATACAAATCAATAGTAAGGAATCGGCGTTTCAATCCAAAAGTATTTTTTGACGATTAATTACTTGATTGTGGGATTTTCCGTCATATAAGGATTATCTGTCACAACAGCTTGATTTTATCATCGGTCGTAATCTCCGAGCACGGCAACTACTAACCTCATTAGTCCCATACTACAGTGAGTGCATGTCTTTCCTCGGGAGGTGCCGGTAGTCTCCCCGCTGGATATCGAAATCCAGCGCCGACCTACCGTCGTCTAGCGTGGAATCCCCCCAACGCAGTATCTCCAACCAGCCGGCCACCGCCCCAACCGGGGCCACCGCCTAAGGCTAACGACTGGACTGTCAGCATGTGTCGCCGTAGTGTAGGTGCATTGTTAGTGTTAGAGTTATGTGGGGTGTAAGTTGTTGAGGACTTGGACGAATAAAGAAGTTAATTTTGGTGAGGAGGAACTCACCTGAAACCTCATAGCCATCGAGCCGTGGCGCGTGATTTTCTGTGCTGCGCGTTTTCGTAGGACATGCTCCGGCCTTTCACCTGATGTTCATTCCGATGAAACCACGGAAAACCGCCAATCACCGCTGCCGCCGACAGAATTTCTCCCCAGACAGGAACTGAACGTTACCTAGTGACAAGGCTAATGTCGAAAATTCTTGTCCACTGGTTCGCGAACTCGAAACTCAGGACCTTCCTGTCAGAAGGCACCGCAGGGACATCAGTTGAATGCACTGAGCCCTCTCCCGGATTCAGAGGGAAAAATTAAAAGAGCAAGGAGAAACTTAAATTTCATATTTAATCAAACTTCGTAATCCAATACAAGTACGAAGTATGTGAAATTATATGTTCCACACCACATTGCCAAAGACGTTGTAATTGAGTAACCGTTTTTGATGGCCTGAATACAAATTTTCTGTGTGTAAATGCACAAGTACACTGCAGGATTTTGAAGTCACGTACCCAAGCTCTAATCCTCTCTTAATTTCGTCGCCAGACTTCGCCAAAACAGAAAGCACTGTATCGTGAGACGAAATGGCAAATTGTTGGGCAAGATCTCTTATGCGGTGCCATGCGTATGGAAACGTAGATCAGTATCTATATGTTATCTTCTAACAATATAGTTGAAAATAGAGATAGAAAATAAATAGATCAAGATACTGTTACGATGATCATAATAATCATGAAGATAATGATAGTATCTATGTATATCAAAATCATAGAAATTTAATTTAATAAAATATGTTGAATATAATAGTGTAGTAAAAATCGCAAAGTCTTTCTCAGAGGTCAAATATCAAATTTGAATTCTAAAAATCCAAAAAAATCAGTTGTAATAGTCCGAATTTGCATTGTATCAGTTGAATTTTGGTTTCGACCTTGCGAGGAAAATAATATACGTAATTAAATTTCAAATACATTCAGCACACGCCAGTGTACCACATCCCTAATAACCGGAAATTGCGTCAGACTTGGGAAGACAAAGGCATCTAACAACGAATGTAAATTGCAGGCACTACTTTTCAGTGACGCATTTACATCTGATAGAAGCTTCAGCTCAAGTAGTTCAACTATTTAGCTTAAAGTCTCTGGAATTTACCACCAATAAATTATATTATGATTAAATATTCTTCCAAGTGCTCATGATCATCTGTTACGCTTTATAAGCATGACATTTTTCCGACACATCCACCCTCTTAGATTAGAATGGATTTTCATACATGCAAAATTGAACATAATAATTAGAGTAAATATGCAATATTAAGTGGTGCGTAATGTTTTGAGTAGCTCCAATATTTATCCACATGGGCACCGTAAGTTCAATTCCATTGATAAGACAACTGTATATAACCAGCTATTGGATCCCTTATCCACGTATTCTCACATGCAACAGAGTAAGCATCATGCGAGGCGATGTTCTCATAAATCAATCAGACTGTTGTCATGTGGCTGGTAGTCGCGTCATGCAACTAGAAGTTGTGTCGCAATCGTGCTTATTTGAACCATTTCAAAACTCATTCGTCAATGCCAAATTGATCATCCTACAACTAAATTTCCTCCCTATCCACTGTGGTTTCGTCTTCATTTTACGTACAACCCTGAATAACTTATAGAAATATCTTAACTCAAAATCACTCAATGTCTCACTCAAAACAGACGTTGACATTGACGAAAAAATAGAATGCTACTTTACGATTAAAATATACACATAATTATATTGTGTGTAACTATTAACGAAAAATTTAAAGAAACGCGGCAAGTATGTAATACTTGGAAACGACGTTGCTACCCAGATGACAAACGAGCTTTCAATGCCTCAGCCCACTGATTAACAAATCTTAAAACAATACAAGAACGCGTATATTCTCAAACTATCTAAAGAACCTATCTCCGGAGTAAGCATCGCAAATTCACGGAAAGCCAGAATACCATAAGGTCAATAAAACACAAACCTTATATTAGAAACAACGACAGTTCCCAGGCAAGAATCAGCATTGAAAAAGCAAACAGATTTGACGAATGTTTTGCCAAGGTCTCCCACTCCTTCAGCGAAGAAGAAAAGTAGATATTCTACAATATCTCGTCAGTTCACTGCAATGTCTCCACAAATCAAACCATTCTCCGCAATAACGTGCAAAAATTGTCTATGAAGTCTTACGCACTAATAGGACAAATAATCAATGTAATTCTTTCACTCAGCTACTTTCCATCCCAGAGGAAAATTGTACAAATTACGGTCATTCCCAAACCAGGGAAACTCCTCCAGAAGCATCCTCATACAGACGAATCTGTTTACTGCCTGTGTTATCAAAAGCATTTGAAAAATTACCTCCACAAGATTTACTGTCCTGAAAGATATAAAACCATTTTATCAGTTAGGTTTTCAATATGAACATTCGAATACAAAGCAAAACCATCGATCACAAACTTCATACCGGGTCTTTGAAGAACGGCGGTATTGTACTGCGGCATTCTTACATCTACAGCAAGCTTTTGTCAAAGTTTGGCACTTGGCCTTTGTTTTAAACAGAAAATACTCCCAATACAATATTTCGGGAAGTTTCCACTACGTTTTCACTTGAGAATGAGTTCCAAGAAACAAGTTGATCGTGCTTGTGTACTCAAAAGAAGTTGCAAGGATTTCATCTTTTGCTATCGTCCGGCAACCCTACACACTTGGCACCTTTTTTAGTAGCCAGTAAATATTTGTTACTGATATGAACAGAAAGGTTAAGCAAACTTGAGAATCACACAATGCGGAGGGAGGCATATTAGCATTGTTGATAGAGGAGTCTGAGCCCCGTTTCCTTCGTCAATAGAAGCGAACGACTGGACGCCTGGCTGCAAGAGTCCCTCAGCGACAGAGCGACATGGCGACCCCGCGCCGCCTATTTACGATGGCGCGCGCCAGAATTAGAAGCCGCCGAATAATCGTTCCCGTCACGCAGGCGGCGGCGGCAGCGTCGCGAGCGAAGGGGGTGGCGGCGGGAAGGCGGGGAGCGCATTCGCTTGTCCAGTGACGACAGCGCATGAGCGTCGAATGGAACGGAAGGTAATACGAGGTAGCGGCAGACTGCCAGAGCTGCCAGTGAGAGAACTGTGGCACTATGGTTGAGCTGAGAGACTGTGGAAGCTGCACCAAGCACACAGGGAGCGACGAGGGCGGGAGATGGACAACCAGGGTGAGGAGCGAGGCGTGGAGGGCGAGGAAAGGCGGTGGGGGTTGAGGCTGGACAGTCACACATCGACACGACCGACGCAAACGTTGACGTGGGCTTGGAGAGGAGGGAGGCGAATGCTGACGTCGACGAATGACGTCGAAGAAAAGAAAAGCCAGTTCCATGCCAGCGAAAGTAGCGAGGGCGACGAGAGCGATGAGAATGACCAGAGGGGCGACGTTATTAGAAAGATGAGGATGACCAGGGTGGCGGGGATGGTAGAAAGGTGAGGCTGGCGAGGGCGGCGAGGAGACCAATTGGTAAAGGCGCCGAGGATGGCGAGGCGATGGAATAGTCTACGGCGGGGCGGCGAGGATGTAAGAAGGGGGCGGCGAGTGTGTGGGTGCGAGGCCGCCGATGCGGACGATAAGCCGCCAACGCCTCCTCGCCGCCAACGGGGTTTCCCGGCCGCACTGCGACACCTGGCGGGCAGATAACGCGCAAATACAACGCGGGCGGCGACGATTTAAAGCCGGAATTAATGTATGCAGCCTTATCACGCAGGTATATCAGCAATAACATGTACAGCACGTTTCACGAAGAACTATCATATATGTTTCCGGGATATGAAGAAATCGCACACCTAAGAATGAATTTTCTTTTTCTTCGTCTCAAACGAATGACGTAGCGTAAGATTTTATACATAAGGATCTTCCCCAGAGTCTTCGCTTACACCAACGAATATAGGTTTTGCATGTAGGGCATAAAATGATGAGGACCAAGTTAGACTTTCAAATTTTATTTCTATTTTTACAGCCACGTTTTGGCCCTCAACAACGTGACTTGTGCTTAGTATTAGGAAAACAAATTCGTTACTTGCTGTTATGTATTACTTGTATACCTTTATAGAATTTGTTTTCATTTCTGATTTTTGTATACGTTCCGTTTTAAATTAATCCCAAACTTCGAAAAATCAAGAGAAAGTCAATGTTTTAAATGAATTAATTTCTAATGGGGACTAATGCATTTAGGTAATCAAAAGTATAACAGGAAATGATACAATGCAGATTCATTACAGCGATTTGCACTACATATCTACCCTTTTTAATTGGATGTTGAGGTATGTATCATTCTGGTGAATGTATACATTGGCTTTGAATCATCACTATGGGCGATGTACAACTAACCACTTAAACGTTTTCATTATCTGTTCTCGTTCCATTGTCGAAAAAAATCATAATTTTCTTGAAAATATGAAGACAGGAACAGGACGTAAAACGAAATGAAACGAGACAATCGGGGTAGCCAGTCACATGAGAGACACCGATGTAAGTCTTTATTAAAATATTTTACCAAATCCGATAACGTTGCATATTTGTTCATGATATAAAGCGCAAATAATAATAATAATAAAAATATTAAAAAAGAATTATGAATTCTGCGGAAACGGTATATCATAATGCAAAAGCGATAAAAAACAACATTGCTCAGTTATTGCTGTCATTTATTGCTGTCTTTTTTATCATTTGAATTAAATTAAAAAAGGAGCAAAAAATGTTTAATGAAAAACATTCAGCAGACATACAGATTAAAATATTCTGATTTCCGCGATACCTAGAAAACAATCTGGACAATAGGGAGAATAAACAGGCACTCTTACATTTAGAAACAACAGCAAATTGGCGCGTGTGTTTTTATTCGTCAGAAAACTTCAAAACTGCCGGGAGTTTGAGATTTGTAATAAACTAAGAAAGAAATATGAATATCTGAAGCAACACAACTTTTTAAGTTATTTTATATTTCATTTCCCGTTTATTTTAGGAGACATTCTCAGGAGGGCTTTAAGGTAATTTGCATTCTCTTTGTCTCATTTTAAGCGGCATTCTATGTCCTCTGGCACTGGAGAAGTTTCGTTTTCCAAGACAGTTTAATTGCAATGTGAGAGCCGCTACACAAAAGGGAAAAGGAGGAGTGGTCTTTCTCAATTTCAGTACATTTATTATTAGTGCACATTACAATACCAGTTTATTATTAATACTATTATTAATATTAATTAATTTTGAAAATGGGGGGGGATTTCTTTAAAAAAGAGTATTCTAATTGTTCTCGAAAACCTGATAAACAAATTAATTTTAAAAAATCGTCCCTTTTCCAACACGTCTACGATTTCCGTCTAAGATTTTTAACTGCCAATATTCGTTCAGTTAGAAAAGAAAATAGTTTTTCTATACAAGATAAACTTGTGAAATATCAACAGCTTGATAAAACCTTTACCTTCTAACATTCTGTGCGCAGAACTCTCAGTGTCTTCATTTAAAATGTATCTCCAAAAAGATGTGATTTCTTCTTTCACTTACCTGAAACACAAAAACCAAGTGTCAAAATTTAAGCAAAATGATAATAAAATATATAAATAATCACATTAATTAAGTCACTCAACTAATTGCCAACCCAATTTGTAATATATCTGTACATGCATAAAACATCCATTTTTAGTTTTAAAAGTAGTTATAATTTTGCTCTTCTGAGGAACAAACTATAATTAATTTCAAAGAATGGAATATCTGATGGTTTCTCTTATGAGGAAATTCTCACACGTTTTATCTTGCCGTAAGGAAATCCATTCAAAATTAAAAATGCAATATATCTTTATTATTCAGAGACAAACACTTTCTATTTAAGCAGGAATTATTTTCCAGTTTGGTATTTTAAAGGAAGAACAAAAACAATGTTGGGTATACGAGTTCTTGTAATTTTACGATTTTTCATTAATAGAGGATTCACATTTTCAGGTGTCTAACATTTTTGTAAAATAATTTTTAAAAAAAGTAATAAATTGATGCAACTCTTACTATGAAAACACAATTATAAAAAAGATATATAAGTTACATCTTTAGGTCTAACACAGACCTTTAAAGTGAGAGTTAACTGTGGCACCGTGGCAGAGGAAAGGAAGCTTTCAGTATTGTTATGTAAAGTATTACATTACACCTTCATTAACGCGAATACTATGGGACCGAAATAATCGAAGTTCGTGTTGTAAATATTCGTCTTATCCGATTATTATAAATGACCGTATAACTGTAATCCATGGCCGGGACCCAAGTTTTGTTCGTGTTACAGCTAAATTCGTGTTATGTGAGTTCATGGTTCGAGGGTTTGCTATAATTTGATTATACATTGCAAGACTTTTTCGCACACTGATTTGTCATAAAGGGCGTGAGAATAGTTTTCTACCAAAATACCATTTAATGTAGATATATTCCTTGTGTGATATGAAAGAAGTGGTAGCGTAAGCCATCAAGAAATATCATGAGGTAAAAAGAATTCTTGATTGAAGATAAACTGATTGTCCCCAATTATTAAGGATACATTTCCTTTTTAATACTGACTTGAGGATGACGATGAGGATGCCCATCCGGCCAGTCCATGTCGCTAAGGCAGGTATATTTTTGTAAGACCTCTGAAATTTTATAAGTATTTCTACCTTCATTTCACATAATGAAAAGGTTACTTTACGTACTTGGCCAATTCCGGTGATGGATCTGTACAGATGCTCACAAATGTAAATTATTTGGGGGCGCTTGTTCTTTCGTAATTTTTCTTCTTTTACTTGCCGTATACGGCACACAATTTTCACAGTCGAAAAATCCATTGATTTAGGTCGAGAATCGAAAAGGTGAACTTTGAAATAACAGGTTGGCACGCTACCTGTTCGGGCCGTCTCATCAGCTAAGGCAAGTGCGTCGTTGCTAACTTGGCTTCAAGAGCTCGAATCTCCTATTGGTCATGGTCGTTTGTGTGAGTGTGTTTGTCCATGAGTGGCTATGCGCGGTTACGCTAGAGCTACTAAACTCACTTGTTTTACATATTCACCGTACGATGTAAACGTAGCAACTGAGCATATGGGTGCATTACGGTTAATTCAATTAACAAATCACATTCACAGCGCGGGGGCTCTGAGAACTCCATTAGCGAGAATACCGAAGGCACGCGCACGGAAATATTGAATTTGCAGTCCTGTGAGGCGCGAAGCGTGGACGATTGGGGGCCTCCGAGTTCCGCGACGCTACACACAGCCCTCGCGCTTCGCTACGCCTCCGCCAGCCAGACCGCGCTTTTTCCACCCCGGCGAACCAACCAAAAAAGGAAGAAGAAGAAACGTCACACTCCCAAACAATACCGCGCTCTAGCAAAATCACATCTAGATGTGTATAAGAGACAGGTTACCACTAGACAGGGCGACTAGGGGGTCGCAATTCTTCTTCGTTGCAAGAAGTTCAAATGAATTCGCAACGACCATACTACTCGAGATCATTTTGTTTTCAAGCAAAAGACCAATTTATACGGTTAGTGGACGTTTTTAAGAAATAGTATTTGCCAATCTCAAGGAAAATGTGCAACAATCTAGTCACTTCTGATTCACAATGCAATTCACGAACTAGCGTAAGCATTCTTTAGGAGAGTCCTACAAATACAAATTACACCCAGTTTCCCGTCAACATCTATTGAATGATTTACATTCAGGTTCGATAAAACGTCACCCATATTTTACTAGTGATATTACATATTTCACTGAACACACAATTTTTAATAGAAGTAATTTATTGGTAAAGCATATTCAAAATTGTAGTGTAAATATATGTACGTACCAATCTGTATAAAGGCAATGTCAAAGATATTTGATAAAGTTGTGTTCCATCATTTTATACAATTCATCAAAATAATGTGAAACTTATTAAAAATATTTATTATACGTTACCAATATCAATAGCAAATAATAAAAATTGTTCTATGCTTTAACGTATATTTTGTTTGCAATAACCTTCGATATCCTCATTAATACTTTTAATTTTTTTTTTAATTTCGCTGTTTTAGTTGGGTTCGGTTAACCTAATGAATCATTTCTGACACGTTCAAATAGATCAAAGTAAAGAGACTTCTAAAAAACCTAAAGAGGTCATCCCACACTTTCGGCATGTGCAGAAACAGAATGTCAAACCTAGAAGTGGACTCCAAACAAAATTTTAATGTGTCTTTCCTGTTAACAGAAACACCTTCTTTCGTAGCCAGATGGTGGTAGGTTGTCAGACCTACCTCTGTCACATACCCCTAACGTATCCCTATCCCACAAAGCTTTTGGTTCCACAAAACAAACCTAATGAGATTAATTACTTGCCAACACAAATCCTCCGACCTTACAAAACGCCAACAGGAAGATGACCTCCAATGTTTACTCTCTGAAGTCACATTTTAGGCGCTTGAAATTGGCTCTGTAAAGCCAAGAATAGGTAGTATAATTTCTCAATTAGTGTAAATTAAAGTAAAAATAAAATGTGTGTGAAAAATTATTTTACTTGAAATGTTTATGAAAAAAAAATATATAAAGACATATACACATGTGCAGTCGAGAACATCTACGCTTTCTTTATTTACAATGGTTTAATTCGCATAAAATTATATATTTCAACATTTCGATTGGTACCTATGTTAACGTTGGATTAAAATACATTCATTGCTTTTTTTAATTTAAAGAGCAGCCTGGATTACTGAGAAATTTTATTTAGTAGAGATTTCAACTTCAATAAAATAGATTGACCTTAAACGATTTCGAATTTGTTCTCCTCGGTTCCAGTTATAACAGATGTAGATGTTCTTAGGACGCACGAACATAAATTTTTGGGAGTTTAGGCATTTAAGACACTATGAAAGTGCTACATTGATATCCATATGTAATGAAATGTAATCATAATGAATTTTTAAGACCTACAGCATAAGAGTTAACTAGGCTTTTGTCTCAAAATTCGAAGCCCAGTGCCATGCACACACTTGAATTCGGCTGCGGCTCGTTAGTGGGGATCCTCGCGAGCCGAAGGCGTCCTTCCCTTTCGCAATCCCCGGCGGCGGCGGCGGCGGCCGGGCTCGCTTCGCCTCGAGCGGCGCGGGTGGGAGCGAGGGGGCAGGGGAAGGGGTAGGGGGAACTGGGTCGGCGTCCCGTTGCCTCCGTCTAATTCATTAAGAGATTATTTCCCAGCTCATCGGGCGGATTTTATCTCGCGCACGGGGCCTCGCGTGCGCTAGCGGGGCACCGCTGCTAGAGCCAGGGGTGGAGAGGGCCGTTCCGTTCTCCTGCCCAGGCACTCTTCTTCTTTGGTCCTTTTCTTCCATAGATGAAGGTAGGTAATCTAGATGGCTTTCACAGTAGTATTCCACTCTTCTCGACTCTCTACCTTCTGCATTGCTTCTTCTAGGCTCGTACCAGTGAGGTCTTGCATAGCCCGGGCACACACATCGCCACGAACGGAAGTCAGGCGACTTCTGATTTTCATAGGGCCACGTGCTCGCCGTTGATGCTCCGTGCGCGTAACCCCGTCCTCTGCAGGGCAGGTAGCGCCGGTCCTCACGCAGGGAAAAACGCGTCCTCGCGCGACAAAGGTCGGCACAGGTGAGGACGGGGACGATGACACAAAAACAAGTAGTAGCGACAGCGGACAGACAAAAGTGGCTGCCTCTGGGCGCCTTCGGAATACGTTGCAACTCGAGACGCGCAAACACGGTCAGGTAAATCTGTCACGTACTCCCAGCGTCTGCGTCGTTGAAGAAACTCAACTGCACTGGCAGGTCTCTTGCGATAAATGTGTAACAATTCCCGCAACAGAGCAATGACAACGTTGAGGACGATATCCACAATAATGACTACTCTCCTCAATAACAGAACCTTTGCCGATGTTCTCTTCATCCGCCGCAGACAAGCATTCACAGGCGCTCTCATATAATATATATAACATATATAATATATATAACGTATATAACATATATATATATATATATATATATATATATATATATATATATATCGAAAATGATCACTTTTTGCGAATGAACATAGAGCGGGAAATTTCATATAGCGGACTCTCCCACTGAGCATGGCATTTGCTCCTTTTATACTACCCTGTACGCACTGATGATAGGCGGATACCGTATGTCAGAATGTCTACATAAACTGTTTCCTGACAATCACGGGATATAACATCCGTGTAACTCCGTCACATAAAATTTCCAGTGAACTCTTATTGCCAAATATTGTTATTTTGTCCCCTCTACAAGCACTGGAAGCTTGTAACATTTATTCTAACACACATGCAGATGTAACGTGTAGTAAAAACCGAGAGCAGAGCAGGTCTCGCAAGTGATGGAAGAAGTGTTCACTGCCCGGCGATTACGAGTGTGAGAGCGACTGGGGCTACACAACGAACAACTGATGCCGTGCGATTAGCGAACGCTGTGTGATCCGCAATTACACGATTGACGAGAATCAACTGTCACCGACACCGAACGCCTAGCGACCTCAAATGCGCTTTGGATGCGCGGAGAAAGATTCTCCCCCGCCCCCTCGGTTGCAGCTAAAGTTACGAACGGAGAAATTATTATGGTTATGGATGGATTGTGTAGTCGTCAGCGCGCGTATTCCAGGGAAGCTCGACAGGTCGTAGTCTCCCAGGAGCGAACACCCGAACTGTTGGAGAAGTTCACCGACCGACTCCGAGGCAGCCGAACCGCACTGTTTGAGCACGCCAAGACAAGGGCAGAGCGTTAGATCGCGTTAGATCTCGTTAGATGCGCAAACAGACCCGTTCCACAGCGACCTCTTCGTCAAGCCGATCATGCGCCCCCCCCCCGCATCCGCCGCCACGGCGGAAAGATGGCGTCAACCAACCGATGGTTGAATGCGGAAGACTGCAGTGGTAGACTGTCACGGAAAATAGGGCACCTATTCTTTAGATTTATTTAGAGCCTCACTTGGCAGGTCGTCAGCAGTTACGCTGTTATCCAATCGGAAGATTACACAGCACTGCAGTGACGTAACTAGGGTGAGGGTCAACCTCCCGATTGGATGATACCGCAGCAGCTGATTTAGTCAGGGGCAGTTATGTTTAAATCGAAGTACAATGGCGTACACTTTTGAGGACAATACCACTGATGCTTCAGTTATCGGTTTATTATGTATTATTTAAATAAAGAGTAGAGCATATCCCATCAGTGTAAATCTCCTGTCCAAGAACTGCATAGAAATCAACAAGATGCAACTTGCCAAGTGATTTATCACAGAGAATACTATGAGTGCTTTGGAATAGTCAATAAACTCCCTATTCGCGAAGCGTGGAGGGGATTCATCTGAGAATTTCCAAAGCGCGAGTGATAATTAATAGGACTATTCCACGAGTGAAATTATGTCCATAAGATTTATAAAATTCGTCAAATATTGAAAATAACTCCAAGCTATGTTAAAATCACACGCAACACAGCAATCGATGTAGTATACCGCTACCTAAGAGAGATGAGTCACAGTTTATGTTTGGCCTGTAGGGAGAAGCAGTAAGAAAAATCGGATAGATGCGATAAACGTTGTGAGATACACCGCCCTGATTCAGACATTTTGTATGCATTGGCTATTGGTTTTAATTTCACAAGTGGAATAGCCAGAGAAAAATTAAACAATGCACATAATTAACATTATATATTCTGTACGTTATTTTTTCAAGACACTCTACATTAGGAAGTGAATTCAACACCACAAACCAATCAAGGATTATACTATTGTGAAATAATAAGAACAGAAACTTAGAACTCAAGCAAGGTTAATAGTACTTGAATAGTTTACGCCATTATACATCTCTCACATTCCAGTTTTTACGTCAATAGCCCCTACAGTTTTCTGGCCATCACATTTCCCACGATTTATTTCCAACGTATTTGCTCTTTTTATCATTTTGGTCTTTTGTGTGAAGACGATTGCTACATTAAGAGTTTTTGAAGCTATCGTTCTTCACTCATTTTGTGTACGTGGCCATATCACTTGAATCTTTCATTTTCAATGGTTCAACAATATTTTCGTTTACTTCTCTTCGATTTATTTCTTCATTTTTTACTTTGTCTATTAAATCAAGCCGTGTCTTTGAAGTTACTAATTCATTTTTATATATGTTTATTTTCATTAGATTTAGATCTCTCCGAAACTTCCACCCTTAAATGACAATATTGTCTGCAGTAATCACAATCTAGCATTCTCTCAATAGTTTTCCGTATCAAATGATACATTGAAGCTATTTTCTCCTTTTGTATTGTACTCAGAGTGTCATAGTGCCACCACTTGTTGAACTGAAGCAATACCACAACGAGGTTTCTTAAGTAAGAGACCCAATTCTCTAATTCCTCCGACACTGCCTCCAGATATTTACCAGTCAGAAATGGTAAATTCCCGTCACAAAAATCCCCTCTTGGAATTCTATTTAACATGAATAAACGGCTGACAGAAACGCCAAACTCTTGTAAAAGAATAAATGGAAGAAATGCACCTGAATCTTTCAAAATCCTCCAAGCACCCCGCTCCACCATCTCACAGAAGCTTCTCTTCCCTGGCCCCGTCCAATTACGGAGTCGATCGATCGCCAAAAGAAAACTGGTCGCATTGTGAAGCAGAATTTCTTTTAAGACGCAAACAGGCACTTGAAAGAAGCCCCTCGTTCTACAGGAGAGTTTCGAGAAGGCAGCTCGCTTTCACTCAGACAGGCTTTCTGTCAAGAATAATATCAAGTAAAAGCAGAACATGTTTTTGTGTAGCGTGTTTTGTACCGGAGAAGTTAGCACAGAAACCATTGCAATAATCTGGCACTGAAACCACAGTGAGAACAGTAAACAGCGCGATAATTAGTATAAATATTATTTATCATAAATATATCAAACATAATGAGCGAAGCGTCTAAAGTTACATGGTTTCAGTAAGTTTTATTCGAACCCAGACCTCTCATCACATTATTCCTGAAATAAGGGTGGTCATTGTTTGTGAAGATTAGTTTCACAAAATGTGTCAGAAAATTAGAAAACTGTAGATGTTTCAGATCCTTCACACCACTCTGCACTGACAAATATTGATAGATACGAGGCATGAATAATATTAACACTCGATTCTAATAACAAAGTATGACAGGCTAAGTGAGGTGCAGAAAATGGAAAGACCTCCCAGAAAGTATCGTGGGAACTCTTTGTAAATAACACTTTCGCCATCGAATAACCAGGTTGTGAATGGCAGTTTAAAAAAAGAGGGAGTCTGTATCACAGTATACAGTATACTGCGACGCTAGTAGCTCGGCGAATAACGGAAAGACGAATAATTGAAGCTCGCGTACGCCATGGATCATTTTAAACTGGAAGAGAGGCGTAGAAAGCCAACCACCACCTCCCCGTAATACTATTCAAATTCATAATTTATCACAGCGTAGACTGGCCGAGTCGACTCCACTCTGACCGGGAGGGGTCCTAGGGTTCGAGCCCAGAAAAAGTAGGATTTTCGACACTAGCTTTATAGCCATGCCGGATTTATTCCCTGCCTGAAAGATAATTCTTGCGGCCGACTGCTCTCATTAGTAATTTTTTGTTGTTTCAATGATCAATTCCAGACTAATGCTGGAGCAGTACCAACCTACCGCCAACAGACCTAGTGCTATTTTTCTTGTCCTTGTCTCCCCTTCAAACTCGCTTACATTACACAACCTCACATGTCGGAAGACCAGTCGTAAGTTTAGAGCTTGTTCCATGTGGGGGATTCAACCTGGACGGTAAAATGACTAACAGGTGACATGCCGGAAACAATCAATCAGTCTTAATTGCTCAGGAATGATCTTAAAGCCAAAAGAATGGAGAAAGAAACACAGCTTTTTTGAAATTAATAATTACTGCCCTACAAACAAGTACTGGTTATTATAAATCATTGAAACGTAATTAAATTTAACTCCTAATAACCCCTAATAGTCCCTAATAACGACTGTTGGGGAACGAGAACAGTCCGCCGGCTGCTCCGCGCTGAAAGAGAGCAGCGAAGGTGGGAGCTCCTGTTCCCGCCAGTAAACACTGATTACCTCTCCGCGTCGACTCGACCGTTTAACGGACAGCTGAAAAGACGCGGGTGCGCTCGATGCCTTTTCTTTCACTCTTCGATGACAAGATAATTACCTCGTTATCCGTGCGCGTTCTCCCGAATATCTCCAATTTCCTTTTGCAACTCGCGCACGAACACGAGAAAAGAATATCGCTCGCCAACTCTTCCACCGTGGTAATTTGAATGCGTAAGTAGGAACACAAAAGAGACTTCGACTTTTCGTTGTGTTTTTCGTCACTTTCTTGCTTTTCGGTTCACGATTAGAATCACCATTATTATATTATTTTTCCACGTGAACGAGAAAATGAAGATATAAAAAGAATGATAAAAATAATCTGCAATATCGATACGTATTACTACAGAAAAATCTCAAAGAAACATGCTTAACTTAACACTTATTGTTATATTGTATCTGTAGGTTTCGGCGCAACATTAAAATATGCACGTTAGTACGTTCCACCATAATTGAAAAAATATTATCTTTAATGTGTTAGAGTTTATTTGTAAATATTTTCCAATCGCCGCGACTCTTCCACGACGCGTCGCGCCAGAGGTAATTATTTTTCATACTTTCGATTAACACCCTTAAACTTTCTAACAGTTGGTCAAATAGATTCATTGAATCCCTGTCCCCGGCTTATAGTGATCGTAAAAAAAGTTCCGTCAAAGGGCATAAACGAAATATGGTGGGTAGATGATTTGAGAACCAGGCAATACAGTTTTGAGCTGTATTTGAATAGTAATGTGCCGTGTTTTGTTGCTTCTTTCTCTTAAACTCTGTGCCTTGTCTACCAGAATGATGGTGCACTTTCATTTCTACTTCCTGTATTGTCCTGTCCACAGAGACAGAGTCGGGATGGGGCGGGGCGGCCCTCTGCTGCATGGGGCCGAGCCAGACCATTGATTCGATCCAGGCTTCCGCGGCCGAAGCCATTTGATTCTTAGCTGCACAGCTCTGAAGAAGGCCACAGCA
>BOPP01000013.1:13999892-14116915 GCA_017312745.1 Gryllus bimaculatus | reverse complement strand
CACCACCACCACCACCACCATTGTCACCGCCGCTGCTAGTGTTAGGTCTGCAGCGCAGCCGCCCCAGCCAATAATTGATGTTTCTGGGCTCATCAATTACTACGGCAATTAGTTCCGTTTGCATAGTGATTTTTTTTTCGCGGGGGGTGGCGAAGCGAATCCCCTACTGAATAGAGAGGTCGACACGGACCTATCAACCAATTTAAATATAGTGACTCCCCAAGGTCGTGAGCTGGAAGGAGAGGGGACACTATCAATCGATCGTGATCTTCCATACCAAAAAAACGAAGCTCTATATTGGATGATAGTTACCCTCCTATTTTTGCATCTTGGGGAGTCACTAATTTAAACCGGACCATACATGTCTTCTAAAGTATTTCCTCATCCAAATATCTCCCTCTAGCGGGATACACACCCAGACAAAGTTATAACCTCCCAAATAGACTCCATACATGTGTGGCAGTGTAGTGCATAAAAGGGAAAGTGTGGATGAGTAAGGGGTGAAGATAGGGCAAGTAAGAAGAAGGAAAGATCACGCGAAATGCGTGGCCCGTTTGTAAACGTACTCTCCGGCATTCGCCTGGTTTTCATCAAAAAATCACGTAAAACTAGCGTTCAGAGCAGCCGGCAAATAGAATTTTCCTCCGAACAGCGGCTAAATTCGAACTAGCTGTCTGTCTAGTTTCGAACTGTCTAGTATCGAAAATTCATCACCGTCAGAACTCGACCCTATGATCTTCTGGTCACTGTCACAGTCACATTCCACCGGGGCGATACATCGTCAGGTCTGCGCCAAATCCAAATGGAGGTTCTACAGTTTCTCTTTGGGACGTATTATCGTTGCTTGGATGGATAAAGCACATTCCAGACAAAGCGATGATTTCTTGTTTATCAGCGGGTGTAGTTTGTTAATTTACATGAATGTTTGAGCTGCACTAGTATGCTTCGAATAGGAGTATATAGTATACAACCAAACTTACAAAATTTCATTACCTCTCTTAAACAACTTACAACATTGTATTACCTCCTCCATTTGCCTAACGTTCCCCGCCGTTCCACTGCCGACACCATTTCTCTTGGATACTCTCTGCTGTCTTCGCTGACGCCCCCAAAAAGTGAGTTTGGAAGCATTTTAGTTTGTGCAAACTCTACCGTTATTTTTCTTTTCCATTAGTTCAGATGGTTTCGTGAGTTCTTTATTGAAAGTTAAGTTTGTGTGTTACATAAACCAGATACAAAGGTCAAAGGGCGAAATTACAGCTAGTAACTTCTCAAAAACTCTCAAAAACGTGCATTTTCAGAGCGCTGATATTACGGAAAACTACTTTCAGCTTCATAAGTCAACAATCATTTCAACATTAAACATTAACCATTTCATTAATAAATAGTTTTTAATAAGGCTGACGAGGAAGCAATAAAAATCGATAAATAAATCAAATGAAATGCACAATGTCGTAAGGGAAATTCAGTGATAGTAAAGATTTTGGCGTCTCTGACAGTGAGTGATATTATGTATATAAATATATAATCAACCCAAAAGGTCTGTCTTAGACTAGCACGTTTCCTTTTCATCCAAAAACAGGTATCGATGTGTTTCGCATTATTCGTCAATTAAACCTTCCGTATATATTATACATGCAAATAAATTCTTCATTTAGATTTTCGATTTATTACATGGTGTTATGTAACTAAATGAGTGAATGTATTCTGAACACGAACTTGCTTTAGGAAATTCTCGGAAACATTGATTACCAATTCTCACAAATCTCTATTAATTTTCATCAGCAATTATATTAAATCATGGAAACGTTGGAAATCAATATAAACAACAAACAATTAATTCTAGAAAATACGTCATATTTAATTTGCAATACCTGATTATAAAAAATGTCGAGAAACGTTAATTTAGAAACTTAAAACTATCAAATTTCGGCGAAAAGTAATTTATTAATTAAAAGTTTCGTTATAGTTCATATTAGTTTTTTTTTCAAATATTCGAACTACAATTGTATTTTTCACTTCAAGACCAAAACCAAATACCACTCAGAAAATTTTAAAATCATAAAGTATTTAACAAATATTTAATTAAAGCATAGGACTGTGTATCAGCATTAAACGTATTTGTATGACTTTCCACTTAAAATTGGTTTTGAGAATATCTTGAAAAGTTCTCATCCGATAAGTGGATAATACAAGTTCTTCAAATCGACTGTTAGCAAACAATGCATCCAATGTTAGCAAACTGGACGCTCTACCCCCTGGCAATGGGGGTGGTGGGAAATAGAAAAGTTAAATGAGAACCTCCGTCTTTATTACTTATTATGATTATCCGAAAAAGACGTACCTTTGGTATGTAATGTCAATTACAATCGAAAAAAATATAAAAAAATACTGTTCAATAATTTGCAAGAAGATACTCAAATGAATGTCAGAAGAAATGTCATGAAATTAAAAAAAAGTTAAATACAAAAGATCTGTATTTTTCCCTGCGTCATCTGCAATAAAAAGGGGAGCTTCACTTTTTTTACTTTTCCCCGCCCTCACCCCCGGAGGACACAGGTGGGAGGTCGATCTTGGCATCACTGATACAAACAAGTTTTTATAACCCACTTTACTTGATCCAATGCGTACTTTTCGAGATACTCCCAAAACAAATTTTAAATGAAATATCCAGTGCATTAATATAATACATTTATACATACGCATATTGAAAACTTTTAGAGGAAGCTTTTCGAGGATTCTCATAAAATTTACGTAAAAGTTGATTTGAAAATTTGGAGAAAAGTTCACTGCACCACTGCTCTTACAATCTTATTATTTTTCGGTCTGAGATCTACGTGCATGGCATCAATATATCCAACATCATATCCATGGTACGCGCATGAAACTACTTCGTGCAGTAATGAGCTCAGTAAATTCCAAAACGCACTTAAGTCTCAACTAATAAGACAATTTCTTCTTACAAATAATTAAAATGCAAATGTACATTTTCCATCTACAGTCAGAAAGAATGCTTACTTGATATGTGCATGAAACACCTAATTTCCAAGTGTTCAATCACGATTTTATGATACGTATTTTAACCCTTGTCTTATTTTTTAATAAGCATCACATTTCTGCAAATCATCATTCTGGAGATTTGCAGGACATGCGAAGGACGACTTATTCGAATTACGAGGTACGGAATATGACGTAAATGCCTAAGCAAACATTGCAGTCAGCGAATCCGCAGTAAGATGGATATCTGCACAAGGCATGAGTAACTGTAACAAATGGGCAACTGCCCAAGTCCCAGGCAGACCAGAACATTCACAATGAACTCTTACCGACCATCCCCATTCAATTCGCCATCAGGGAGTGTTGGTCTCGCACAGCGTGTTTGTTACCTCAACTCGTCCGCAATGAAGGCAGTTTCAAAGGTCGGGCGATCCCTGCTCGAGAAGGCCGAGCGAAGGGGGCGCCCAAGGGACGGCCGGTGCTGCGTCGGCGGAACGCCGTCCCCCGGGCACCCTCCTCGAGGTTCGACGCTGCAGATGCCGAAGCCTCGTCAGCGCCCCGACCCGCCCCCTCTCTGGCACGCTCGCCCCCGCCACCACCCCCTCCCATCAAGCCTTCGTCCTCGCTCCAGTCCCCTACTGTCCTCACCCCGCAGCTCCCCCTTCCGTCCATTTCCCACCTCCTCCCTCACCCCGTCGCTCGCTCCACTCCCATTCCCACACAACACCTCCCTTGCCCCGTCCTCGTCTCGTGACCAGACCAGGAGGGCTACTTGACGGGAAGGGAAGGCCTCCGAGCAGCGCTGTCATCGCTCCGGGAACAGCGATCTGCATGGCCACTGCAGTGGAATATGATTCTCTTGCTGCCGCTGCTATTCCCTGCGTGTCTTCACTGGCAAGCCAGTTTCGTTGCCCCCACAGTCAAGGACTCGCGCTGGAGAAGCACTTGGACGACAAAGCCTTGGAAAATGAGATTTCGTACGAATATTGTAAATTAGACACATCATATCTCCAATTAGAGATTACATTATGATGATACAATGCTTTTTCTGTTTCGTTCTGACTATAATTTTACTTCATTTGTGATATCAACACACCACTCTCGTTTTAACTTTTAAAATTCATTAATTATCTTGTTACTTATGCCCCAGTAATCTTCGCAGCGGGGTAAGAAATGTATTTTAAATCATTTTTTGTCGTAGTTGACATTAAACGACAGTGGAAAAATAGAAATATTCCTGCTATAAACTGACCTTCTGCACTACTCGTATATTCCCTAGACGGTTTGAACACAGTCGCCATGTGCACTCAGTTGAACGAATGTTAAACCAAAAAGTCACCTGTTATCTTTCCACATGTACTCTAAAAATACATTTGTTCAGTGTACAAAAAATGGAATAGTGGATGTCGGTCTTTTTAAGCACTCTGTATTTTATATTCACATTATTAAAATCGTAAAACGTACATTAGTGGTTTGTAACTGAAAATTAAATTATAATTGTTCTACCAATATTTATACTCCGAGCCATTACACTGAAATAATTGTAACTAATTGGTAAATATTACAACAGCAATTCATTTTCAACCATTCATTTTAAAAATGAACAAAAATTATTTGAAATGCCTCTTAATATTCTCTGTCCAGGTTAATGGAAGCAAATTAAAATTGGCAACGAGCGTTCACACACATAAAACACGGTGTATTAAAAATTTAGGGTTCGTTTGGTCGTGCATTGCAGTGGATCTATTAAAGATAAATGAAACTTAACTTTTAATAATGAAGTTACCTAATCTGAGATAAATATATTTATTGAGATACTAATATATATTCCAAAAGAAAAAAAATAGTGTGTCACTGATACGGACTATTTCACCGAAATGCAAACTTTGAAAATAAGTTATCACATTTCGGACTCATTTACGTACACCAGTAAAAACGAATTATCGGTATTTACCAGTTGCAGTTTTCAACAACGAAAGGTAGACAAAAATTTGTGATGCATCCTCTGTCAATGTAAAGATCAGAACTATAGCTTTTCAATGTAACCACAACAGAAGCAGGTCGAAACTGATATCGAACAAACTAAAAAATAATGGTTGAGTTTTATTCACTGATCATTCAATCTTAATAAAAATTCCAAGAGATTAACTTGTGTGAGCAACTGCAATACATCCTCACGTCTTTGAAGGGATTTGCATAAATCTATTTTGGGAAACGAATGAAGCATATAAAATATTCGAGGTGCGCACGAAACGGTACGGTGGGACTTCACTCACGTATGTTATGTTTTTGGTGCAAACAATTAAGTATGGCGTTGTGCGTATGCTCTCTAGAAAACTATCATATTTTACAAAAAAAAAAACAACAGAATTTGCATAGACATGAGGTGCAGTGTTATTGTGTGAGAAGTGCAATATTTTTGTGTTAAAGATTTTAGGAATGTAGTATACTAAAAAATAGTTACAGATGTATATATACTGTCTAGAGACTGTCCCACTGCCTGTCTCAATAGCACGCGCATCGTAGTCCAATTAAGACACTAAGAGCTCTGTGTCGCACAAGGCTCGGGGAGGTCGCAAGAAACCGCCAGCGAGCAACGCCAGACTCCCGTTCGAGCTGCCCAGAGCTTCCACGGCTTCGCCGCCATGTCATCACCTTCAACACCATTGCCGTCGCCACGTCATACCTTCCTCCACCACCACAAACACTACAGCAACACATACAACCCACCACCATCACCCCCACGTCACTGGTACTAAGTACCCCATGTCACACCACAACAAGACCCCGTGCGCTGCTCGTACGGGGTCCTGAGCGCACGACACGGCGCGCGACCAGGCAGGGCGGGCGGCGCACTGACCACGCCCACCACACCGCGCACCCCACGACATTCCCAAAAACGCGTCCAGGAGGGAGGAAATCACTTTATTTTGGCACTGGAATATTCAACACGCTACCGGAAGAGGCTCAGGGCATCAACTGATGTCACTGCCGTCTCGGGAGATCCTATGCTCCCCCTCCCCGCGGTGGCAGGACTTTCGACACTAGCTTGTCAGCTGGGTCGAATTCAGCCGCTGTCTGGAAGATAATTCAAGAGGTCGGCTGCTCTGATCGGTAGTTTTCCGTGGTTTCTCCGATCAACGCCAAACGAATACCGGAGCAGTGCCCTAACAATCGGGCCACAGACCGCGCGCGATCATTCCTTCCTCTTCCTTGTCCTATCATTGCCCCTTACACACACTTATACTAACAAGCATTACACTACCACACATGGCGGGAGGCTGGTCGGGAGCTCAGAGCTTGTTCCGGCTGGGGCGGTGCCCTGCTGGTGGGAGGTACCTCGTTGGGTAAAACCCCCAACCCGGATTTCGCAATCTAATTCGAGAAGATCAACACCACCACTCAGGATAAAGCATGCGCTACACTTGCATGAATAATGACCACAGTAGTTGACGCGCCCGGAATTCCTAACAATCAGTCAATTCAACACGCTGAAGCTGCTTTGTTTTATATTACACTCTCTTTCACTTGAATCCAACCTTATGTACGCTGTATTTCATCATTACATTCACAACTCTAAATTAATTACACCATAAACATTTTTAGTATGCTTTATCCTCTTAGAGAATAGAGTAAATGTAAACAATAAAAACAGAATGTATAACTCCATAAAATCCTAATGCCACCTCACCTGCTGACACCACGGACACTTATGTTGCGACTCCATTACACGTTGTTTAATAAACTCTTAATAACGACTTTAAGCAATTTTAAAACATTTACAAATGCGTGGAAAAACCAACAAAAGTAATTATTCGCATAGGTAAAACATACACAAAAATAAACACAACTTCATTGCGGGCGGACACTAAATGACCGTTTGCTCTTGCATACGAACACGCAGCGAAAATCATTTTGTGAATCAGTCACTTCCCTGAGGAAGCCTGCGACATGTCAGGCGAAACGGCGTCTCCTGGATAGCCAACAATTTATGGATTCGAGCCGCGGAAGCTTACGTGTGCGTTAATCGATGTTTCGGTATCATCTTACAGATAAATTATCACTATAATCTATTATCAAAAATTACTATTCATAAAATGCTCACATCTTTTCAGGAACCGATGCAAGTTTAAACAAGTCAGGAGATGATATTATTTTAAAGTTTTACTTTTGTAGCATAAGCATGATCAGCGAACACACCTATTTTGAAATTGCACTTACTATTACTTGATTCTAAGTTTGTCATAAAGTACAAAACACTTCATTCAAATATATAAAATAAAATTCGATGTATCATTAATATTTTTAATTTAAGAAATGGATTCGACTCCTCGTATAGCACCGCGAGTTTTCCAAGAGGGAACCACGCTGCCTCAAGGAAATTGGATTCTGAAGCCTTCGCTGGATATATTGGAGTAGCGTCGTGGAAGGCGTCATGGGAGGCAGAAAATAAATCGAGAAAGGATACATTTGAGCAAAAACATCAAAGGTCAGAAGCGGAGCTGCGCAGAGGAACGAGGAGGCGAGGGAACGGAGCAAGACCTAGACCAAGACCAACACGCTTTCGTGTTCTCCAAGGGGCGGAAAGCAAATAATTGGAAATATCTTACGAAAACGCACCAATCTCCATTGCAAAGGTGTTTTAAATATTAATCATATTAGGGACATTTTTCTAATTGTTTCCAACTATTCGTTGTGGATGTAATCCTCAAACTTTACTCCATAGATTTCTGGGCATTAAGCATCCACTACTAAGTGGTAAAGCTCTGAATCTAATACAAGTAAATTATGTTAACTAGAGTTTGGCGCTGTTGATATTTGTTTTTAAATTATATCTTTAATTTCATTCGCATATTTATTCAACGGTAGTTAAATATTTGTTTTTTATGAGCCACAGCTGAGTTCTCTTCATTTCTTCCTACAAAGTTCCATTGTAATAAATTTGATTCGTCTCTGTGATAATGGAACAGAATAAGGATTGGTACCTCACTAGATAATTTACAAACATGCATAGGTACGAGATAAAGTTAAAATGTGAATGGAGAAATGTGTTTTCCTTACCAAACAATGTTTTTTTAAGATGTCGAGTCAGTTCGAAAATACGGCGTGCGCAGTCAGTGGAATATCACAACTGTATTTCGGCTCTCTGGTGATCCACTCACAAGCTTCCTGGAATTGATGAATGTAGGAAATTCAACTGAGAAATCTAATTTTTCCTCAGCTCATCCTTCCCTAATACATCCTTCGACCAACTCGAAGTTTCACCGAAACAGATTTAATAAGTTGACAAACAAACGACTCAAGACATTAAGATTAACATTATTCATTATTTCTTACCTTCTAGAGTATGGCAGTTTGCAACTTCAGGGCAATTTGCGTACTCAATTTTTGTTTGTTCCTAAATATTTTTAGAATAATGGCCAAGCCAACATACAACGAATCGTAAATTGAACGAATCCAAAGATCACGATTTTGTTACAGTAGTCATATGTAATTGTTATTTATTATTTAATACGAAAATAATGCGCGGAAAATCAATAACATGTTTTATTGATCAAGAAGTCTTTTATTAAAATATTTACTTAAACCTCATTTTAAAGTTAACTCGCAACAACGAGAGTAAGTTGAAAGTTTTGTAAGCCAAGAGACCATTTTGGTCCCAACACTGGTAGCAGGATTTTCGCCAGCACCCAAGGCAGATTGGTGGAAACCAATAGATTGACTGCTCGTATTACAGTCATTTACGTGGATTTAACAATATCAACTGCATGTGGATGGCGGGGGAAATATCCTAAAAATCCGGCCAAGCGATCGCTCCTTCCCATCCTTCGGTCGCGAGCGATGCGAAGTCCGTTGAGAAATGTCAGACAAGCGTCGGAGTGCAAGTATGAGTACCCCTCGAAGTGAAAAAACGAAACAATTCTTTTAAAAAGTTTACAATTAACATGAAAGAATTACATATTAAGTCCTTGGCGGATCATTGGTCGGCGTGCTCGCTTTCTACAGCGCAACCCCGGGTTCAGTTTCCTGCCGGGGTAAAATTATACAAATTTTGCGATTTCCTTACAAATGCCGTAGTATCTATTTCTGTGTGACGATGCGAAATCCCACTCTTAGGTGAAGAAGACCAGTATACACGGTGAAGGGATGTCTTCGTGTTAAGCACACGAATCCATTATCCCACGGCTGAGAGGTTGAGCCACCGCTAGTCTGCCAACGCTCGCATCAGGCTGTCAAGCCAAAGCACAGGTCACGAGAGGAATTATATATTGCAGAAAAATACTTTTTTCGAACGTGAGGGCGGCGCTGGCGAGACGCGCGCCGGCTCCCCCCGCACACGAGATCTGCTCCGCTTAATCCGGGTCAGCAGAGGAAAGCGTTTAGGCACAGCGCGCGCGTCGCGTCGCCAGCATACGAGCGGAGGTTTTGCTCTTGTTTCTTATGCGGGTCGGAATTGGTATGAGAAGAGGCGAATAGTTTTTGAAGCTGAAGCAAATTACCAAGGGCGACATTCGAGATGAAAACGTAGTGGTATCTTTTTTTTTTGAGTATACTCCGTTTCTAACCTTTTTCATAAACGTTCATCAAGCAGTGACAGTTTTCATGGTACAGTTCGTAGGCGGTTGCACTTACGACCCACAAAATTAAAGAACTGAAACCGTACTCAAACCAAACTATGGTGTATATTAAAACCCACCATAAAGAAATGAAACAATATCGAAAAGATGGTTTCTTTTTACGATAAAATTAGGAATCTCTGAAAAGAAATAAATGGAGAAGTATATACATTTAATCCTTTATTATTTCTCCATTTATTCAGTCGCAATTATTGGCAACAGAATAGGAAATGGCAATATTAAAAATAACATTACATACACAAGTTCGTCTTTCCCCTACGAAATAAGCAATCGCGCGAGAAAGAGAGTACAGGTATGCACACGAACTGCAAACTACGTCTGTCATAACTACAGAATATCTCAGGACACAGACGAGAATTACAAGACGCATGCCGTCGAAATTTAATGAAAATTGGATGCCCAGATCGGACTGCAAATTTTCCCGGCGGAAATGAAGGGCGAAAAGGCTTTAATCGCATTGCTACTAAAAAAATAATGCTACAGGTAAATAATAATTCAGTTCATTCTTTTAAAATAACTTGTGAATGAATCTGAGACTCAATGAAAGGAATAAAATAGGTTGTTATGCAGGTTCTGAAACCGCCTTTGCTTTAAAGACTTTTTGAACGACCATTTAAACGAAATGGAAGAGGAACGTACGCATGCATACAAATGCCACATGTATACAAATAGCCATAAAACAACCATTACTCTGAGTCATTAGTTTCAATATACTATTAAAAAGAAAACGTTTGTATATCACACAGAACAACAAGAAAAACACAATGTATAAGCAAATTCTATAATTTGATTTTAACCCGAAATTTATAAAAGTGCAAGTGTGAGAGTGTCGAAAAACTTGGGGAGAAGGGGGTGTTGTGCGTTGTTAGCTTTTGGACAATGATAGTTTCCCCAACATTTCGTTGTAGGAAATATATAAAGAACACTAATACTTGCAATCAAAACATTACATTGTATCGTAACTAAATAACTAGTAGTATTTAAACGAAAAGCAGCAAATAAAACTAGGACTTGGCTATTGCATCCGAAACGTCGTGTTGCATTTGGTAATTACAACGGAACAGTAAATGTTCATCGTAAAATTGTATATTTAACCATTAAGACCTTAAGATTTTATAGTTCGTCTTTATCTAGACGGGGTGGAGGATATTCATACACATTCTTATGTATTATTATAATGGATGTATAATTGATACGTGACTAACTTTTTTAACGTTTTAAAATTCGCGCGCTTTTAAATTGAGCAAAACATTTCGAAATCGTTCTGAGTAGCCCTCTCTTGAAAGCCTTCTTTTCTTGAGTTTCAACTATTATTTCTATCAGACGTTTCTTTCTTCCATTGTAGCTCAATGTGTCAGTGAGATTTTCTCTGTACCATCATGAGCATGAGTCCTAGGTTTCACCGTCGTCGTGCTCACCGAAGTCTTGTCATCCTTGTTGGCACACAGATACGCAGATTAACTCAGCCTGTACTCTGCACTGACGATCAATGATACAACATAATTTCGCCAATTTTATTACAGTATATATTATGTAATATATTCCCAAATACAGTATTCTAAACAAAATAAGTCAGTTAGATGGTAATAAAAAATTCAAAGCAATAAGAAGATAATACATTTGCACATCATTTTCGTGGGCCAACCGTTTTCTATTTCACATCTCGAGTAGTGCTCGGGAGTATTAGGGAAGAGCTCCCGCAGTCGCCCTTGATCTGAGCTGCTGAGTTTGGGTCGTTCGCCTACGCTGTGGTACCCATTGCACTGTCAAATCTATTTACGTAAGTTTCTGAACTGCGAACCAGCAGTAAGCCCCTAGAGAATCTTAACCTTAAAAAGTTAATTAGGGGAAAGGGACATATTAACTTAGGACGAAAAAGCAACGAAAGTAAAATGTCTTTATAAATTCTAAATACAAATTTGGTCTTTCAAATTAAAAGGAAAGCGCCGTTTCCAATAAATCTATGGACGCTAGGTCCCTGTATTGCAACGATTTCCAGCAATACTGACAAAAAAGACGTTACTGATGCTAGCAAATCAGACTTGATTGTCCCAGGACCTGTTTGTAAACTTAAATAATTGGGGTGGTCTCCTCAATAATACTTATTGATCTTTCAGCGGAGATATTTTTCAATGGACTGCCATAGTTTATTTCATAATCTCTAAAAATTTCTTTTCGATGACAACGTACGAAGTTTCTGATTTGACACCATCACAAGCAATGTTCGCTCAGTGAGGATCTTGAACTGCTCTGGAATTGTAGCTCTGTTTACATTACGGTTTTGCCACCACCTGACACCCAAGAATAAAATGTTTAGAAGAGGTTTGCTTCGCGTAAATAAAGTTTCTCTGTCATCCTTAGACAGCAACTGAATTGAATCTCTTATACAGAAAATTCTCGCTGTAAGTGTGTTTTACTCTGTTATTTTTTCTTTATTTTTATTTACTTTCCTACACCTCGTGTATTGCATTGTACTATAATGTTTCAGTTAATTTAGTATTCTTCGAAAAGAGGGCATTTTGAACACAAGTACAAAATATAATGTTTACTAGGTATGTTGATTGTAAATAAATTTTGATGTTTCCAGTATCTTATGTTTTAAGAAAATCAGTGGAATTATTTAATACGTAATCAGTAAAGTTTATTTCATGTAATTTTAATTATAAAATAACTTGTTTTATATTCCAAGTACTTTTTCTATAATTCAAATTACATAAAATGCAATTTACGTATAAAATATTTCTACTGATTATCTTAAAACAGGAGATTGAAAATAACAGAATTACAAAATATGTTGCCATGATACACGACGGAATAACGGGTTAACGGAATACGTACTGTGTCGAGTTCATTAAATCAACACTTTCTTTTGCCGGTTCGGATGGCCGCGATCGTTGAGATCGTGCCATAGCGATCTCGGACCGAAGGATCGCGGGATCGAATCCCGCTTGAGACATGGCTGTATTTGTATTCGTCCTCTCGCCCCCTATCATCACCATATCATGTTATCTTCCTAGTTACTATACCGTCAAATTCAATAGTGTAACGTAGATGAGAGAACTAATAACGTAGATGTTGATGCGACTTTAAATCATAATAAAAAAAACTAAACACTTTTTTGAAGCGATGTTTGCATCGAATTTGAGAGAAAGTAAAGGCGCTGAAAAGTTCAATTGAGTTTCCATCCAAAGCATGTGTGTGACCACAGGGCTTGACAACAGGACAAGCGGCGCTTGTGCTCGCGGTGCACAACAGTCGCCCACGCGGGGAGTGGGGGTGGGGGGCTGCGGCTGCTCGTCGACGCCGGGGTACCAGCGCGGGACGCGACGCCGCCGCGCTTCGATAAGGAAGATTTATGAAACGCGCCGGGCCGCGCCGCGCCGCCTTTATCCCCGCGGCGCGACGGCCCGTTTTTCAGCCCCGAATCCCTCCCGCCGCGCGCGAGCGCACGCACGGAGGCTGGAGCGTTTACCGCGGCGGCGGCGGCGGAGAAAGAGGCCTGACGACGCAAAAATTGCCCGGGCTTACGTTTCCCCCGGCGACAGCGGGACAATCCCGGGGCAGGTGGAATACCGCCTCAGTCTTTGCGCAGCCAGCTCCCGCGAGGGTGGCCTACATGCAGATTAGCTGTGAAGGTGTTCCCTAATGAGAATGGCATCACAATCGTGAAGCAATTTTACTGCATTGGACGTAGTTGAAAATCGCAGAAACGGAACACAGTTGCGTAAATATGCTGCAACGGCCATAGTTTATCCATATCTCGGAGGTATTTTACCCTTTAGTAAATATGTAAGAAGTGTCAGATTCACAAATACTTAATCCCAAGTAAGAACGCTACTATTTCCCAAATCAATCGCCCCATAATGTGACAACACCGAATTACAGTCCCGCAAGGCAACATTTGGCAACGTCCTTCATCCACTATATCTCTAGCATCAGAACACGGAGATACCGCAGCTCGTTCCAAGCTGCTAAGACATAAAATACATCAGTAGAATAAAAATGAGGCTATAAAAGCAGTAATTATTCGTTGTTTTTTTTTCATTAACATTGGTCATCTTTCCAAAGCATCCCAAGATTGTCAAGTGCCCCCTTATTCCACGTGGTGAAATGCCACAGATCTTAACTGCGACCTAGGAATAGGCCCACGAGCGGTCGCCAGTGCAACCGTGATCGATTTCTTGCTTCGACGGCCAAGTGCAGCGCATGACTTGCGGAAAATGAATTGGCTGGCGCTCGGGTGCCTTCAACGGGAAAAACGCTTCCCTGTCCGGGCCTTTTAATCGATTGCCTCGCCGGTACCAGGATTTCGATCAGGTCGTCTTCCCGTCGCGAGTCTTTCCACACCAAATGCCCGTCACACACGTTCCCTTTTTTCCCTCCGTAAATCAGAAATGTCTCCTTCACAATTTACACATGGAAAATGTGGTATTTTGATTATAGAGAAAAGTCATCTATAGTAATAATTTCCTTGTTTCATCAGTCATTATTATTATTATTATTCTAATAATAATTGACATAGAAGGTACTATTTTAATGTGATATTATATATATATTATTGCTATTATGAAGTTTCTAAAAGGGATTGTAATGTTAGTCTGCGTTTGAACTCATAAACAGGATATTGCATAAAGTTGCCTTCATTTTATTTTGTGTGTGTCTTGCAAGGTCAAATCCAGTCTTATCTGTACATCTCTTACAGCTAGCAGCATTCAACGTTCACGCTCCTCTATCGCCACGGCGTAGGTGCCCCTCCGAGACGTCTGTTTCCGCCACACGCGTCCGCTTCCCGAGATGTTCGAGACCAGAACGCGATAATTGTGGCGATCAACTGGCTTTAGTTATCGTGAGTAATGGTATGTAGAAGCATATGGTTCTTTTAGTATAGTTTGGTATGGTGGCTTTTAGTATAGTTTGTTTACAATCTTTACCGATATTTTACCGCCTAACTCTCATTAACCTGTGACACCCATTAATCCCGCTCCCCCTATATCTTACAACGAACTAGCTCATGATATTAAAGTCATTAATGTTTCATGTTGTCAATTTCAAGGTGAGACAAAGAAAAAACTACTACTTGGACTAAAACTACTACTTGGACTAAAACTACTACTTGGACTAAAACTACTACTTGGACTAAAACTAATGTAGAATGAGAATGCCTGATCAAAATTCTATTTCCTTCACCCTGTATTTTTCCAGATGCATTGTTAACACTAATGTAGTTAAAATGTTTGTCAATGAATCTTATTAGTAGTAGTATTAAAAGTGATAGTATTGTTATTACCATTATCATTATTATTATTATTATTATTAATAATTATTATTATTATATTTACTATCATTAGGAACAAGTATTGTAATTTAGCTGTAAGATCAATGACAGCAACTCGTTCAGGATTCAAGAGCGCCTACCGCCGCCTCATTAAAATAGCTGTTTCTTCATTAACTCTATGGTACAAGCAAATATCCAGGTGTAACTATCCGGTACTAACCAGGTACAATTGGTTATCATTTCACATTTTTTGCAGTTGTTGTGACGAGAATGGTAGTAGAGTTCCGGTGCACCCACCGCCTCATTAAAATGGACATATCTTTATTAATTGAATAGTACAAACAAACATTCAGGCGGAACTATCTGGTACAAACGAGGTGCAAACGTTTTACAATGTTTCCAAATTGTTTACAATGGTGGCGGTGCCAGTGTGAAGTTCGCACCACCACAATAGAAAGTGCTCTATCCTATAAGTGGTTTTGGTACAAACGAATGGTAATGGTTTCAGAGGTTGTTACTGTGGTGGCGGTGTCAACTTCACGGACATCTTCCCGAGTGATGTGATGTCACGCCATTTCTCAGTAAATCTTGCGTGGCCTACATGTACAATTTGCCATCGTTTCTAACAGCCCAAACCTTCCAAAGTGTTCTGGAACAAATTGAATACTCGTTCCTGATATGTTCATTCTCTTCGCCGCCCAGCGCCTCATGCGCGGTAAATCTTCTGCTTTACGTTGCGAAAGTCACTTCAGATAGGCGTCACGCGACGTGCGAGCTTGTGTGTGTGTGTGTTTTCTCCCGAACTTCCTAAGGCGGCATAGAGCTTGCTTCCTTATGTAATATTTCATTTCAATGTCTCACAGCGAGCATTTCCTTCAAATGTGTCATGTGTTACCTTCAAACGACATAACATATTAACTTGTCCACTGTTGGTTCCGATCCACCCGCGATGTAAGTAGTTCCAGTGCGTTGTCGCTCCTGAAATTCGTTACAACTCTGTACGAATCATTCAGCATGCTTTTTTACGCATTGCATATCAATGTGTCAATAGCAAGCATTACCTGTACTAAGTGAAGTATACTCTAAATGTAGCCCAATCACCAAATAACTGTGATTTCTATATGTGTGCCTGTGACTTTTTGTGCTCAAGAATAATTGTATAGTTGCCCAAATGCGTGTCTGCTTCTGACATACTATTGCAGACAGCCCTGGAATTCTCACTCAGTGAACACAGGCCATGAGAGCTATATTAGGGCTTCAAACTGATTTGCACGATCCATAAAACCATACAGTACACTCAACATTCTCAAAAGCTCAGCTGTTTGTTAGTTTTTAGACAATAAATCGGCCTGGATTACATTGTTAAGAGATTCAAGGAGTACAAAACAGTAACAATAAGAGACGTTTATGTCTATCATCAATCTAGAATCACATATATTATTCACAAATCTTTAAGAAATACTGTACTAACGATAAAAAGAGGTTTGAAGATTTTCCTCTGTTCTGAATAAGAAAATTGCATGTTTGAATGGAACATGAAATCCAGATTTCCATGCGCTTGTGTAAACGATTCCTTTAAAAATTGCATCGAGCATTAAGGTAAACCTGGAACATAGTTACGAAAATATGAAACCAGAAGTCAGAAATTTCTACCGCAGATTTGTTTTCGATCCTTCAAATGACAGAAATGGACGACTAGAGCCAACTTTTCTTTGGCAACCCAGGCAAAGAAGAAGCGATTAAAAACAAATCTATCACAATTGTATAAAGCTTTCAGTCTTGATTCCTCGCCGTGTGAGAGCGCTTAAAGAACTTTGGAGAGAAACGTGGACATCGATTCTTGCCGCCCGTGCCGCTCGCAGACTTCGGACGCGCTCTCGATTACAACTCGCGGCCGACGAAAAGTCGAAACGGAACTTGTGGGTGGAAATTTCCGGACAACTGTCAGAAGTAGTTCTGCATCTCATGACAAGCATGGTAGGAAAACTTCCCCTTTTTCTCACAACAGTAGAGGTCGGAATAGTCGGCAACTGACTGGCGGTTTCCTGGAAGTTTGTGAATACCCGATCCACTACAAGAAGTTTTATTCACTGGCGTGTTCTTTTCTTTCTATAATATAGAGTGTAACGAAGCAAATATTTATTTCCGCCAATGTGCTATTTTCCATTATTTTCGTAGACTGCAAATAGCCATCTAATAAGTAGCAGGCAGCATCCAAAGAATGAGGAATTACATTACATTACTATTACTGGAATTAATATGCCACTAAACAATGTAGGAATTTAAGAAATGACACTATAAAAGAAGAAAGCTTCTCCAATAAAAGAAAATATGAAGTCGTACCATACAGACCATAAAATGAAACATTACTATTTATTCACATTTTCTAGAGTTCAATGGCCAATATTATTATTCAAGTGTCGTTCTTCATATTTTCGTACGAGAAATGAAACAGACGTCCTCTGGAGCAACGTACGGTTATAAATAGGGCACAAGTACCAATTTCCACGAACACTCTGCATTTTCGAAAATTGCGAACAACCTTTCGCCCGGGCAGAAGGATCCAACCCAGGCAGCATCGCAAAAGTACAATATTGATTATAGAGACTTCTTTAAAAACTGTTCTCAAAATTGATCTTTAAGAAAGGTCATATGCCTTTTAATAAAAAAACGAGTAATTTTCGCATAAATACAGTTGTAAGTTACAGCAATTTATAAAAACACATTTTCTCAAAAACGCCTCCAAACTGTTTTTTAAAATTATTTCCACGGATGGAGCAAATGAGGCTAAAAAATGGCGCAGATCTCATTTCGGTTAAACTTTCTGTATTTTAAAAAAAATTGCTCAAGCGAGAAAATGCGAGAAAGTTTGTGTTTTTGTAGCTCTCTAATCGGCAGTTTTTACATTATTACACAACCAATATGATTATTACATTAGTATATTACAAAATAACCATTATTTTTGCATATTGTATGCAGAGTATTTCCATTATTACATGTACAGGTATAAGACTAAGAAAAAAATTTCAAGAAAACCAAACAAAAAAACACTGGATGGATTAACCTTTGTTTCTTAACACAGTGCTTCCAATTTAACCACATTAAAAAATCACCAATAGAAAACTAATACATTTAATTCGTCTCTTTTCAATCGTCAATTTTGGCTGGTAATTGTTTTTTTAGCAATACCAGAGCAAAAACGATAGTAAGTAATGGGAGAATCAAAACAAAAAAGCAGTTTTCGACTGCCACTCCTAAGAAGCGGTTCTGTTGGGTCAACCCTGCTCGTTACGGGATCCACCCTGAAGAAGTTTCGTTTCGGTAGAGGTCTGCGCGACAACTTGAACGTTTGCATCGACACGCCTTCCAGGCAGATTGCTCTGGGTTTCGTGATGGGGGGGAGGGGGCATGGAGGGGGGCCGGGGCGGAAAGACGCACCGCCGCAAATTTACGGAAGCGCGGTCCCAGCTCGCCGCGACGCCCCTGATGGTCCTCGCAGGGTTGCCAAATGGCTTGTTTTACAACCCCCAAAAGGGGTATTTTATCGGTGGTAGAAAAAAATGGAAAACAATGTGATTGGGGAATAAGTCAAGTTTTTTAACCCTAAAATTTTGAAAATTATATTTGGAATAAAAAATGTGCTCTGTAAGTATGACACTTTAATTTTAGCGCAGCAATCTTTATAACTTTTTATAAACTCATCCACTTAAACACGCGCATAGCTCCCCAGAAACGCACCAATTTAACAACGAATATGGTCCCAACCACAGCAGCGGACGTTAAAATAGCAGAAACTGGCATTTTGGTTTTTATTATCGAACCGTTCGTAAATCATTGAATTGATGACACCACTCTCATCTCCAAGCCCGAGCTATAGAAATGAAATTATGCCGCATAATTTGGAATATAATTTATCTCAAATGTCGCTATGGCACATAGATTTAAAAACACAATTTTTGAAAGTATCAGAATTATAAAATATTATTACAAATAATACAAAAATGAGTAACTTCCAGGAACATTCATTATTCTTAGAAGTTTGTGCATTTTTATCATTCTAAAATATAAGCACAAACTTGAAAATATATAGCTGCCATTGATCTAACCGCTTCACTAAAGTGATAATTATAAAATGTTTATTTTCAAATTTTCTAATTTTAAAATTATCATTTTATAATAAGTAAAAATTGTACAAGTTTCCCATTAAAAACAAATTTAGAGGAATTGTAATACACATAATTATCAATCAATAGCTGCGCAATGTTTAGGGCTTAAATTCAATGTGTATTGGAAAAAAACACTAAAATATATCTTAGACGAAATAATTCTTAGTGAAAGATTCCATCATTTTTAACAGACTTTTCAATTTATTTGAACGTTGGGGTTAAAAAATCTAAACATTTTATTCAGAACATTTTTCGTGCAAAGTTCTTATTTGGGGAATTGTGCACCATTGGGGGAAAGGCTCCGAGGCCATCTGGCAACCCCGGCCCCGGGCGCCGCTCAATCTCCGGCGCCTCGAAGCGCCATTAATCACCGACCAGGCCCCTCTGCCCTCCGCCCGCGGACGCCGATCGCGCTGTCATCTTTTCCGTGCGGCCCCTGCACCTGCACTGCCACCAAAACATCCAATATCACCATCGTCTCCGCTAAAGGTCGACAAATGAAAAAGAAACCTGCTGGACAGCGCATGCGCGAGATGTGATGAGGGAAGTCTTCGCCGTCAACTTGCGTCGCCTCAGCCGGGGGCCGCGAGACCCGAAAATCCAAAATCCTGCGCTCGAAACAAGCTACGTAACTTTTGTTTTGTACTGCGAACCTAAAACTCTCGGTGAGAATTGCCTTTTACAAGTGAATGTTTACTCAGATGGCAATTATCAGGACAGGGAAATCGATACCAACGACGTCTATCACTATCGTCTATCTTCCTTCCACGAGCGAGAGGGAGAGTCAGCTTTCGAAGCCGCATGCAACGCCGTCTGCAGAAAGCTACAGTGAGATGGTTTTACAAAGTGGTCGCGCAACACAACAATTCGCCATTCGCCTCTGCCCATCATCCGCCTCTCTGTCACTGTCACTACGTCCACTCACATCCGCAAGCCTACCCCCAATGCCTCCGGTATCTGCTCTACCTCCACAACAACCCGACGAATTCAGTTTAAGCCTCACCATCATCAACAGACACCATAATCTTTCTTACTCCACATTAATTACGTACTCCTCCGCAGAAAGTGATGAGGGAATAACTGAAGAGCCTTTCGTGGCCAGTTATTCACTTAATACTTTAACTCTTCCATTAGGAAGATTCTGTTCCTATGCTGTTTGTCATCACAGAGAACACTCCTGAAATAATTTATTTCCTCCTGTCCCGGTACCCTTCTAGTCATCGCATGTCTCCCGCAAAAACTCACCCCCTTGACCATCTGCTGTTATTTTAAGCGATGCGCCATTCACCCTAACAGTTCGTCAGTTCTTCCTTAGGTCGCCTCAGATCCTCTACTTCACCGAATACCTCACACATCTCCAAGCCAAAGCCTCCATGCAATCCCTGTCCTCGCTTCGCCGCTGCTCCACTCACTGTATTCAACCACCAACCACCCATGCTTCTTATCCAACCCCACGACCTTCCAACCACATTAACTCAGTGTAGTGGAAGCATTGGTTGTCATTTAACGACGAGGTTATAGTGAAGTAATATAAGCCTTGCGGCAAACTCTTATTTTACATATAGCTACCTAATATCGTAATGTAGTCATTGCGAGTATTCTCAACCCCACATCGCTTGTCTTTACAACGCCCTTTGTAATATGCTCGCTTCTGTCACCGTCTCTAGAATTCTACGGCTTCATTCACCACAGTCACAAAACCACTCCCATTAAAAGATCTGCCCATATGTCAAGGCGCACTCCGCCTCAGCTGCCAGCTCTAAGCTACCAACGCTACCGCTCGCCGCTGCCGCCCCCATCGCCTCCGGCCCCGCCCGCACCGCTCCGACATCATTTCCGCTCCGGAGGCGGCGGCGGCGGCATCCGACTGATCCAGCCCCCACCGCAGCCCTCCCCACTGCTGCGCCCTTCGCCTCCATTCCCAGCCCGCGCCCCCGCCTCCGCTTCCCACTCCGCCTCTCGCCATTCCCCATCCCCTCCGCCCGTCACCGTCCTGCCCGCCTCCGCCCGGGCAGCGGCTTCTTCGTCCCGAGGAAGCGGGGTCTTTTGCGGAACGACGGGAGAATGAATGAGACCGCGGGCATTTGAGGCCCCGGCGAAAGCGAGGAGACGGCCCGAGGCAGGAAATACAGAACGTTTCCTGGGCGGAATCACGAAAATGGGATACTTGATACAGCTTCTTTCCTCGTACTTCATTACTGGCGGTTGGAAGCGTCGGATTCGCTGCAAAATTTCAAACCAAGAGAGTAATTTTTTAGATGGAATTGCGCACACGAGCATACTGTGAAAGGCTACCTCAGATTTCGTTCAGAATTCCAATTCGAAGACAGAATAAAAAGATAGCATTCGAAGAATTTATAGCTGTTCGCGAAATTTGATCAGATGACTAGATGCGATCCTTTTTGAATTGGGTACATTTATACACCCTACATAATGCAGCAACGTCTCTAGTAAATTCTCTAACTACTCGGCTAACAGAATTTTGAGATTGTGTTTGCTATACGTTTCAATACTCTTACAATAAGTTTGATTGATTCTCCACATTTAATTATTTTGATTGCGAAAGCTTTCAATTTATAAAGATATAGAGAAAGTGTCCCGAACATATGCTATATTTGTCGACAAAAACTGCAATTCTTGTTAATTTTCCAAAACGAATGTGGAATTGATTCTACACCACTGTATTGATCTGGAATTATTTTGTACGAAAAAAAGGTTATGACACTTCGATCACTTCGCACTTCCTCCTCTACATTTCATACCAGAGCTTTAACCTTTGAGGTGAACGACATGCCGTTAGTGAACAGCACCTCCCGCTGAGAATTGTCCTTCCAGCTGACTTTGGGAGTTTCCCAGCAGTAAAGCACGTAAAACACAGAGCCATGTAACCGCAGAAGGTTTTTACTCCGGAGCTGTGGGTGCAGCGCTTTCAAGAGGTTCTACTTCCTTCCGGTTTTTGCTTTCCTTCACAATTACAGCCCCTCGGACCGCAAAGGAAGATACGAGCGCAGGCGAGTCCCTCCATCGAAGCTCAGAGCCGCGTTTACACTACGCACTTGCACAGTTAGCACGTTTTCCCGAGTAGTTTAATAGTTCGCTTCAAATTAGACGATGCTGATGACAATACTGGCAAATGCCATAGGACAGCACTTTCTGGATCCTTGATGTGCGAGTCTGTATGTCGAGCTGAGAACATAGAGGCTTGCGATGGACTTCGGAAGAAACGAATGACGTAAGCACTGGATGTGCAGAAGAAAATTAATGAGAACACGCTCCCGCGACCTTTAGAAGAATTTTACCAGAATATCTTCTCTTGGCAAAATTTCAAATTTATGATAATCATTTTTCGTTCATGAAAATGAGATACTTGATACAGCTTCTTTCCTCCTACTTCATTACTGACGGTTTGGGGTCGAGGAAATGTGACTTAGCCTCAGATTATCAGCAATAGTTTAAGCCAAGAGAGTTGTTTTTAGATGGCATTGAGCACACGAGCATATTGTGAAAGGCTACATCAAAATTACAATTACAATCATTTTGATATCAGACTTCCTTGATTGGATATCTCGGGCACAGTCCAAACCGTGGCTACACACGAAAACATGAAGGAGATATAGACAACGTGTTTGGATCTGTATTTTTAAAACAGCATTTGCTTTTTTCTCCATCAACAAAATGAAGAAATAAGCGTGGAACACGTTTGAAACGAATGTTTCCTCGCTCTGCACAGGGTCTACTAATTTTCCTCCGCTGGAGCCGGATTCGATCCCAGTCCGATCCACGTGAAATGTGTGGAGAACAAAACGCTCCTTTCCCCTACCTCTCACTCCGTGTTCTTCACCTTCATCGTACCAGCTCGCAGCAGCGTATAGGTGTGTGGCTTCGCAGCGTAGGACCGATGTGCCGCTCCAGTCCGCGGGGCGGGCGGGGCGGGGCGGGCGGGCGGCGGGGCGGGCGGGGCGGGGGGCGGGGGGGGGCGGCGGGGCGGGGGCGGGGGGCGGGCGGGCGGGGGGCGGGCGGGCGCTGTGAGGCCTCGGAGGAGAGCGGCCGTCGACGCGCCGCCGCCGCGTCCGCGTCGCCTTGGGCCGCTTCCCTCGCCCGACGTCGCGCCCCAACGAGAGTCCGAAGGTCGACCCCGCGATGCAGCCTTACGCGCTTTCTCGTCCTAGTGAACGGTAAATTCCCCGACGGCGCGGCGCGGCGCGGCAGGTACACGCCAAGGACTTTTTCCTTCCGAAGAGAGTTGGGCCTACCCTCCACAAGTGAGCTGGCGATGGTCCTGATTCGAAGGCGCCAAAAATTACATTCCAGTTTCCCTTTTATCTCAGCGTTAAGTATTACAATAATATCACATTTTTTGTCGAATAATGATTAGTTTCCCCCCAAAGGTAGACACAGAATTCACAGAGTATGATCCGCACAAAACTTGTTTTTCCATTACCTTCTTTTATGTATGTTGAATGTTCAATATAAATAAATGGATAAAATTATGTGTAATGTATAATGTGTGTTGGTTGTAACGGCAACATCGCCACAGAAGCGGAAATTTCCACCTTATACTCGTAATAAAAAGAGTGAAATAAATGACGACATCGGCTTACATAGAATATTGCCGGAGCACAAAAAAGTGACACATAAAATTGTGTGTTTGTAATTAAATGGGAAAAGTTTCTTGAGTATTACTGGCAAACATTTCATAATCAAATATTATAAAAGAGTCTGGAATAGAGTAAAATTATCTTTGTTGAATAAAACACTCAGCTCAGATCAAAACAGTTCTGCAAATTATTATAAATGTGATGTGCCACTGTCTTGTGTAGTCGTGAATTCAATCTTTGTTGTTGTTCGTCGTACGTTATGTAAGTTAGGAATTGAGTGTCATCTTAGTAATGGGCAAAGGCAAAGAAAAGCCCTCCAAGAGTTCTCTCCAGACAGCGGCCGCTTGGCTGAAGAGTCTGCCACCTGCTAAGATCAGCGCTGCGCCTCCGCGGGCGTCCTTGGCGCGCCTTCCCTTCGCCGGGCAGCGCCGCACGCCGCCGCCCGCCAGGTCGCCACGCATCTGCCGGGCGCCTGCCTCGCGCCACTAGGCATGCGTTGCTTCAAAGCGGATGCTGCGGTTTCTTCTTCTCGTCCATAAATTACACTTGCGTTTCGATATGTGATTAATTTATTCACTCCAATTGATACGTTCACTAGGCACGCGTTGCTAGGAGAAAAGATCTCTTTTCCACGTAACCAAGCTAAGAGTGTTCCTCAACATCCTTCACCTTTTTGCTTCCAAGACCCTCCCGACTCCCCATAACGTTTCAGACCGAGAAGCGGTCGCAACACAGACCATCTTACAAAACGCAGAATTAAATTTGAATTAGGTTTACGGAAATTCGAAATATTGAAAGTCATACACATTCTGTGAATTTATTTTAGAACTATTATTTATAAAACATTCAATTTTTTTAAAACTAAAAGTATTTAATTGGCACCGAATTGAAAGTCAAACAATATTTAAAGAAAAATTAAAACATTTTCATGTCAAGTTTGCAACTTTGCACAGTTGTTGATTTTGTTTATTATTCATTTATTACGAAAGCCAAAACTTTGCAAGACTCAATATCGTGCTACTGCAAATGAAATATGGCAGCACTGGTGAATAACCATGGTAAACTGATGTTTACACGAGATGATTGAGGCAAGTGTTGTCGCAAGAAAGAGTGTATAGGCACTCATCAAAAGACAAGTTACAAAAACGGTTAGGAAAACTTCATCACAAATGAGCACATAAACATTGTATAACTTTCAGTTACAGAGTTTGATACAAGATGATTTAGCATTTTAAAACAGTAAGTGTTAGTGTCTAGAACCACTCTTGCTTTCTTTCAAATTCAAGTTTCTGGTCTTAGGTAAATAACTTGGACCATTCACAATTTCCCGGTGTTCTTTTACGAACAAATAAAGAAACAATAAATGCAAAAAATGACGAAGATTCTTAATATGTGTATAATCTACAAATATATGTGTGTATAGCTAACACTCAATGTATTTACCTTCTTCTGTCGATCTGTACGATGTGCTCAGGTCTAAATTTAAAGTGCTAGCTTCCCTGACTAGAAAAGTTAGGACTCCTTATTCCAAGTAAATACGTTCCGGTTTACCTTCATACAGTAAGTAATTAATTGCAGTGCTTTAGATGAAATCCCTAAGACTATGTGTACAAGTAATATTACACTACAATATTTCACACACTGGACCCCTCATCCGAGGCGGAGTCCTTTTGTATATCTGAAGCTTTGTTTTTGTTTTTTGAATTGCGTGTAAAAAGTATGCTCATTTTATCGCTGCTCGTTACAAAAGGCGTGCTCCCAATGCCTGCGCATGCGTCCACTTCCATCGCAATCCCACCGCATTTAGTAGCAAAATTTAGAAATCTGTGAAGCACTGCACTGAAAAAACCGTCGTGCCCGCTGCACATGGCTGATGTGCTCCCTTTGCACTCCCGGTTAGGGCTGGAAAAACTATAGCTTTCAAAAAGTGCGTGGGTGGTACCTGAAGCTGTGACAGGGAAAGCAGACAGATGCAGCTGATGTCTTAGAAAAAAAAACAGTGGGTATTTAGAAGAACCGGGGCATCGTTGCACGGCAACAAGGTTCCCTCGTTGCGCTTAAGGCGCGCCCCACTTCGCGAGGGCAGAGAAATTCGGGGGCCGCGCGACGCGGCGGAGGGCCATCAGCCTGGGCGGCGCGACGGGGCGAGACAAGGCGAGACAAGGCGCCGCGAGTCGGTTTCTTCCGCGCAGAAAGGCGCACGTGTCTTATACACACTTTTGCGCCTCAAAGGAATCTGCTGTCTCTTGTAATATTTGTAAGTATTATTATTATTATTATTATTATTATTATTCAAACGTAACAGTCGATACTTCAGGAGTGTTTGAGTGAACAGTGAAACCACGAAAAAATTTTAATACCAACTATATTACAAATTTTCATCCAGTAGACTTTTCATTATAATGAGCACACATTCATTTCAGAAAAAACCCGTACAGCAAGAACTGTCTTGTATTAAATTTATAGACGTTATTATAATCGTTATAGACGACAGTTTGGTTTCACGGATCTCTGTTCTAAAACTTAGAGAAAATAAAATACGCGGCCGACCTGAATCACGGGGGGGTTAAACGAGCACGAACCGCCTCAGCGTTTCCATCCGCACGGTCGCGAGTTCGAGACTACGCCTTGGGCATGGTTGTTTACCCCTTGTCTCTCTGTATGTGTTGTCGTGGAGGGTCTCGCGGTCTGCAAATGTCGTATGAGCGGACGTAAAGGGTAACCGGCGGTCTGCTGGGTAAAAGCCCTAAGGAAAAACACTCGTAAAGTGGAATTTAGTGTCCTAAGCGTTACGCGATCAGAGCTCTAACACCAGTGTTGAATTGCAGAACCAAGAGGAATATGCAAGGTCCGACATCTCGTGCCCTAAATGGCGGTCCGAAGGGCAGCAGTTCTAAATAAACCCTCGTGTATGAGAGCGGACTACACTTCCGCATGTCTGCTGCATTTTCGGCTTTTGAAATTTGGTATCAGATGAGAGGAAATTGTTAACTATAAGGCAACTGCTAAGGATAACATAATTTGACTAGCATATATTTTTAAACTTTTGAAAAACTCTCAGTCTGTAATTAAAGACGCGTCATTATATGCCGTTACTGTTTGTTTTGTGTTAATTCACATGCTAAATCACTACTTTTCTTCTTTTTTTAGTAAATGTTTCTGAAATTGTTTGTATAATGGCACACAGCTCTATCGATCTAGTAGATGAATTATCTCTTCTTATTTCTTCTGAAATAAAAGATCTATTTTTTAAGTAAGTATGTATGTGAGAATGCATATTGTCAAAAACTGAGTGAAAGATGTGTCAACAAGTATGTGAATGGGCAATGTCAGTCCTGCAGGAGTTTTTTTTAAGGCACGAAAATGGGCGGAACCACCGAACTGAAAGGAATCTTTGATGAATGGCGCTGCGAAAGAAGAGCCACGAGACAGTCTAGCACTATCTGCATTTGATAAAGAATATCTGTGGGTAATGACAGAGGAAAGATTTATGAATGATGAACGAGCATATGGCGAGCGGGGGAATTAACTCTGAGGAAGCAGGGCCTCGCGCCTCCTCCTTGCCGGAACCTGAACCTCGGTGCCGCGAGGCGGAAGGCGAGCCCGTTGGCGACCTTCCAGCTTGCCCTGGGCGAGGACGGTGAAGGCGGGAGTGGACGGGAGGATTCGGATGGGGAGGACGGGAGCAAAAGGGAGCTCCGGCGGCCGGTCTGGGCGGCGAAAGACGGACAGAAGCCGCCCCGGGGCATCGCGTCGCCCCGTCACGCTGTTCCGGCGGCCGGCGGCCGGGCCAGGGGCCGGCGCTGGCGCAGAGGCGGCCGTCACACGCTCTCGTCGCTCCGGTGATTTATGAGCCTTCGACGCGTCCGTCGCCGGCGCTCTCTGGGAGCGGACGCACGCGCCTCCGCCCCGCGCCGCACACCTTCGCTCATTAGCATCGGCGCCTGCCTCTTGGCTTGGAACGTCCACCTGCGCCTTTGCCCTTGCCGCTGCCCCCACCTCTTGCACCTTCCTCTGGCTTCCATCCTCCGCTTCCATTGCTTTCTCACCCTCTACCTTACCCTCACTTTCCTCCACTCAAGCCGCATTTCTCACCACCTCCGTACTTCTCAAATTTCTCATCCCCTCTACCCCTTATTTCTACGCCTTTGCCATACCCTTTGTGTAGAACGCTTTCGCTTTGCCGCAGCTTTTTGCAAAGGAAAACGTTTGTTCCCCTTTTCTCCCGATTTGCCATCCTTAACACGGTGCATCACATACGTATTTTACGGCTTTCACGCCCATGGTTTGCAAACCTATTAGTTCTCAGAACAATGAATCAACAGCTACGGAAAGTTCTACGGCACTTTCATAGTTTCGCGCGTCATATGACATGTTTTATTTGAACCATAATTTATCACTTTCTCCACCTACGACCGGCGTTATTCGTTATCACATATTCACCATTAAATCTTCTCGTTCATTGACTAATAAGGCTCCCAATGCCACTACGTAATGCGACAAATGGTGCGAAGAAAGAATGTTCGTCCGGACCATCACTCATTTCTCTACATAAATACGATGCTTCCACCCTCAAAACCAAACCCCACTCTCCCTAATGACATCCCTTTAACATTCATCGCATCTTTCGACAGCGACAGCTCTACCAGAGCAATAATGAGACATTCGTCCTCAACCAACAGGCCGGTAATACCCAATAACATGCGTCACTTTCCAAATTATGCAGCCAGCATAGTCTGGAATAATAGTCTGAACGTTTGGCCAGAAGGTCAGCTCGATAATTCGCACGGCCAGCGCACCAAATCTCGTGATATTTGTAGTTGTTCTTATTTTAGGTATAGTCTTCAACAGTGTTAGTAGTCGATACTAAAATGGTTCGGAAAGGATATAAAAACTTATTTACTGGTATAAAAGAAATCGACTATTGTTATCAAAGTTTGGGCCCATCATGCAGCTTGTCAGTAGGACTATTCTCGCGGCAAGTTCTTTTCTTACCTCTTAACTTGGTAAAATACAAAGGTATTGTATTTGAAATAAAAAGAACATAAATTGATCTATCTAAGTTAATTGAAGTATCCTAACAATTGTTTGATTATTAAATAAAATATATTTATTTATCATCTTTTGAATCATGTTTCTTGATTAATCAGTATAGTAAGTACCAATAATTAAGAGCGGATAATGTCGAACTGTCGTTTATCTGTTCCGTTTGTTGGCATCATGCATGTTTTAGAAACAGCCTGCGAGAACACACGTAGGCCAGTTACTTACAGGTACGTCAATGCAAGCCATTTTTAAGCAGATATTGAATTTTATTTTGTGGTATAAAAATATTTTATTTTTACGTGTTATATGATCATAAAATAAACGTGGAAATGAATTTTATTTACATTAAAATTCTGATTTATGTAGAGACCGATTTTTATAAATATACTATTTTTGTCCAAACTCGCACGTTACCGTAAGTACATCAATAAAAAATCATTTCCTTTATTTGTTAATGCTTTCCTGTTTCGTGACACCGCAAGGTAAACAGCGCACACCTCTCTACCCGCCGCCTTCGTAGATTGTCGTCGCGTCCGCCAGGGCTAACAAACGGGCTCCGGACTTGCGACCCGCGAGTACCGCAGAGGGCCATGGGGCGACGCGCTAGCGGACGCAGGCACCCGCCGCCGCCGGGCGCTTCGCGGCGGCGAAGAAGGCGACAAGAAAATCCATACTCCGCTAAATTTAATGTCGCTCCCCCAATTCGTCAGGAGAGTGGCGAGAATCCGCACAGCAGCAGCAGCAGAAGAAGAAGCAGATGAAGAAGACTGCGCGTTTGCGCCGGGAAGAAACGAACAAATGTTCCGCTGGCGGTTCGGGGGGCTTTTGTGCTTCTCCTCATTTCCTGGCGCGCCCGCTCGCGCCGCGCGCGAGAACCTTTGAGGAGACAAAAGCGCGGGACGGGGAACGGGTAGGCGCCGCGAAAACATGGCCGCGCCAACAGCCCCGACGCGACGCCGCGAGAAGGCGAAAATGTTCACGCCCAGTTCACAGAAGAAGACGAACGACGACGAGAAGTTTTTCTTACGCTGAAGATTTGTTGGAGTCCTAAGGAACACGCATGGCAGAGGTGGAAACCACTGTTCTTGGGCTCGAACCCTGCACGAAGGGCCCCGAGCACAAACAAGCCTCGCTCACGATCCGGTTGCAAAGTGACGCCGACGCAGAGTTCCCTGTTGGGCGATAAATGAAACATATAACCTACCACTTATTGAAATCAGCGCGAGTAGCGATCATTAAGTAAGGCTTGTGTGCGCTTGCTTACCTTAAAGCGGTGGACAAAAATGCTTGAAAATGGATTTAAGTGATTGTAATTTGCCTGTTTTAAACTGTTTAAATCCATTATGCAAACGATAAAGAACGGCTTAAATATTCTCCACGCAATGCAGGCTTGTTTGGCATCGCAGTTACCTCGCTATAGCTCCAGAAAAAGGAAAAAAAGTAAAATTCAAATTCAAAGTTTGCCGATGATTTCTAGCACATTCATCTTGCGACTCGTACCTTGGTGAACGAATAAATGACGTAATATATTATTCACGATGACAATGATGATGCAACGGAAGATGGTAGACGAGGTAGAAAAAAAAACTAGAATTTCTTATACTTTGTGCCAAATGGACGGACCGTTATTCAAAGCACAGTCCGCAGAGTGTGAAAGCTAGCGCCTGACCGCTGCATCTGACGCGCCACTCCAGACCAAGAATTTAAAGAACACCGACCGCAAGCATAAACAGCCGTACAACCCCCGGCCAGCGACGTTATTGATGCCAGAAACGGTGCGGGTCCGCGATCCCCAAAGAGGACGCACCCAGTGATGGCGCGTTTGTGGGCATGGACAGCGTCCATCGCAATTCCGGCCCGTTTGTCAAAGTAACGGCTTGGCCTCCACACATCGGCGCGGCCGAGCGCGGAGAGTTACACAGTCGCACCGGCCGCGAAGTTCGCCTCCGCAAACACCCACTCGGCCAATAACAACAACGTGGGGGTGTTGAGGGCGTGGCGACGGGTTCCCTGGTATTAATACGTCTCTCAGTGGCAAATGGATCGCTTTTAACGACTCGTCAGCTTATGGACACCCACGCACAGTGATGTGAGCAACAAACAGCAGTGCTATATGAACAGCCATTAAAATAGCTACTTCTAAAGTACTATATAATTCTGTAAACTGTAACAAGACATTTTAATCCACGTACATATGACTAGAAATACTGAAGAAGGATTACGAGTAATAAACGATCTAATCGTTGGCAAATTAACTTACGGTCTACTTCACTCCTGTAACATGATTTGCTCCCGAGAACAATGTTAACAAGCATTCTCTCGATACATTTGATTAATCTTCTCTCTAAAAATCATTATCTCACATACAATAGCGATACGACTGAATTAAGGCCATAATTTAACAAAAATCAATTATTTATTTTCATAAATACATACTGGATGGCCCATGCTAGGCGGGAAAAACTTAGAAACATGTTGAGAATAGCAATACGAACATTTTTTCATTTCGGTTTCGCCCACAATCGAGTATTTTACGACATATATTTGCAATTTTTTTTATAACAAACGTTCAGAAATATTTATGTCGATGTCATCAACGCAGTTTATCTGTATTTACTTCAAGCCGTCAAAACATCTTTGAAATTATTTCTACATTTTGGGTATTGAAAAGGTTTCGAATATTCCAGACATAACTACAACCTTTTATAACCAACTATCTCTACCCGGAAAGCGCGAGTGATGGATAAGGAAATGTTCACACAGTCACTTTATCAATGAACTTATTGGCATTCCCTAACTTCTTCTAATAAAACACCACGATCCGGTGTTGTTCCATGACATCAACGGTTCACAAAGAAAATCTAACATAATTAAAACCTAATTAAATTTAAATGCGTAAGTCATGGTATTCTACTAGGAAAGGAAAATTATTATTAGAGATATGGGAATAAATTAAAATGAACCTTGTGAATAACGAGAATCAATAAAGAATTAATTAATATTCCTGTTACCGAGTTTAGTGTACATTTTATTTCTGTATCTAGATATTTCAATGTGACGCATAAACGACCTAACAATCAAAAGTTTCGTATCATAGTCTTGATTTACGGGCATTTTAATTTGGAAAATAATTAGGTGAACTTAAAAACGAAAAACAAAATGCATTTTCAGTAAATCCCTTCACACTGAAAGATTGGTGAAAACGAAACACCCATAACTTAGCAAAAAAGAAACGCAAATAATATTACACGCAAATAATATTAACAGTATGGATTAAATATCTTGTACGGAGAAGCAGTAAAGCTCCTTCCTAAAATGAAAGCACAGTATTTCCATAAACCACAGGGAAATTTGTTGATTTCTTTAGTTCACTGACCAGTCAAAACAACTTCCCTGCACATTTGCAATGGAAAATCTATGCTCCAATATATCTGAAGTGTACTGCATTCGTGAAACTACACATCAATGCGAGAGCAGCAATTCATTTCTGTGCGTCTAGTATCACAATGTCACTGATTCTAAAAAAGTACTTAAAATTACTGTCACGACCCGCGACCTTGCGAAGGCGCCTCATGACGCAGCAGCGTGACATTGAAAGTTGTTAAAGAATTTACAAGTGAAGACTGAGGAACAGTCGGTTAAAATGGTAATGGAGCATGTTACCAAGCAATAATTGCTTATATCTTGTTCTAACACGATGATGTCGGTGTTTTTTTTTCTTTTTTGCCTTGTCCGAGACACCTGGAAATTCTAATGATTCGTCACTCTTTTACAAGTGACAAAAAAAATGAAGAAAAATCATGGCGTTAGCCCAATCACACATGAAGGTTGACCCTAACATTCTAGGTAGTGGAAATGTGTGTTAAGTGGCTCACGGAAACTCTATCAAAAGTCGTGGATTGTGAAATTCTAGCAGTTTCGTATTTTCAACATTTAGCTGCACGAATGCGCAGGAACGCGCACGAACACACACATGTTCGCGCGCAGTTGCGTACACATACCCGCGGATTCCTATGGGCATATTGACCAGAAAAAATAATCTATTTACAGCATAATAAAAAGTCGAAATATGTAACAAGCACGAAAAAACGACACTAAGCGATATTACAAAGAGTAATATGATCGAAGAAAAATATGTTTCATATCTCATAATACTCTACCTCGGATGAAAAATTAATCGACTGAAAGATGTATCTTGAAAAATGGTTAGGTAGCTTCCTACCCGCGCCCTAATTAATAACCGACCACCTTCTGGGCAAAAACTCGTTGCCGACGGGAGAACGTGTTCCAGCGAGGGAAATTACTTAAATTTTTCTCACTAATTTAGTTTTGTTTATTTTTCCATGGAATAAACCTCCCGAATAATTTCAATAACTGGGCGCCCACTCAATAACTTTTTTCCTATGTTGTAGGAAATTCTAGAATACCGGTTCTAGAGCCAATACTTCACATTCCAAATATTTACACTTTACGCAAAGTTCCATTTTCAACCTTAGCTCCGGTTTCTATTCGTTGAAAGGATTAAAATTAAGACTTTAGAACAATACTTCCGCTTCTATGTATTTATATATTTACAATACGCTTGTCGACCCAATCCTGGATAGCATCTTTTATTTGTGACGTTATGTCATTCACACATGGGTGGCGTCATCAGAAGAACACGTCACATAATTGGCGTAGTCAAATTAGTCAAAAATGGCCCAACTGATTGAATATTCCTAGTACACAAAATCCTTAAAGTATTACTTATGTGTTTTTAGATATTAACGACGTCAAACAAAGACGCTTACACCAGGAAAAGTGTGTTTTTTCCTTATTAAATTGCCTCCCATGCTTGGTACACTAAGGAAATATATTAAGATTCTTTCAGAAAATATTACCGACAATATTGGTCAAATGCATTCTAAAACAAACTGCGGCAAAAAGTGCACCTATGCATTCGTAATGGAATAATGTTGTATAAACTGCCGAGAAGGGGTTTCAATGCACTTCACGACATAGATTATGCACTGTTCAAAAGATAATAATGGACAGTTCGTTAAATGTGTATAAATTAATTCCATTTGTACAAATACAACTATAACTCGCCATCAACGAAACCTAACCTTCCTTTTTCAAGGAATTAACAAAGTTCAAACGCCTCGCTGCACCGCCGCCGGCCGTAGCGTGAATCCCTTTATCTTCGAAGCAACCACTCGCCCTCGCCCTCGCCCTCGCCCCCGCGCCGAGGCAGAGAAGCGCGCGCCTGGCCCGCGACCACCGCCAGTGGGGCGCGGAGGCACGCTAGCGCAACGGGGCCGGGGCGCGCATCTGGCGGGCCGCGGGCCGAATACCGGTCAGGCAGCTCTGCGGAGCGCAGACCTTGCGGTCATCCACGCGCCGCCCATTGCGCGTGCCTGCGCCCAGGAAGCCTCGGCCCCGCGCCCCCCTCCCCACGCCGTCGGCGTTGCTGATTGATTAGCAATTCCGGGCGCGTAAACTGCTAATGTCATTAGTCCCGTAAGTGTAAGTTTTTTATCGCGGGAGGTGGTGAACTTCCCCCACTGGATGGTGATACGAGTATTGGATGCCGACCTACGTCGGTTTGCGGGAATTTCCCCGATCAGGTTTCTCCACCAGCGTGCCACCGCCCCTGCCATGACAAGCTCTAAGCTCCCGACTGCTCTTTCAACTTGTGAGGTAGTGTAATGCATGTAAGTGCAAGTGTGTGTAAGGGGTGACGATAGGACAAGGATGAGGAAGGAAAGATCGCTGGCGATCCGTCACCTGCCTCGTCTGTTTGTTGAGAGGAAACCGCTCCGGCATTCTTCGGTCTTCATCAGAGAAACCAAGGAAAACTACCGATCAGAGTAGTCGGCCTCAATAATTTTCCACCAGTCAGAAACTGAATTCGACCTAGCTGACAACATAGTGTCGAAAATCCTGCCACCGTCGAGACTCAAACCTAGGACCTCCCGAACTTTATAGAGGTGTTGCTTCTTGAACGTGGCATCGAAACTTGCGATGGTATCGACCCCACGACTCCACTATTCATCGTACATTACATCTAACCGTCTCTCCAGCGAATATTTCTAAACATTGTCAACCAATATTATAGACGGTTTACATTCATTTATAACATTAACACATACTATTAATTACTTCAGTTATATTTACGCATATTCACAACGTTTGTGAGAATCTATTCCCGGTCCTGATTTTGAGGAATTCATAAGAAACAACCTTGAAGAGAATTAGAAGAGGAAAGCCATGCAAGTGCTCGCGTTAATTACAACTCAGGACATGACACAAGCACACAACAAGAATTGGAATCCAAAGGATTAGTCGAAACGCACTTATTCTTAAAGCACACTGTGTGAAAGAATACTCTGGTAACAATTTTCGCCCTTAAATACGGAGAATCTACATTTATTTTAATATCTAAACAGTATTTTGGATAAAATACATTAGACAGCCTATGTTTGAATGGTAGGGTCGACATTTTTTCTGTTTTATCTGTCTTGACAAATACTAATGAAGTATGCAGTGCTTAATAGGCATATGTATTTAATACCGAAGTGGTAGTACATAACTCACGAATAATAATACATTTTTAAGGGAACTTCGGTTATTTGAATTAATCTATTAAAAGTACATTCAAAATAAGATTCCCTTTTATTGTTAATTCTAATGTATTTAGAGGAACAATTCATCTCTAATTACGAATTCCAATACAATTTAACGGTTTTTCACTTTCCTGAAAAATAGATATTCAGTTGTGTTATTCATAGTGACGTTAAACAATGTTGAAAATAAAAACACCGTTACTTTATGTGCACATTTAAAGTTACACTACAATATTAATGATAAATTATAATATATTCGTATTGTATCAATTTTTATTTTAAACATTTCTACATTATGATACTAACTTTTATGATGCACATCATCATAAAATTACGATACTAACAAGACCAAAATTACTTAACGAAACCTGTCTCATGAACGCATTTTCTTAAACAAGAAATCCCGTGAAGAACTAGTTTGTGTGTAGTACAAACGAGAAAAAGCGAATGAAAACGATCACTGATGCATATACTATTCTGAACGCCAACGCTTCAAACTTAATTACCCTGATCTGTCAACTTTCTTCGTCCACCTGCCTTACACTGCAGTGGACTGGATGTAACCACTTCAAACGGGCCAACAAAACCGTAACAAGTATCTCGCCAAACAAGTTAATACTGAACCTGTTTAAGGTCTCGCAGGATAGGAATGAAATGTTTATTATTTTGGTTGTAGGCAATATTTGACAACATGAAATCATGACCTACTATCTTTCAGAAACCCGTTGTCCAAATTTGGGTGTCCCGCTGTAATATTCAGAGACATCCAGTTACGTTCCACTACATCCTCACTTTGGCGATTCACATGAAGCTAGTAGAAAAACCTGTAACGTAACGGCGAAAGTATCAGTAATATATTTAACTCAGCCACAGACCCAAATGAAATTATTGGTGGTTATATGTTTCTTGAGATTCTGTAAATGTGCAAGGAAATACATTCCAAAAAGTAAGAACCATTAATTCAAATCGATTAACTGCATTCTCGTCTTTCAAACTGGCATATGAATATAATGATTTTTCAATCACGTGTAAATAAATAAAGCACATTTTCACGAATATCACCGTCTGCGTTAACGTACTATGTAGTGGGGGACGCAAACGAAGCATCAGAGCTACGAAATTACGCTTCACCTACGTTCGAGTCACAATGGTTGTGGATTCGGCCAACTATGTTGCCTAGTCGCAGCGCGCCCTGCGTGGGCGAAAATTCGAGACGCCGACTGATCTGATAGGTCGTTTTCTTGGTTTCCTCTGAGGTGTTTCTACCAGATGCTGGAGCAGTAGATAAAACAACGGATTACCGATCGCGAGAGATTCTTATTTCCCCATTCTCCCCACTTCGAGTCGCACGATCAAGCAATAGGCAGATTTCCCTTTCACATATAAGTCATCCCCCAAGATTCAGAAAAATATCTGACAAGTGTCGGAGATCCAGAACGCAGAAGAGGTACGAGGTCCCCTTAGACACTATTTGTCTGGTGGTGGAATAACCGTAAAGATAAAAAATAAGTAGGGTAAAGTCATCACTTGTGCCCACTGCCTACGTAGTGGCTACTTCAAGCACTAAGTTACAAGAATAAGATTATTAGATTTCCCACGGACTTCAAACTTAAAGAACGTGGAGACTTTTATACCTACAGTACTACTGGTCAGAGTAAAGCGAAGAAAATGTGTCTTTTTTATCTTATGTTGTATTTAAAGAGTAATCTGAAAACATCTAGTGGCATTTCAGTAATACAACACGAAATGGCACTTTTGGGCACACAGAGTGTCTTAAACATGTTTAGGGTGTAGAATATCGATTAGCTATAACTGAGTTAAGTATATCTTACCATTACAATTGTTTTTGAAATGTTCAAGAGACCACAAGTGGAACAAAATAAGAATTTGGGAATAAATTGACATAAAAAGAACAAATTAAAAATGATCCATTTTTAGGCAAGAAATCTACTCACAAAAATGTATGATAATTACCCGCTGAGTGTTGCTTAACTTATGGTCCCTACCGGTGCATTTATCTTATGAACTTCATTTTTAGATTCGAATTACTTTCAAACTCCATGGTTTCATAAATGCAAAAGGAGCTTACCAGCTAAGGAACTGGTCTGCAGTTGAAAAAACTTGAGCGCACAGGTAATGTTGCAGTACCTGAAAACAAAAAAATATATTTAGAAACAAAAACCACTGAGAAACGAATTACATTTAACACTACCTGAAGTACCCTCCGTTGCCGTGTATTTATTAATTAAAAACTTCCTGTCTCGTCCTCCCCCTCCCCACCCTTCCCAATTTGTTAGGATTATGGCTGCTATAGGCAGCAGTAAACAAATACATTGTTGCACACTCACGGCAAGAATTCCGTTCAATAATTATTTTTTTGAATTTCACAATTAGGATCGAAATAATTAAGAGTGGACACTTAAACATTGCTCTCAGAGGTAGGAAAGAGAGTTAGGTTAAATAGTCTAAATCGCATCTAAATCTGTTCAGCTGTCACAGAAATTACCTCCGGAAAGACAAAAATTGTGAAAACTATTGAATGCGTTTTTATATCATGAAAATAACAATATTAGAATAAAAAAGGAGTTATTTTGAAATCTCATACGGACTTCCAGTTTTATTTTTAGAGAAGAAGACGATAAAGAACATGTATTCGAGAAGGCAACAATCTATTTTCAGGGAATCAGGAAAACTTAAATCTTTTAAATGTTGACCATTAGAATCTTCGTAATGAAAATTTCATTTTTGATACATTGGTTTGTATGCTGGTAGAAGACTTTTGAATAATAACACAAACATGACTTTTATTTCCGTTTCCAAGAGTAACTACACTCTCGCGCCTTTAACAACACTTCACTCCGAGTGGAGGTCCTTCCTGAATAAGTTTAGGAAGTGATTGTGCCATCAAGTGGTTTACTTGAATAAATTGCGAGAAATATCCACAGAGACCATGCCAATAAACCAACAAAAAATAGCGGTCGCCGTCGACATCATCACTTAACGTCCGGGGGAACACCTTATTTGTCGTCGGGAATTATCAATCGCAATCTCGTTACAGTCTGAAGGGGCATTTCAAACCTCACGCCAAAAACGGTGGACAAAGTGGGGCCAGCGGTTTGGGATGGGGCCCCTGGGCGTGGGAAGGTCGGTTTCGTCACGCACGAACCGCGACGAAACTGTTGTGGGAAAAACGAAAGGGAAAAATGGAAATTCTTTGTTCCTGATTTTCGAGTACATAAGCTCGCAAGCGAAATGTTACCTCACAGTTTAAACAATGCTGTTTCTTCAACAGGGAGTTTCCCAAGCCTCGCCTTATGACGCCTCGTTTAGGAATATGTTAAATGTGTTATGGAGTTGAATAGTAGCAAGAATATCGCAAAATTAGTTTAGGATTCTGCATCACTATGTCAGAAGGTTTGTAGCAAAATGACTATCTACACAGAAAGCAAAACTCTTACTGGAGATAGGAATTCGTAGTTTTTTCACAAAACAATCTCAACAAAAGTCATGCAGTTTCCACAATGAATAAAATTATTTGCAACAAGTATACAAAAACATCGTATTCCACGCGAAATAGCAACTTTATATATGAAGCGGCTTAGTATAAACAACGATAAATTATAATGATGCTTCGCACGCAATAAAGAAAATTGAGAAAGGATAATGGGAAAATAGATCCGAAGCTTGAAACACGAAGAATCTTAAATATGTTTAAACGTACTTGACAAAGGGCGAAACGAGTAAGAACAGAAAAGGAAAAAGATAATGTGGTGTAACTACGCAATAGAGAGCATAAGAAAGGATGATCATCTAAAGAAAAATTAAATAGAGAGCAAAAATACGCTAGAATATGAACCTCCTCAATTAATATTAATTGCCTAGTAAAAAACTATGTATCCCAGTCGTCAGCCACCTTCGTCAGTATCATTTCCCTCTAAGGAAACTACAATTTGACATTCTACAAAAGTTTTGTAAATGTATTTATTAGTCCTAATCGGTTGTTATTTCCAAGTAATTCGTCCCCCACTGCCTGCGCGACATTACCGCACATTAATCGCATCGCTCATGTTGCCTTGTTAGCGATCGACCACCTGAAGAGGGGATTAGCCTTAATCGGTCGGCGGCGCTCCCTGCAGAGCCAAAGGGACGTCCCGCTGGGTCACGTGATGTAGATCGGGCACCGGAGTGCGAAGGTGATTGCGCGTCATGCGAGCGGAACGGAATCTGTTGACAGAGCGGTCATGTGGCGCGAATTGGCGCAATGGCGAGCGGCGAGTGCAATTGCATTTCTAAACACAGAGAGGGCTGCGCCGGGGGACTCCAGCGCCGCTCCGCGCAGGAGCCCATCCATATCGCCTCAAATGGCTGTTCCGGAAGAAAAACGCCACGAATAAAACAATCCACACGTCAGGAGGCGCTTTTAATTTGAACAACTGGGCGGGCACCCAGCACCAATAAAAATAGCGCCATGTGCTTGCTCTCGGCCGAGGAACACGTAATTTATGATTATATCATTTTCAAGCACAAAGACAGTCCTATTTAACGGTGTGTGGTTTCACAAGTTTAAAAAATGGAAATGTTTGGTGGGTGACGTTTTTTCTTCGGAACAGCGAACTATATGCCTCTCGAATATCCACAATAACCAAAATGATATAAATCTGCATTATGCATATACCGGAATAAATGCCACAAATATCGTTGTAAAAATAAGGTTGGCAAAAGCTTACTTAATCTGCCAGAGGCAAAAGAAACCATAGAATGGCTTCCCTGTGGGTGGGGGTGGTGGTGGGTGTCACAGAACGTCACAACGCTGTTCTTCCGACGCCTGTCGATGATTATCTATAAAAGTAATCAAGGGCAAGAGCATGTCCCGAACACCCTGTAGGCGAAAATGGCGATCCCCAGGAGGCGAAAACGCAAAAATTAGCGCACTTCTGTTCCTTCTCAATTCTAAAATATTTCATAATAAAAACATGACATCGCCTTCCACAATATACTATTTTTTGTTGGGTTTACTAATGAAAGAAAAATCAACTCAAGAGATACCTGAAGTCTAAGAATATGCAATCATTCTTAACTCATTAGGACAACAGAGAAATCGTCACTGAATATCTCTACTATCATTTCTACTATCTCGCAGTAGCAAGAGGTCGTACGTAACCTTCTCTGCCAAAACGAGGGCTTGCGTTAATAGTACTGCAAAACCTGCAGGATAATATACCAACTCTTTCACTTGTTTGGAGATTCTTCTCGCTGTCGATGTCGCCGTCGACAAGGGGGTGACCGTAGGTTTTCAACAACTTCAGTATTAAGAAAAACATAATTGTTAACACAGCTATTATAGGTGTCTATTGGACGTCTTGAAGCATTAGAGTTTGATATAAGTAAATTAGTTAAGAAATTCACGTAACAAAAATGCTGCAAAGTTAAATTTCAGTATAAGGAAATAAGTACATGACGCGAAACAGGTGATTTACGCACGAGTCGCTTTTGTCATAGCAAGGACGACAAAGTGATGAGTGCGGGAATCACCTCGCGCCCAAGTTGCGTATGCTATTTTTAACACTCCGTGAGCGAAACGCAATGCGTCAAGTAAATGAATATAAATTAAATATCAGATATATAATACTAGAAATATATTACTTGTACAAAAGTATTAGACTCCAGTCAGTGTCGGAACATTATAGTTTGTAAATAATAAACAAAGTTGTTGTCAAGACTAAAGACAATTGGGAATCGTTACAAATGTTTTGCACACGTTTCGCGATGTTTTGCGCACTGTGAAAAATGAGCTATTTCGTGCATTGAAAAAAAGTTTGAAAAACCGCATTTCGCACATAGCATATTAAATAATATTTGAAGATCAATTCATTTTAACTATCCTTGGGTAAAATTTAACTAAATATCTAACTTAAAATAAATTATTATTTTACATTATTCTTTTACACTAATATTTTCATCTACAACGTCCAAAAATGTGTATTGGGGAAAGACGCAAACATGACATGTTACTTGGGGAGCAATATAACCTGCGCACATCCTGAGGATGGGACATCAGTTTCGGGGAGGGAGTGGGGAAAAGATGAAGCAAAAATCGCGCACGAAACTCAAAATGTTCCTGTTTGTTGAGAGATGCATATAACGTATGAACACGCATGTAAACTGGGTCTTTAACATTGATTAATCTGACTTATGAAACCGTGAATCACAGCTACAAAACAATTTAAACTTGTGCATTTGTACTAAAACTTCTTTGTTCAACTTAAGCCCTGAAGCCGAACATTCTTTCCGAGGAGAAGTTTTCCTTCTTCAGACAGCAGTCAACATCGAAAATTCGCAGCGGTTGACATGTCACAACCGGAAGTCAATCGGGGCTTCGAAAATGGTCACAATCGATCATCAAACTCATTGACTGATCCCAACTCATGATTATTACGAGTAATATTTGTGAACGTTTTGTCCACCAAGACGACATGACCGTGAGTTTTTCAACGTCACTTGCGCCCCCCCCCCATCCCTGAGCGTTGCGCATGCGCTCTGCGAGCGGCCCGCGGAATGCCCGGCGCGACGCGTGCGAGGTATTGTCTGGCGGACGCGTCGCCCCGGGCGTTCGGGATGGGGGCGGGCGACGGGCGCTTCCGGCGCGCAGCGGACCACGACCGCCCCGCACGCCGCTCGCCGCACGCGCCGTGCCGTGCCCGACAACAAACGCAAAACGGCAGTTATCACGCGGCGGTTGCCTACGGCCTGGAATTAACGAAATACCCACGATTGATGCGTTCAGCAAAATATGTCCAATAAACCTTGCAATATAATTTTCATCTCTGACACAATGTAGTGGAATGATGTACTGTCAAGAGAAAAGAATTCCACATCTTCGAATTTGTAACAATTGTAATGTCTTCACAGCATTTATCGCTGCTTTACTACTGCACCCCAGTACTTTAAATTGGTGCTACAAACTACAGGCTAGAAGTCCACAATTAGTTCGGGAAATTGAATTCGTTTTAAAAACAAAGTTGGGCCGTTGTGTATGCTCTACACTTTATAAAGCATTCTTTCCAAAAGAAAATAGCTTCACATTCAAAACAAATTCGGACTGCCAGGCCGTGAACTACGTAAAACATAATTTAGGTACAGTACTGCACGCCAAAAACATTTCAATATTATTAACTCTTTACTATTGGAACTCCAAGTGTATCATCCTCTGCAACAAACTAGGTCAAATCAGTTTAGCCAGATTTAGGAATTTTACAAGTACGAGTAACGAAACTCTCTGTGTATTAAGAGACTTCCCTTTTTAATTTGACTAGAGAGCAGACGGAATCTATTAAGGGAACTGGAAACTGAATGCAGCCCTCAGGTGTTTTTGCAATTATTTCGTCATTAATATTATAACGTGAAAGGTATTTTCTTCTTACCTTGTGGAATTAACCTCGCATTGGACTGACGCAAGAGAGCTTTATCATTGTAATGATTAAAGACGTAGTGCTTTGGTAGAGATTCATTCACATTTTGTTGAAACCAACAGCCCAGTAAATTACATATGAAGGTAAAAAATTAAAGATTATAAACAATTCAAAAGAGTAAGGAAATCGCACTATATTGTGACAAATATCTTCGTCGACGTACTCCATCATTAAATAAGCACGAGTAGTATAATTAAAGCGAAAGATCATTATTTTGTAATTAAAAGAGGTAATTTCGCACAGGGAACGTGTTTCCAGCAATTCGACATGGCGTTAAACGAAACCTTAATTACAACATTAACTTCAATTTCGTAATCGCCGTATTAGCAACAAGACCTAACATTAGCATCACTTTCCACTAATTGCCATTTACATCGTTAATAGGGCATACCGGATTCAGCGGTGCTCTCCAAATTGAAATACCACTAAATTACTCGTACATCGAATGTGATATTTAAATAAACCTTATTTAAAACCTATATGTTTCGATATAATTTCACTATTTATATGCTATTGCATGCACAATTAAATATGCTGTTTGGTTGGGTTGCAGGCAAAATATTTACAAGTTTACAAACATCAACGAAAACATGATTGGTGAAGTTGCCTCACAGAAACTGAACGATTCAAAAGAATTGTGAATGTTATACAAATTCGTACATCGCCCCTCTTTTTTCTAATTTGTAGGTGGCCCATTTGTGTTGCCTCCGTAATCCTCTTACGCAATGACCGATTTGGCTGTCCAGTCCGGTATCGATCCCTGAGTGCTTTGAGAAGCGAGTGCATCACTGGCGTCGCCCGGTGCGGCGCGGGGTGGCGTGGCAAGGGGCGGGAATCCCGGCTTCCGGGCAGCGCGGCCGCGCGCAGCGCCTCAGCCGGCCTCTCGGCCTGTCCGACGGCTGCTTCGCGCCCGGCGACGCACGACAAGGGATGGCAGCTACATTTGCCTGTTTTCTATCCTGTTCAGCCATAAACAACGAATCAACTTTTATAACAAGAGATTGATTTTTATTATTTGCCCCTTTTCTCTAACGAAGAACAGATCTCCGTGTTCTAAATAATAAATTGATTGTTCGCGAATCGGATTGTTAACCGTCTTGCATTTCAGAGGCCAGCCCCGCGAAAGGAGCTGTACTCACAATGATGTTCTTCACACACAAAAGTAAAATTAATTCCAAGTGTTTGTCAATAATGCTCCCAAGTATTACACGTTTCTCATGCATGCAACTGAAATACGAAAGCAGACATGTTTGACGGCTAACTCTTCTATGATGACCCAACCGATTTTCATACATTTTTAGACAGATAAGGGTCCAAGCCATATCAACTTTATAGTCGGCTACCAAAGTACGGTGATAATGCGGTGCATGCAACCGGCAATGCAACTCGTAAGGACGGAGCAGAGGGGAGCAGATTGGGAGGGATCGAGGAGAGGCACAGATGGGGCCACAACAATAATCACTAGATTAAGTAATTAATTATTCAAAATATTACGAGGAATAGCGTATTCACGCCGAAAATACACAAGTTGTAATAAAATTATAAATCCTGCTGCAATCAATAATCAAGACCGGATGTGAATGGCTGGTTGAGCTACAACAGCACATACTCTCTGGAATTATTGATAAAAGGTACCAAATTTTGCAGGGAAAGCAACTTCTGTGCCAATCACACTTCTCCGGAAACAGTCTTAAAGAAACGACGCACGAGGACGTCGAAAAAATTCTTAGCTATGATTTTGGAAAATTCAACAGTAATGAAAAGGGCACTTCGGAATTGTCTTTTGTGTTCTAAACTTAGAAAAATTTTGAAGAAAAACGAACTTGTTAGGAGAAGTATTTCAATCGGAGACCTACAGTTCTAAATATAAGCGCTGTATGAACAGAGTGGACAGATGGACTGCATTTCGAATGTCTTCTCAATTTTCTGTTGGTACGGACATCTCATAAATTTATCTGAAAAAATCATTAAAAAACTCGTATTTGAAAATAAATGTACATGGAAGTATTCTATCATTAAGAAATAGATTGCATGAAGAAAGACATCTCTAGCTTCAATATTCAAGGTCGTGTAGGAAGGTTGAAACTTTTCTAATTGCAATTTTCGCATTTCCAGAATTTTTTTAATGAAAATCGGGTCTACGGCCTATTATGAAGTTGATGTTTCCAATTCGAGGAAAAAAGGACCGAAAAATATTTAGAGCCGATGTTGACAAAATGTCTTTAATGTATGTTATTAAATAGTCACAATTTCATTCCAAATTTCCAAAAATTCTTATAGTAAAAAAATACGCCCTTTTCAGAAGTGTGAAACCAAGATTGAAGCCATTAAAAAAATCAAAAACGCCCCTGGGGAGGACGTGAAGCAAGGGATGAGGGAGCGAAAGCATGATGAACTGAAGAGCAAGCGCAGAATACATGAATCCGACAAAGGAATCCCCGAGGCCCATTCCGGTGAGGTGCCGGAGGTGCGTTGGCAGAGGCGCATTCTTTGGCCGTGACGCTCGCTACGGCTGCCTCCGACTCAACGCGCCAGCTCTCAGGTGAACGCTCTCGCTCTGCCCTCCACCCGGCGGCTGGCCCATACGACTGTGTCCTGGCAACCGCGCACATTGCCTAGTTAGACATTTCCACGCACTTCATGCCACACTCATTTTAACACAACTACTTCTAGTGCTCTTTCTGCTCGAACTCCAGCGCACATGCACAATATGCCCTTTTGTAAGAGCAGCTCGAACTACTTGAGCAAAGACCCTCCTCCTTTCCCTATCAACTTTCGCCGGTTTGGAACTTAGCTGGGGGAGCTTATTCCAAAGAACCAAAACCATGTATCCGCAAGCTTTTGCACCTCGAGAGCCCTAAGGCAGCTCGTGTAGACTGACGTCCGGTGTTTATGACGCGTCCGCCCGATGGCAGCGTTGCGGCGTCGGCGGCGCGTAGTATACAAGCCCGCGGAATTCGGGGCCCGGATAATTGTTGGGTGTGTATTGGGGGTTGCCTCGACGTTTATGTTAGCTTTGGCTGCCCCTTTCTATCGACTACTAATCTCTTCAGCTCCCTACACAAAATTCCAGCATCGCTTGAGTACTTGAACGTAATTATAGATATTTTATAATTATAGACTCAATTATAAATTTAATAATAATTGAACCTAATTATGTGACAAAACAATTAATGGGTTAACGATTAATGAGAAACTATTAATACGACTTAGAATATTTTCAAAGGGTAAATGAAAATTGAATTATTAGGACATGATAATGACATACGTCTGCTAGTGTCAAACATTGCAATTAAAATTGGTGTTAATTGTAAGTAACGTTCATTAGTTTGTTTAATAATGAGATGTTAGAGCTTTGTATTATATTTTCTATGTTAGTGTACATTCGATATGAAGGAAAGCCATGAAGGGTTAGGTATTGTGACTCCGTACGACCAATGTCGGAAACTAAGAATTTATGGTAAAAAGTTGTTCAGGTTCTAACAGACACAGTTGTACGGATATTACAACTTACGAAATAACATTCTAATATAAAGCTTTAAAAAATGGAACGGGGTGTTCTAGAATAGGAGTTTGCAAATATAGACATTTTCCTTAATAATCCATATGCTTTGGCACCTCGTGTGCCCTCAGATTGCCGCCACTGTTTGTCATCCAGGCAGACCTGTTTCTGACAAAAGCAACGTCTCTTGAGCCCGTTCTGTGAAACCCTCTGCGCCCGAATGCATCGCTCTGCGTCTCGGGAGACGTCGCTCACGCGGCCAGCTGACGCGCGAAGCCCGTCAATATTAACCGCAGACGGCGAGCGCAGCGCGGAGGCTAGAAGGCGAGGGCGAGGAGGCCGGGGGTTCAAGTCCCGCCTTTTGAAAGGTTGTTTGTCCCTTGTCTCACATTTATGTATTGTCAATAAACGTTCGGCGTTTTGCTGACACACATAAACAAACGGAACCAAAGAGAAATTTAAATCACTGTAATCGTGCTAAACTGATGTGAAATAAACAGATATCATCGTAAAATGATAAAACTGAGACGACTAAATGAAATACAGCTATAGAAACTGAATTGAAATAAGACAAACTGAAATTAATTCATGTTAATGCAGCAATCAATAATGCAGGGTTGGAATAAAATGCTATCAAATAAATCTAGTTGAAATGAGTGAAACTGACATGTATAACGATATGAATTAAAATTGTTACTGAAAAAATTACAATGAAAAGTAACTCACAAAAGTACCAAAATGGAAATTGTTTTTAATTTTCATTACAGCCGCACTGAATTACAATCGCACTGAATTGAAATTAAATTCAACTAAACTCTAGCAACTCCAAGCAATATTATTAACTTTGTTTTAATATTTCTATGTTTTATAACAATTTTAAGAACACCACTTTTACTACAGTTATTGTTAGACACAGTTGTACGGATATTACAACTTACGAAATAACATTCTAATATAAAGCAATAAAAATGGAACGGTGTGTACTAGAATAGGAGCTTGCAAATGTAGACATATTCCTCAATAATTCGCCTGATAAAATTCACTGAAAAACCCACACCCTTCTGGAACCATTCGGAGTAGATATTCTAATATCGTATTCTGGAGACTATAGTGCCCGAAGCCAGAAAGAACATCTGACAAGAAGAGCTGCAAATACGTTTTTCGTAATTTTATTTTATTTTTTAATAAATAATTTTTCATGTGTCGAGAGTGAAAAACCACACAACTATTTAAAGTTACTTTTTCTTTAGAATTTGCATGATAGAAACGTTCAACATGTGAAAATACTTTTAAAACAGTTTAAATTGTCTCTGACGCTAAATTTATCTAGATAAAACTAGTTTAATGTAAGATAAACAGTAAGGTACGCAAATAAATAGTGTAGTGAGTAGTAAAAAATTTATTTTAAAAAACTTATAAGAACATAATAACTGAAGTTTAACAGATACAAAAAAAACTTACAAAATAGTTTGGAAGCAATTTGAACATACTACATCATTTTAAAATACAATGGAGGTACAAGAGTGCAAATATTAGAAACCAATTGACTCCTACCCTAACTGTCTATGAGTTCCACAATTGTCCATTTTACAAAAGCAGGAGTTTCAGTCACAATAACTTGAAGTTCACATATATTTCGATGTGAACCATCTTCATTTTCTTCGCTTTTCATTGAAGTAAGTACAGATTTCAAAGAAAAAATCTATGAGCATTGCGATATTAAACTTGATTCAGTGTTCCTTGAATCAAGCTGTTACTACTAAGTTTGCTTTCACGGTGTTTACTTCCATTCAAAGGACTTCCCATTTTATCTTCCAAGTTGTTCATATTGTTTTAGTGGTCGGCTTCCAACGTAATATGCCGCCTTAGAGCTCAAGAGAAGAATTTCAAACTTTTCTCCGTTACACTTGTTGTTTTCATAGCGTGTTATCGTGGGTGAATCCGAGTTCCAAATTTATGAGACACACTACTCACCTACTCCTACACCAACTTGTACCTCGATGGAAGTTACAAATACGTTCGAAGACAGAAGTTTGGGAAAGCGTTCCTCCACAAGTTTAGTTTCAGGCTGGGTTCTTCAAACGAGAAATGCTATTTCCCATACACGGCAGTATGGTTCAAAAGCTCTGCAGTACGATCCCCATTCGAAAACACTTCACAGATAAAAGAGAAGGAACAAACAATATACCGAAAGGTTACTTATATTTTTATCGTTGTAAAACGTATTTAAAACGATAGAATTCGTTTGCAGTGTCAGAAAGTCTTGTCAACGGATTGTGAATGCTGATATAGATATTAAAATGTTCATGCATAACTTATTACTAATATTCTTGAAATACCCAAGAACCCATAAAATTACACTATCACGTGATACACGTAACAGAATAGCAGATAAAGAGAGCAAGTAACTCCATTTTGTCGATATGATATATACCAAAGCTCTAAATTTAACAGATGTGACCTTCACAGCGTATCATGTACATTTACTTTTTAAATTCGGGCCTGTCTGTTTCCAATTTCGACACATGTGAGTGTTTTTACAATCAACTTAATGCACACCAATTTAATACATACACATTTCACTACGACGTCTGTACGTGATCTGACACAGAATATCTACATTCCATTAATAGAAATTGAAGCAATAACATTTTATCGTAACGACTGCCCTGGATGGCACATTTTACTGTTGCTATTCAATTCACTTGTGGCTCCGATAAAAGGGGGTAAAAATAAAAAGGAAGCTACCAAATATCCCGTTCCCGTTCTACTTGAGGAATCGGTTGCCGTAATCTAAAGGGTTGTACCAAATAATACGCAAATAACGTGCACTAGGCAACTTTCCATGCGGATAAGAGTGCTGGCAACAAAATTATGTTGGTATCTCGAGCACCAGGCAGTCACCCGCGATGGGTGATGAGTGGTGTGAAAGCAGAGTTGAAGGGGGGCATGGTGACGGTACGCATTCGACACTAGCGCCCCCTACGGCGACGAAGCGGAGGGCGGAAGCCGTGGGAGGGAGCGGAGGGCGGAGCCGAGGCTGGAAGCAGAGGGCGGAAGCGAAGGGCGGTGGCAGCCCCTGACTCGGCTCGGGGCGCAGAGGCTTTCCTGCTACGCTGTACAGTAACACGAACAAATTAAGTAATTAAAAATTGTTCTCAACTTATTTGAAAATAATCAATTTACGAAAATGATACATTACTAACTTGACAAATGCTTTCAGCGTGCAGAGTAAGTTGAAGAAATATGTGGGATGGGAAGGTAATCCATTCACGTCCATTCCTGTCCCGGATTACACTAGCTCTAGTAACGACTGTTCGATTGCAATACCTTGTAATTTAATTCGCATCTAGTTCTTCATTAATTCAAGGGTAGTAGGGAAGTAAGAAGACAAGCCACAGTAAGTCTGCCGCCCATCGTAATTGGTAATACCTGGATATTGGTAGAAGTCTGATTCATCTTGTTATTGATTCAAGCTTTTGATAAAAATGTAGAAGACATACGTAGTGTCAGATAGGCCACACATTGCTCACAAAATACATGTAGTGTCAGATAAGACACACACAGGTGCACCAACAGTTACAAGTGGCACACACAGGCAAGGCTGACAAGCAGACACTGAAGTGGGCACAATAAGGACACAGCAGTGATACTGAGATTTCTAAATAATAACCTCGTACACTGTTCTTTTCGCAACACACTATAAAGGCATATGTTCTTTATTCGTATTTTCCTTGAAAATCAACACCAGATGAAAGGATTAAGAGGTGCGCGTTCTGTTTATAGTGTTTCGTAAATATGTTGGGGGCAAGCAGTAAGCTACAACTTGATACGAAATATATTTATACTGAAATTCTTAAGAATTTTCGAATCAAAATATATTTATCTTTTGTAATATGAATTTATTGCAACCTAGCCTATTCTGTAAGTTTTGTCCAATGACAATTTTTTTTTAAGTTACACTTTTTGGTGAACTTACCTTATGTAATTCTATATATATCCATGGATCAATAATATATGCATACAGTTACAAAACACGTAGTAGTAAAAACATATCGTTAAATATTAAATAACTATTTCGGCTACGATTGTGTATCGCCTGTAACATCTGAATGTTGTGCCGGAGTTCAAGGTTAATCCTGAAGGGACAATCGTGAATTCTTGAATGTCAAAAATTCTTCAATAGTGTTACTTTGAAGAATAAGTCAGATTACCCAATGTTGCAGATTTCCAGCACGTAAAAACAGCCAGAAGTGAAATGATGGTTCTGAGAGAGTCTTGAAATTCATCGCTCTAAATGATGACCGCTTCTAGATGGCATTCGGTTCGTTTCTACTGCGTAGCAAAATAGCAATCGATCTACCTCCAACCACACGGTAGTTTGTATTGCGAAAGAAAGGAGATTGGGGCGGAAGTGGTAAATGGCTGCGAACGTAGAAACACCGCAGAACTTCAGCAAATTCCAGAAGCAATGAACAGCACAACTGAGAACTGTTGCTGCATGAGAACTAAGCGCCATAGGAATTTTAATGGAGCGTGAGGTGCCTGGGCCCGCACCGTTACACAGTTGTTTTGAGACGCAAGCCCTCTGCATACGAGAGAGGCAGTGCGAGGCCCTCCACGCAACAAGAATCAGTTAGCGACTGGGAATGGCAGAAACGCTGTTCTGTTCGTAGTACTTTGGTTATGCATAAATTGTCTTTTGTAATTTAGGAAATGGAAACGCGAAACAGATATTTTGCTCTTGAATACCATACCATTTCCCCGTTAACCTGTAACTAAAAAGATCCCTCAGATGTCAAATCAAAGTCTTACATTCCTTCTTCCCTATTAGCGAGAACATTAATTAATTGTGTACTTAGTGCTTTGTACATAATCTGAACAGAAACCATGTGCAATTATAAACACGAATACCGTTTTGAAGCAATACCTCCTTCTTCAAATATTACGGATTCGTAATCGCTGGGAGTAAACATCTCGACCGATGTGACCATTTTCGCAAATAATGGAAAACAGCCTGCTGCTGCTGCTGCTTCTACTGCAGTCAATTTTGCTCACGCTTTGATAACGGTATTCTGTAGTTGCGCTAAGCGCACCGACGAAAATGGGTATTCAGTTCACAACAAAACGGTTAAAAAACGTAGAAAGACTGGCACCAGTACAATACACATTTTCCCCCTGAGAGGAGCAGCAAGATTATCGAGGAGCCCGTTACACACGAGACACGGTCCGGCGCGACAGTTTGAGCCCAGCGGCGCGCCGTGCAGTGGCCGAAGGCCAGCGGCGACGCGCGGAATGGACACCATCCATCATTCTATGACATCAAACCGCAAGGACAGATACTTCGGGATTGTCCAACGGCAAGTACAGATAATTAGGACTTGCCGAACAGCAAGTACAAATAATTAGGAATTCTATGGCAATTACAGATGATTTGCGATAGTCCAACAGCAAGTGTTCATGATTGTTAATAACGAACTGCAAAAACTGGCGACTAGGGTTGGCTAATTTGATATAATACAAACGCAAGACTGCATGATTCGATTTTATTGAAACGCAAAAGTGTTTTATTAGCCATTATCCTCACGACAGATTTATAGAAGATGTGTTCTTACGTATACGATTAACAGGGCCGTGAAAAGACACACAGTGAGTCAAGTCTTCCTTGTACTTTACATTGAGGAGCAGCACACTGCGTGGAGGGGCCCGCCGACGCGCGCCGCAATCACATCCTCCAGCTGCCTCTGGTCGCCCCTTCCAGCGCGGAGCCGTTTTGCTCACGTCGCCCGCCGCCCACGCCCCGCCCACGCCCGTCCGGCCCTCCGCGCTGCCCGGCTAATCTCTTTGACCCCGTTATCCACGGCCTAGCCTCTCCAGCTCAACAGAACTAAACGGGCGAAAAAAGTAATTATCTAAATACCCCAAGCCCAAATACTATTATCACTTGACCTGATTAAAGCTGATTGTTGACACTAGGATTTCCTGAACGAATACCACGAATAAAGATTTCAAAATTTAAAACCATCGAAACGTGGAAGAGGTTCTAGAAGCGCAAGTTATATGCTGGCAAAGCTATGAAGAAAACACCCAAACTCGGCGATTCTTCAAATGAACATAATCTCGAATATAGTTGTTGAACCTGCCTGCAGTCACTACCTGCCTGCTTGCATGAACTACTATGTACAAAAAGCACCATTATTTTGAATTCTGAACTGGAAAAGAAAAAAAGGGTTTAATTGAAAGCGAGGTAAACATTTCAAAATGTAAGGTTTTTAGGAGAAAACTTCGATCACTGAGTTACTAAACATAACTACTTTAAGTCATTCTCCATTGTTTCCACACATTTTTGGTACGTAGTTTTCTTTAATAATTTTGCAACTTGCATTACATAAAAGTTTCTCTTGGAGAATGCAAACACCATGGCTGTGAGCTAAGCAATGGAGGTTCCTTTCTGAGAAAGCTGAAGCGGCTGGTTTGGTTAAATATTTTCTCTGCACAAACGGATGTAAGTGAATGTGCGAAAAGCTTCCCGAGATCCAAAGTTCACTAGATCAGTGATGGTGAATACATAGATGCTGCTGCTGATGAAGCGAATGACGGAACAATGGTGCAATGCGAAGAGGGGGAAAAGTGGAAAACGCGCCAAAATATATATTGTCCACCACATATTCCACATGAAGGAACAAGGATCGGACCTCTGGTTCCACTAATGCTGGACAGAGCTAATGGCCAGCCAATCAGTAGCACAGCGCCGCCGCTGCGACGGAGCGAGGGGCGCCCTGTCACACGCAGAGCCAGCGCGGGGCGGCGTTGCGCTCGCGTGGCCTGCATCCCAATTCGCGCGGCCTCCGCGCCCCTACCACACCTTTTCACCGCTACCAACTCACTACAATCATTATTTATTAACGACATAGGGAGTAGACTTCTAATGCAAAGGTTTCAGATGAGGCGACGGCAGAAACCGAGACCAGAATTTCAAAATGAGTATTCCAAAGAAATTTCGAACATCTTGCCAAGTTGTTTTTTATTCCAACGTAACAAGTATGTGCTCTTGCGATCATTCACAATATGCAAGAGACGGGGACTATGCTGATTCATGTCGCATCAGTGTTTTAATTACTTCGCAGTACACGACACGTCCCGCAAAGGGCTTCTTCTTAATCAATAAAATGGTAAGAGAAGAAGTGTTTTGCCTGTTGGTGCTGAAAAATATTTCTAGACCGCTCTTAGTAAAAGCGGCTCTTTCAGGACACGCATAGCGTGCTCGAAGTCCAATGTCAAGCTCTAGTGCTAAATGTGAGACAATGTTCAAATGTTCAGATAAAGCTGTGATCCTCCCCACCCACGCATACACAAAAAACACGTCAGATCGCATCAGCTACTATTTACCTAAATGCAACATACTGTTTTGCATGTTTGAATTATAATAAAATGAAAGCAGTAAGGCTGTCACAAAATAATGTACGACACATGCGGTCGCAGCATTTCCTACTAGCAATACACAAGGCCACTTTTACCACTCGTATGATAAATAACTTTAAATTCTCATGATAATAATTCTGAACACATTATTTTTATTTAAAGGAAAATGAAAAACACATTAGCGAAAATGATATATTTAAAAGAAAGTTAAGAAAAATCTTAAACGGTCGCCTTTTTCAAAGGGGTAGGGGCAGGGCAGTTGATCATAACAGAAAAGTTTGTTATTGTTAATTTATCACATAAATTAATTACTCTTAGATTTATAATATTTTATTGACAATGTTTATTTATGTCCGACTAAAATATAAATAATCTTCCGCCACAAGTATTTTTACATAACACAACTCTGAAATTCGATAAAATTAAGCATGTGCTGCAAACATGGAATACAGAAGTCCATTCTCTTTCATATTCGATGTATCAAATAAAATAAACACAAAGTTTACCATTGTAGATGTACCTTCATTCTATGGTTGAGTATTGATCTAATGCGCTTGGTACACCTTTAGTGTACTCCAGTGCATCGAATTACAGCCTGCACCAAAACACTTGGTCACATGCTTGTATTATCTCAAAGCAATGCTATATAAAAAGAAAAATATACTAAGAAAACTGCGACTTGGTAGATAACGTCGATCACTTATTTTAGTTGTTGTACATGAAACTTAAACTATGTGAAATACGTATTGCAGTTCAATAAAAATATCTACACAAGTTATTTAAGCAATTTAACAACACAAATAATTCACGACGTATTTTTATCAAATGCAAAAATAAAATAATACTTGTATCGTTATATTTCTCACAAACAGTTTCTACCAGTAGCAAAATGCACAAATTAAACAAATAAGCAAGAATTAGCCTGGTTTTTGGAGCAACCACTTGCACGGGTCTTTCTATATAAAATTTAAAAAAAAACATATGACGAGGAAACAATGGCTAAGATGGAAAGAACTGGCAACTCATGACAAACAGCCACGAAGTCTGTAAGGAGACTCAACTCCAGTGGTGGAGGGAGGTACGAAAAACGTCGACAGCTAATGGAACACACTTCGCTTCAGCGATATCACGCGGTAAGTGAAGGAACTTATCTCTGCGTTTTTCGGCCAATGCCATTTTCCACCGCAAGTACACGTACCTGACCAACGCTATCTACATTTTATTGTAAGTACGTAGATGGCACATGAACGTGCTGGCCATTGGCCGAAATTGCCTTAAAAGGTTCTCCCACCGCATGTTGTCGCTGAAGCTGTGTCTGATAAGCCGCCGACACTGAGTCTCCTTACAGACTTCATGAATAAAACTTTAAAAAGAAATAAAACACGCGCGCATGGGGATCAACACCGCCTCTCTGAAGGTTCTCTACACACACAACGCGTCAGACCTTTCACATGGAATGGTGGCATATACTCCTTCTCAAGCGTGTGCAACGATGATTCCAACTGGTGTGACTTACGATAACTGACTCCCGCATCAAATGACAATTTTATCCTCGTTCGTTTAGTCTTCGAAGTGAAAGAAAGACTTTCACAAGAAACCTTTTGCTTTCTAGTTCGTTGTTGTAAAGAGAAATATTCGGCCACTATTAAGGAATATCGCTGTTATGTATTAAAAAAATCAGATTTCCAATGACAACGTACCTCGTCCACAAAATAATGTACACAGGATTATCTATAGTATTAAGGAAGGAGAATAACTGTCGCAAAAACTGAGACTAAGCCGATAATTCTTTAAGGTACATAATGTTATTAATTTTCCACAGGACTGATTCTTCGAAACCGTATCTAAGTTACATAACATCAGAAGGTGATATGTAGAGAGTAGAGTTTTTCATAAATATCTGAATATTTTTACTACCATTATACCAACAAAACACATTTTTTTCTTTGCACTGTTTCCTAAAAGCGTACAAAACTTCAATTTCTGACATTCACAAAAATTAGGAAGGGTATTGTAAGCAATTAGAATTTAAAAGCGACTTCGCGAAATGCAGCGTTCTCTTTGCTTCGAAGCCCCGCGACAAAGAAGAGGGGTAAGTGCTTTGCCAAAGGCCTCTCCTGCCTGCACTTGCCCATCAGCCCGCGTCATGCATAATTGAGAAGGAGCCAGCAATGCGTGCTGAGGGTGACAAACAAAAGTATTAGACACCTGATGAGACTATAGAGAGAGAAGCATGAATGACAGATCTTACCCAGAATTCGCAGAAAAAAGACGTTAACGGCTGTGTTATTTAAATAAGCATCATCATTTCAACCATACGGATCAAAATATTCATCAGTCTAATTGTTGGGACTACTAAGATTTATAAAACAATGCAATTGTAGAATATTGATCACGGAACTGCCATTAATATCAAATACAAAAAGCTATCAGAATATAAGAACTTTTTTAGTAATAAAAACAGTTCTCTTCAAATTTTACACATTCATATTTATTAACATTTATACATCATACGTTGACGAGACGTATTGGCTACTATCTTGTAACCATCATCAGACATCTGGTTTAAAGAAAAAAATATTAACATTTTTCAAAATTGGATTATACTGCACTCATTATATAACTTCAGCCACCTTTTGGCGACCACTAACTTGAAACGAAATTTTAAGAACAAACCTCTAACAAAAGTTAAACAATTAAAATTATGCAAACGAAGTTCTAAACAGAGACAGAAAATGTTGACTAACAACGTGCATCGGAACAATGAAATAATAAAAATACGCACAAATGATAATGCTAAACTGTACGCTTAGATTTAGATTCTTAAACGCATTAGGAATTAATTAAAATTTTCAATGCAACAAGAATGTGTTTTAAGATATAATATTTTCTTCAACGTCATGAATACAAAGTATCATTATCTTTATAACCACTCCTAAATTATCAAGAATTGTAAAAGTAATAAGTAACAAAAATTTAATAAATAATTCCATAATGTTGTATTTTGACATGCTGGAAGAATTGATACTCAGCGATACAAGATTATTCATTCAAGATTACCAAAGGAAGAACAAACACGATAACAACTTAACCACTCATTGCGTCGGGGCGGAAGGGGCAGGGTTCACCTTGTACCACTTTTCTCTCTTCGGTTACGTTTCCACGCGAGTGATCTTGTAGTTGCTTCGTCCGCATTCCTCAGAATTAACCACTGTTTAAAACATTCAAGGACGCACTGTGCAAATACCGCTTCGAAAATAAACAATCTTTAAAAAGATCAATAAATATTTCGAATATTTATCAATCAAAAAAATTTCAATCAAAAAAATTTCAATCAATATTTTGAATATTCAATTTTTGATCTGAGTTATGAAAACCTCAAAATGATCTATTATGCATTACAATTTTCGAGATTCATATTCATTAAAAATAAGATTTTGATCATTCTTTATCCACTATAAACGTAAGAATTTTTATCTTTAAAATCTAAACAGAATTCTAAGGGCGTATTACACAATATCTTTAAATTTTTTTTCGCAGATCATCCATATAAATTGTAAGTCAGTGGGAAGGAATAGACAAAAATAGAGAACTTTGAATGTGTCAGGCATTTCTGACCTTAGTCGCGAAATACTGCAGTACCGTTCTGTGCTCCTTCTCGTGGTCACGTTTTTATAAAACGTACTTGCATCTTTTATCCGCAGCATCTTAAAGAAACAATTCACAATAGTTCTCCTTTTCTTTTCGTAATGACATTGCACGTTTCGAAAAGGGGGCCACGAAAAAGAATAGAGAATCAAGTACCTTGAGTTAGAGAATTTTGCAGATTCAGCGTGGTACGTAAGAAGACTTCCTCTGCCAGCAAAACACGCAACGGTCTTTAAGTTTACCAAATTACCGCGTGACCACGACCCAATAGTGCTGACGCAACCTGTGTAGCATTCTTTATCGTTCTATTTAACAAAAGCATATGTTCAGAATTCCCGAAAGTAAGGGAAACATCTGGACAAAATACCTATTTGCACTACTAAAACTACAGATGAAAATAGTATGTCGTATAAATATAGAATGTTCAAATGAAAACAAAATTTATTTGATAGTAAATTTATCTTCATGAAAATATAAGAGTGAATTACTGCGTCGGTCATGTCAGAAGGAATCATTGTTCGCAATGCACACCATAAAACTGTATTAATGACGCCTTAGTTTTTGTTTTTAATATAATTTAACAATGATTTGCTATATCAACAAATTTTAAATATTTTTAAATAAAGGTTAAGGGTCGCTAGTACAAATTTCCTCTTCTAAAAGCTGCCCACCTCGCCACTGAGAACAGTAAGGTCGTACGATTAGGGGAGGGTTATACACTAAATTAAATTATATTTCTTCTTGTCATGTTCGTTAGCACTATTATTTTTCTGTTCACATGCTCTTTTTCATGAGATAGAAATGTTTCATGTCAACACCCATTAACGAACACCCAGCCGCAGGTTACAACAATGTCAACGCTGTACGAAATTGAGCACGCGTGGAGGCCAGGGTTCCCTTTCAAGGCACGTCGTTGCACTGATTAGCTTGACGCAGGCTACGGTGGCCACAGGCGTGCTACTGCAATCAGCACGCAACGGGAACATCACTTTTGTAAGGGCTTTATTTCTAATGTGTTCTTTAAGGGTTTACATTTCTAATGAAGCTGTGACACTGACAGAGCGTGGAGAACGACCAGTAACGGAGCAGCCGGCTGAGGTAGAAGCGTTGAAGCTTCTCCTCAGCCTCAGCCCCGCGAAAGGCATAGATAGTTGAGACAACACCCTCTATCACATTGTGGTTCAGAGCTGTCCGAGATTATTTTTTTATTATTAACAATTCAGTCTCTTACCCTTTAACAAAATCTGCAATGGATGGGCGATTTAACAGATTGGCGATTATTATGTCATGAATGCCGATAGAGAAACAGTGTATTGAGATGCAAAGAAATTAGGAGAAAGTCAGCTGCACTTTGTACGCCACAAATTCGACATGGAACGACAGTGATACTCCGCTACACCAAACTTCTGTTTCGGAAATCAGCGGGGCTGGCTATACTTCAGACGTGACAACACGGGTGCTACAAACTGCGCCGTGTTCTCCTCGCCCCGTGCTGAGCGGAATCGAGGGCAACGCGGGCGGCGACTCATCTAATTTCCAGCGGCGGCGCCGCGGGGCGAGGCGGAGCGCGGCGGGGCGCCATTCGAACAAGCTCCGGCCGGAATCGGAAATGCCAATGCCCCCGCCCCTGCCCCCGCCCCCGCCGCACCGCATTCCGAGGGGAAGCGGGCCCCGTGCACGTAGCAAAGCTGACGACGCGTCGTTTGGACGAGCACAGAAGAAGTGACAATCTCAGAAAATGTTATTAATTTTGCGATATTGTTTTGCCCGAAACGGAGCGGTTTCTTTGGCGCCCGATCACAAACTCTGCTTACTAGCAATTTTGCAGACTATCATTAAGAACGTTTTACCACTGAAAATGCTATTTTATAAACAATTCTTCACTTAACCAAAATATGAGGATTTTTGTGGTACCACTTTTCTTTTCCCTACGCGATATTTCTGCAGACATTCCCGGTGATTTTTCTTTTCTCAGACCATGTTAATCCGATGATTTTAGTTTTTAATATTATTATTATTATTATTATTATTATTATTATTATTATTATTATTACCATACAGTTCATCACCTGGTCAGAATTATTTTTTAACAATTACGTACAAGCATGTGGCCCTTTTCGCAACTGCGAGCTACCATTGCAACTCCACAGTTACTTAGCAGAATTCATAGATGTAAATGATCTTCGTTCAAAGAAATGACTGCCCCAGCCGGAGATTCGAACCCGCATATCCCGATAGAGCAACTGAGCATACACCAGGAGAAGCGGGTTCCATTCCCAATTGGGGCAACCAGTTCTCTGAACAGTCAAATATCCTTCATTATTATGAACATGTATTAAATCTAATTTTCTTAGTCGGAGCAATGTTATAAGGTTCACTTGTATTCTTTGCCTCTCCCTCGTCACCAAGAATAAGCAAAAATGCTCTTGGGAACGCCTTCTTCTCAGAAGACGAAACTCCATCTAGGCACGAGTTGCAAGGAGATAATTTCCGTGTGTTTTCGAACACAAGAACATAATATAGCAAGATTATATAGCCGATATCATTTTCTTAATTAGAAAAAGAACGTGACACGGATAGAGACTCGAAAACTCTGCGACTGAATTTCCGGTTGACCGCGAGACGAGCGTGCACGCGCCATCTGCTGCCGCCAGCCACGCCACGCGCCCCGAGAGGGGCACGAGCCCGGGAGACGAGCGGGGGCCAGAGTCCGCAGGCCGAAGCGCCCAAGCGACAATTTATTTACGTAACTTGAGTCCCCATAGACACAATGGACGTGTACTAAATTACTGAATGTCATGGCGCACTCTTTCCCAACAACAAATAATGACAAAATCCATATTTTCAAACCATTTTTCTAGTGAGTTTTGGTTTCCAGGGTTATTTCAAGTGTCCCTTTTTAGTTTCCAAGGTTCCCTGATTCCTTGCCACGAGGCCACGTCGATTGTAGTTCTCCCCCAAACTTCACCTTCAGTATTCACTGTTCTTTGACGAAAAATAAATGAAATAACCTAAATTAAATCGAATCAATTCGAGCGCAGCGCCACTGGTACTTTTAATGAGAGCCACGGGCGCTGAAGCGTCGCATAATTTGCCTCATTAGACAAGCGAAACAAAACGACGAAGGAAACTCTTCGTACGTCTTTGAGCTCTACTAAAGTCGAATTTTTACCTTAAATTAATAAACTGTGTGCAATTAACTGAAAAGCTCTTAATATGTTTCCTACATTTTGCCCGTCGCTTCTTCTGCTAATAACAACATTTTTTCAAAACAAGATGCTCAGAAAATGTCATGGTCCCACGTTTGACAATCGATTTGCATTTAAAAATTATATTTTAAAATTGTATTTCCTTTTACATGCACATATCAAGTTATTGAGCTGAACAGTAAATCAGTAGGTAGTGTTTATTTTCTTACACACGATTACTTTTCAAATTCATTCCATAGTTCGACATAATAACCTAGGCTCGGATTCTCATGACACGTTTGTACCCATTTTGTATCCTTTACGTTCTTGTTGTTTTATTGGTTTGTGAATGCTTTATGAATTTACAATAACGATTACACTTCCTTTTAAAATAAAGAATTTTTATTAAACATAATTTTATATAAATAAATTTAATATAAAATTTATTGTAAAATTCATAAAATAAATAAGAATATATTATATTTTTGACTATTTTTTTAAATAGGTCATTTCCCCCTTATTTATAAGTAGTTTTATAGGTAATTTTTAAATAATTTATAGGTCATCAGAATACGACCCCTGGTAATAGTTTTATTAGGTGCAAAATATTACTTTTTGTTTGACTTGTGGCGCGATCCCCATTTCGGTTGCTTAGAGGCAACGGGAGGCGTCCGTTTTTCCCTCTGGGGCCCCACCAGGAAGTCCAAAAGCCTAACACAGTTCAAAACGTTTTATTGTCGAGGTAGCCCACGCACCCATCTCGGTATCCCTTAACTACTGGGAATATTAAAAAAATACGAGAACACACACAAACATCAACGCGCTGAGTGGAATTCGAATCCGCAACCCTTGTAACATACGCAGCCAGGGCGGTCCCACCTTCTCGAGCCCGACTTTCCAGACCGGTCTGAGTTTCACAGAATGTAAATAAAAGAGAGCAAATAAAGGTAAATCGCGCTGCTGCAGGAAGGGGAGCCAACGGGCAGGAGCGCTTAAGGCGAGCGGGCGACGGACGTATGGTGGCAGCTGTCGCGCTGAATTGCAAAAATGGCTAAACCGTCATGTTTCATTCACGCGGCTAGAGAGGGGACCACTGCCTCCCTTCCCCCTCAAGAGCGCAAGTGGAGCGCCGCGCCGATGCGAATTGCACCTCCGACATTAAATAAACTCCCTCACACAAAAGTAATTGAAATTGCATATCAGAATTGACTATTCTGACGAAAGTTGGAATTATTACCTTTGACAAACGGCATTTTCAACTTCGCAAAATCCAACCTAAAATCTTTGTTTACAGTGCAGCATCAATTACAAGCTGCAAAGGTAAAGAAAAATGTAAACATGAGTTACAAATACGGAAGTTAAAGGAATGGATATAGCTCTTAAGCTTCAATTTAGTGGAATGTTTTAGGCAACTCTTTTGATACGATGAGATTCTTCTCCACTCACTCCCAACCCGTGCTGTTCACGCAAGTCCAAATCATTAATACTACACCAATAATACATCGCATTTACCCGGGGAATCCAGATAATACATTCCGTATGAAACGACGAAGGCAGCAGCAATTTGAACGTGGAATGCAAAAATTTATATTTCAAAAGCAATAAAACGTTCTTTTGTAAAGCCGCACATGCCATCCTGGTAACGCGACTCAATTCAGAAGCGAACTGAAACCAGATGGTGTCAATGCAAAAACAATGGTCCCCTGTCATTTAATCGAACATTCATGGCCCATTTTCGATTGCGAATCGTATGTCCGAATTCACACAGCCTAGTTTTATCGCTCTGAATAACAGTTACGTTGAGTGCATAATGGTTCATTAGGTACGCAATAGTCGGTTCAGTAAACATATTTGCTAGGTTCGTGGCAATTCGCACCCCCGTTACCATGGGGCGCGTTTCGCACGGCTATTTTGCGTTTCCGGGCGTGCAAATGGCAAGAGCACGCAGATAGAACGCAAGGGAATGCGTGCTATCAGCAACAAATTTTTGCGTTTCGCGAAGGTGGGTAAAGTAGTGTGAAAATTGAGCGAGAGATGTTTACTGAGAGTCATTTCCCGCGCTTCGCTGTGATTCTTCACTAACTCCTTGAATAGTTTTAAATACGTAGAGGTGAGAATAAGTAGTGACAGTGAATCATCATTTATTATATTTTTATCGGACCGATTTTCTCATTTTTCCAAATCAAGGGCTAATAGAAAGAGACAGAAAGCAAGAACAAAAGAGATGGGAAAGAGAGTATTTCAGAGTTGGATATCGTAAGAACATTTCAATTTTCTTTCAGCATTGCTATCTTCACTGGCTTCGGTATAAAAAAATTAAGAATTTTCATGAAACATTTCCCTCTCTATTTCTTTATAATATCACTTATATGATGTGTCTAGCATTTCATCACCATGTCTTTATAGAACGTAATTCATATCTAGTCTTTGAAATAGTGCCAAGCGAAATGGTATCAATGGGCTACTTCCTAAGGCTTTTAAACACGAAGCATAATTTATTTTCGCCTCCGCCCTCATCGCCTTGCAGGGCCACACATGTTCCAAATTAACACGAGTAGTCAATTTAAGCCGACGGAAATCCTCATAGGCGCGAATTTTATTCCGCGGGGCTGTCACGCCGAGCCGGCGTGGCGCAGCGCGCTCTTCCTGAACCGGCATAAACAATGAAGCCCTGACAAGCGAATCGCGCCTCGGCGAAATGAAGTCTGCAGCGCAGCGCAGAGCGGCGGCGCGCAGACACCTTTCGGCCTCCAATCACGCACGCTGCGCGGCCGTCCGGCCATTCATACGCAGGAGGGCCGGGCGGTCGGGCGCGGAATAAGCAATGAGCCACAAGGGCTGGCCCCGTCGCTGGCGGCCAGCAGAGCGTCGCGCGCCACGCCACTGCGGGCCACCCGTGGATTTGGAATGCACAGCAACAAGAACGACGAATCGATAATTAAATAGTATCCAACCTGAAAAATCGATACTTTCCAAATTCATGGGTGTCGATACTCATTTTCAAATAGTAAAAGTTTGTTTTTACCTGGTGCTCACTCACTTCTAAAAACCTTTTCTTTTCTAGATTAAGTCAAATAATTGTTTAACACAAATAATAAAATATAGTAATAAATTAACAACAGTTTATTTTCAATTAAAAATTAACGCTTATCCCATACAGAGTCAATGTTGGCCGCAGATAATTGTTGCTAAACATGAACTTGTGGAAGTAAACCCAAACTCTTTAACATAAATCGATGTTTCATTTAATGGTACTTCATTCACCTTGTTTGAACTGTGTTCCCGAACCAGGGTCCGAAAATAACGTTTGCTCGACGAACGAAATGAAAACGCGTACGCTCCTTAAAATGAGTCTCTCAAAAGCACAAAAAAGTAATATTTACTTTATTGTGTTTACTTTAAATTTAATATTTTGAATTCGCGTTGGGTTGATAATGAATTCCTAATGCAAATAAAAATAAATGAGTTCATATGTTTTAGCATTTTAAAAGTTTCTTTCTGATTGACAAGTTTTGAAACTTTTCATCTCATCTTTTTCCTCGTACTTTTTTAATTAGACAGAATGTTTATTTGATATAAAAGAATAAAGTTTGCAGCACTTATGAAATGGACTTTGTTTCAAATGAAGTATGAATAAACAAATAAGCTTTATGTTCACAAACCTATCGACGAATTGTGAACTGCAATTTTAGCGAACTCTCATTATTTCCAGAATACGCTGATTAAACACAAACCTCATTATAAATATATCAAGTACGTCGTTGTGGGGGTTTCATAATTTCAAATAAATGTAAACTAATCCTTACTCTTTGATTATTTTTACATTAAAGTTACGGCCCAAAGGTTCGAAATCAGTAGTAATAGAGGGAACATTTTATAAGCAAATGCTTCAACTGTGATTGATTACAAAAACCAGCAAACCATCCCACAATATCCAATCAATTATTAGATTATTGGCAAAGGTGAGTATAAAAATTACTTCTCCGTTGGAACTTCATTAATAACAGTAAAGCGTCGAAATTGACCATGCCCGCACAAACGTATCAATTAACATAAAACGATTCACAATAATACAGTGATTTAAATACGAAATTAGAATTTATCGCAGAGATACAAAGTCTGAAAAGGTTATAATCAATTTCCTTTCATCTTTCAAAAATAAATCTAAAAACAAACCACTGAAATAGAACAGCATTACGGAAGTACGACTTCGACGAAAACGAAAAACATCCAAACCGATTAGATGTAACAAACGTACTACTGAGAATATTTTAAAAACAAAATTATCAGTAGACGTTACACAGATAATCAACTTCATTTCGAATATTTCATTGCGTATTATTTTCACAAAAATTAAATTTATTTAATAGTCTCACAATACTATCACATTGTTTAAATATGTTTTTAAAATACCCATCGCATATTCACATAATCGTTTCTCTCTACTTAAGTGGCAGAAGAACTTACGGTTTGTCGATTTCAACGGCAATACACTTTCTATCAAAGGAAAAAGTCAGCTAACCAAGTTATATTCAGGGAAATTACGCTCGATGCAATTGCTAGGAGCTTGACCAGCCAAGTATATAAGTGTACGTTTGTGATTGAGGATGAATGAGAGCGAGTAAGAGTCACAGAGTCAGCGAGGGTCAATGAGAGCCAGTGAGAGTGAATGAGAGTGAGCGAGGGTGAATGAGAGCGAGTGAGGGCGAATAAGAGTGAGTGAGGATGAACGAGAGAGAATGAGTGTAAATGAGTTTAGGAAGGTGTAGTGAGTAAGTTGGTGTGTTTTTTTCGACGTTTTAGCATTTACAACATATGCAACTCATGGAAGTTGTGAAATTCACTGGTCGTAAAAAAACAAGGGTTGAGAAGGCGTAAAATAATCCTGGGTGTGTTGGCCGCTGTGCTTCATCCACAACCATCCGTCAAGCAATACAAAAAACAACCAGTGAATTATCCGGTACAAAGAGCTGGAGAGACGAATTGCCGCTCCGGCCGGCGGAAAGGCCGCGCTCGGCCGCGCGTGTGCGTTGCACCCCTGTGCGCTAATTCCAGGCGCCGCGTGACGGGCGGGTGGGCGCGATGGATGTCGCACGGGGGCGGCAGCGGAGCGGGCGCGGAATGAAAACAAATGGGGCCGCCCGACGCCGCTCGTCCCCGCACTCGCGCCCGCGCCCGCGCCCGCTGCCAAACAGCCGCCGCGCCACCCCGCGCGCGCATCCATCAGCCGCGCCGCGCATTTCCAGCCCGCCCCGCCCCGCCCCCCCGCCGCCGTCCACCGCAGTCGCCTCCCCTGCCGCTGCCTCCACCCCTTCCCCGCTTCCACCGCCGATCGGGCTCCCATCGCGGCGACGCGCAATCCGCTTACGCGCGCGCTCTTACCTTCACGACCGTCGCGACCTCTGCAGCCAGCGCGAGGCTCCATTGGCGGCGCCGCCCACGGCCCTCAACAGCTCCCCGCTCATTCGCTTTGCCTTTGCCGCTCCTAACGCCCGCGGCCGAAAGAGGCTTTTACTCGGGACGGCCGATGCACACAGCTTTGTGGTGCGCGGAGCGAGACCTCCATGTGCGTAAGTGCTATTAGACACCAAAGTGAAAAAAAAAGCAGGAACAATTTGTTATTTACTATAGAGTAGACTTTTCTCTACGTGTGGTTCAAACATCGTCAATTTATATTAATTCATTTTTATGCTGTGGTGTGAGAAGTTTTGCGCGTAGCAGAAACTTTTCCGCCCGATATGACTGCAAGTTAAATCCTCACATTGACGGCTACGTGTTCGAAAAGTACTGAGTCAATGAAACTCTCAAATAACACGTCCATTACACAATAATGTTCAGATGTATCTGTTGTCAAGCATTTATTTTGCAGGTGCAAGAACTACATTTTTTAAATGTTCATCCCATTTTCCGGACGTCCTGGACGTGGTCGCTGAGCTGACGGGTGGTTGCAAGGTCCTTTTCGTTACGGTCGAAGCGGACTCGCAAAAGGCAGCCTGAGCCCCGCCCGTCGCAGGGGCGTTCGAGCTCGCGCCCCCGCGTGCGTCCTCCGGGAGCCGCCCTCGCCGCCGCCGCAGCCACCACGGCCGCTTCCCCTCGCACCACCCCGACCGCAGGCGGTAAATCGGGCGGCCGCGCAGCCGACGGGGGCGGCGGCGGTGGGCGTGACGGAGGGCGCTACCTCCGCAGCAGTTCATTTCGCAACGACCACCGCGCCCTATGCTCCTACCCCTCCCCGCCCTCGCTAGATACTCTCAGCCCACAGCTGCAAACTTCCCGTCCTGTCTCGCCACTCCGCCTCCGCTATCCGCTTCCCCGCCACGCGCCTTCTCGCGGTCTCCCTTCGCTTAGCTCTGCGCTTCTCCTCTCCTCTCCTCTCCTCTCCTCTCAACAATTTCCCCACCCCGCCCCGCCCCTGTTTCGCCTCCGAGTGGGGCTTGTTACCGCCCAGCGCCGCCCTCTTCCCACAGCCCAGAATGAACGTTCGCGCAGCCAACGATTTTTTTTTCGGGAAACCCAGGCCGGGGCAAGTAATTGGAGTGCGGCGAACATTTCTATACCGATATGAGAATTCTGACAAAGAGAAATTGTAAGTCGGAACTCAATTCGTTCACGCCGAGAGCAGGTCGTTTGATATTTACAGTCTCTAGACACTCCTTTTCACGGCGCGTGTTGTCAATGACACTTTAGGACTAGAAAATGCTTTAAATATTAACGGCTTTCTTCACGAGAAATATTATTCTGACAGAAATTAACTGCCTGTAAGCTGTACATTGACGAGACAGTGTGCAAAAACGTATTTCTGGGAGAATCAAACCATTTATTCCTGGAACAGAATAACTTCTGAAAAGTTCAATCGTCTGTATTTAGGATATTAAAACCAAAGCTGTTTATCTTTCTAATTAAGAAAAACGATTAACTGCAATCCACATACCTCGTGTAAACGTCTTTCTTTGATCTACAGTACATACCGATCCTAGAAATATCGGAATAAAGTCTCCAAAACAGTTGCTGCTACCACTACGTAGAAGCTCCGATGTTTTATAAAGTTATTATTTTTATTTATTCTACGGAATGTCCCTTTTGAAACTTTATACACATAAAGCTTATAAGCAAATATTTGTGCCGAGTGACGTGTGTTTAACTTTTACATAATCTATTTGCAAATATGTATGGGCTGCCCTACAAGCGAAGAAGGAACACTATGTCTGACACTATCTCCTTTGTTTCACATTATTTGGTTTAAACATCCCAAGTTTCTCACAAGACGCGACGCACGTTGGGGGACTTCAAGTCAGCTTGTTGAATTCCTTGGCATTCTTACTTTATAACCAAGTTACATTAATATTTTTTGCATAATATCCCTTCAAATATTCACGCCAGAAAAAATAACGTATCTAAACTATAATCAGGAGGTCCATTCATTAAAAATCTTCAGTATTTAAACGGCACTAGAACAATGAGCTAATGAAATTTTAATTTTAATAATTACCAAAAAAAATATAAAATGATATCTAATTTTCTACAGCAAAGTACATCCGAATAATTGCATCATAATTTTTATGAACTTTTATCTCACAGAATTAGGTGGTGTGTTTCCTTTGAGAACGCATGAGAGCGCCAATATCGGCTATGAAACAAAGAACAAATAGCAATTGCGAAACTCCACCCCAATAACAGAAACGGCGTTGGGAGGATGTAATACTGAAAATCCAAATTGAGCAGACTTTTTCAATAGCTTGATTCGAACACATTATTAACGCATCATGATGAGCTAATTAAGAAAAATTCGCTTCAGTATGACGCGGTTGTAGCAGTCCAATGTTTTATTCACCTTCGAAAAAACAGGTTTGCAGCCCAAACTAGTGCCAAGGTTTTCGCAAGGCAAATGAAAGATAACGCTAAAGAGCTGGGCAAACGTGTGCGCATGCATTAGTGAGCGAAATGAGTCACGTCACTTCGCGTGGGCTTGAGTCGTCCTTCCACAAGCGTTCTGGCCAAGGGCAGTGACGACGAGTGGCCGCAATCAACCTAAGGCATTAGTACAAGAAAATGAAATCATTTGAAAACAAAGAGTTATCGGAAACTGAAGCTACACCCTTTATTAATTTCTTCAGAGGAAGAAAACCTTCATTTTTTAGAGTTATGATAGGGACGCGACGCGATGTAAAAATTTATTGGTTAATACAAACAACTTTTATATTACTTTAAATGAATAACGTGAAAGATAAATTACGAAGAAATACAAACACATAATAATTTACAATGTGAGATTGTACGCGCAGTATTTCATATAAATTTAATACGTATTACACTCGTTTGTTGTCGTTTAGTGTTTTATATACTATTTCCCTTTCTAATTTCTGTACCCCTTTCAAGTGGATTAATTCAAAATCTACTCGCAAATCAATTGATTAGCTGAAACGTATTGAGGTTGCAGACAAGAATCCTGGCACTGACGCTTTTCAGTTTATTCATTTCATTAAATTCGTTCCAAAAAGACCCCCCGCGTAGTGAAGTTTCCACTATATTCGAATCATAACTGTGTTTATCAAACATGTATTAATCAAAATATTCGAGAATGGAACTTCTGTTTCTATTCACATCCTCCATTTATCAGAGTTCTCATGTATTCCTCCGCCTCTCATCATAACACAGTCCAATGATCAATACTGTATATCATACCATTACTCAATTACAATTCTCGATAAATGTTGGAAAGGTTCCAGAATCGGGATATATTTATTTTACGTAATTTATTCAAAGCTCTTCCAAGAACAATATTGATCAACAGAACTCATCATTATGCTATAAATTACATACTACAATCTACGTACTACTCCATTATCACATTATCACATTTTAGTACAAAATCAGAAAACGTTTTGCATCAATAAAGAGAAAACCACACTGTGGAGTTGTTAATGAATTCTATTTATTTTGATTTCGGTCTATAAATTACAAAAAGAAAATAGTTTTCATTGAATATATTTCACAGCTGCCCACAAAAAGGAAGTAAGTGAACGCGTGGTCTCAACGCATTGAAACAAATCCATTCCTTTCATAATAAAAGAATACGATAGTAGATAATAGATAAGATAGTAGATAGTTACACAATTTATGCATGTCAGAATTTGTCATTCTGAATTTATTTCTTTTTGGTTATTCGAAAAAGAGCGTCATTGACAGAAAACAAGCTATAATTAAATTAATTTCACTATTATGCATCAACAAGCTAAATGTTCCCAAAACATGAATTAAGTATCCGAAAAATTAAGCGAATCCGAAACCATACATTTCTAAAAACAAACTGATGCATCTATTTGCATTATCCTACTGCACTTTTCCAAGCAAACTTGACGGAAGTTTAGAGAAGTTGACTCTATGTTGTGGCACAATCCAATTTAATGGAACATTGAAAATATTTCTGTAAATGGAATTAAAAAGGCAAGAAAAATTTCGAGTTATAGAATACTTCAAAATAACAAAGCACAAAAGATTTCAAGATATCGAAGTGTTTAATAAAGTCAGGGGAATATGACAAAATTGTACATATCAAGTAATTCAGTTTACCTGGTGTATACTCAAACTCAATCCATCTAATTCCTCAATATCTCATTATTTTCAACATATTCGCATGTACACGACTTGCAGCAACTCGAACGTCGAAATGTTCGATAAATCGAACTTGTTGGTAGTGCGAGCCTTCCATAGGCGAAAAGCATGCCTCCTCACCTGAGGCAGCAAAAGGGACTCTCCTGACAGCCAACACTCGAGTAGAAGTGAAAGTTGCAATATTTGCCAACAGTTATATAAGAGATGAGCAGATTTCGGAGATTTTGACATCATCTCCAGGTGTGGGTGATGGGAGCAAATATTCGAACGAGGTTGAAGGCAATACTTTTCATCCCCATTTGTTTCAAATGCCAACAATGTGTCACCAGAAGATCAACCGTGGGCGACCCGGTGAAGTAGCGAGACTATGCACATTCCACATCCGGGTGCCAGGGATGAAATCCTCGCCGATTGAAGTGGAATTTGTGGTGGGCAGATGGGGTTCTGAAAGTGCTCCCGTTTCCACTCATTAAACCGTTCTCCGCCATTACTCATTCTAATCGTATCATTATCACCCAGCACTCAAACCTCTGGTATGGCCGAAAAAGCTAAGATCTGAGGATCCATAATAAGAATAACACGCACCCGACTTCTCAGAAACGAGATGGCGATTTTGGAGTCTTTGAGAGGGCGGACTGGCTGAAGCGCTGTCAAAGAGGGCGCGAGTGAGCCTGGGCGAGGGACAAACGCGGCTCTCGCGCGGTCACCGCTGTGAAACAGACCGCACGCACCCTGCGGCGAGGCGACGCGAGGCACTGCCTCCAACGGCAACGATGGGTTTCGTAATGGTGGTGTAGGTGATGAGCTTGTGATGACAGCGATGGTAATTGTGGTGACGACTACGGTGAAAAAGTCGGTAACCGTTGGGGCTACGATGATATTAGATGTATAGGCAACTTAGATCACACGAATACATAGAAAAGATGCAGAAGGTAAGTAATTGTTGGTGCAGAGGTACAAGTTATCAGAAATTATGGTGGTGGCGGAAGTGTTGCTAGGGGTGATAATAAATGGCCATCGTTAATGGAATAAGGAAGCGATAAAGATGAACGCGATAATAAGAAGGCACGGAGAGTTAAATTATAGTCAACTGGTGATAAACAAAAGGAAAAAAAATATACAGGAGAAAATTGGTAATAGCTACTAATTTAAGTTTAGCGTTAGAGGGGACATGTGGGTGATAAATTCACTGAAGATACTCGAATATGGTATTGTTTGATGAATCACATAAGTAATGGAATGTAATCACACAATTCACATTGAATGAAGGAGATGAAGGAGAGGGTGAATGCAGGTTCAGTTTTCGAAAGGCAACGGACCTTTACAGCCGATACTACTAACTAGAAATTGATATCATTCTTGGCACGCAGTAGAAAAGTTTTCAAAACATTTATAATTAGCTATTATCCATTAATGTGCAACGCTTGTTCTGTTCAGAACCTGCATCCTCCCGAACATTTGGACCTACAGCAGGCATTACGCTCAGTCTGTATCGCAGAGGCAAATACTGTCCAACTGTTGGCGTGACAAATATAGTAGCACCTAATCATCACTAAATCTTCACCTATCACGAGCGATCAGGGTTGGTCCTTTGGAAATTCACCAGCAACAGATTCATTTGCTCCGGTGAGGTCTCAAAGGTGAGGAGGCGCTGCATGTTTACCCGTACGAGGAACGTTGCCAGCACACTTGGGTCGAATCGGATGGTGAACAGGCATTTCGTTTGGCGAAAACGAGATAAAACACTTCAAAAAGATATTATATGAATTTCTGATATTGTACATAATAATACGTAATTATTGTAAGTTTAATTTATGGTGTATAGTGTTCAGTGAGTTTGGAAGAAATTATGCTCGTTTTTACCAGTCCAACAAATGTCAAATGTTCTATTCTGTGTTATTTCCTCCAGCAGCAGTTCTATTCTCCACTTTCCTAAATACAAGTATAAAAGCAAGCAATAAGTGATTGAAATAAACATTTAAAGCAGGCGAAAAAAGACTCAGCATTTCACTTTCAGTATCTCGTTCTACTCCGAAGACCTCATCCTACTAATGTGTGTGTGTGTAGTTGGAGTAAACAGTTTCTACGGGTGCGAATATCTAAGAGGAGAGAAAGGAGTGACTTATTTCGCGCGTGTGACGTAAGAGACGAGGCGCAGGTTGTTCGTGAGCTGAAGAGCCGCGTGCAGGTCGTGACGCTGCCGAACCCAAGAGCAGAGCTCTCCCAGGCGAAGACGGCGGCAGAGATGGCTGTGGAAGAGTCAGAGAGGAGATGAGGTCGAAAGGAAAAAGATCGCGAGGATAAGATGAAATTGACGAGGCGGGGAAAGAGGAAAATAGAAGGCGAAGAAGAAGAAAAGAAGACGTCGGGAGAGGAGGCGTAGGACGAGAAAGTAGCGGTGGAAGAGGAAAATGAGGACACGGGGGTGAAGGAAGAAGAAAAAAGGTAGGCAAAGAAAGAAGTGGGGAAGGAATAGGAGGCAAAGGCGAAAGAAAAGGAAGCGAATGAGGACGAGGATAAGCAATGAGGCAGAGGCAGAGGCAGAGGCAGTATGGCGCCAGCGGTGGGAGAAGCAGAGGCGAAAGCAGTCGTCGGCACTCAACGGCAGAGGGAGGGTGGGGGCGGAGGCGGCGGTAGCGTCCAACGCTCACTCAGGCGGTCGGCGCGCTCAGGTGAACGCGCCGCATTTGGGCTCCGCTCGACGCGACGCGGCGCGGCGGCCAACGCCACGAGATCCACGCGCGCGCCTACACGCCCAAGGTCAGCGCGAGGCGACGGCCCGAGCTTCCAGCAGCATTGAGAAAATAGTCAACGCTTCGTTAATGAAGCACAAATTAGAACGCCATACAGCGACATGGCGGCACGAAACTTGGAAGGGTCTCTTCTCAAACTGTAGTAAGAAAACATTTTAAGAGCACTTATTGATCATTTTTATGACGTTTTAGGCCATCAAATTCTGCTACCTAACTACGACTATACAAAAATATTTATTCTGTCTCAAAATGGTACGTGATAAAGATTTTTTTTATTTTTAATTCAGCGCAGAATACCCGAAAAAGAAAATGCGATAAAAGTACTACTAGCAGAAAAATAGTTTCCTTTTGTACACCACTCTTATTTCGACGGGTCTATATTGTTGAAGCACAATATGTAATATTTAATATAATACTACCTTCAACACTTTACTTTCCTATAAAAAGATCTACGGTCAGGAGGAAAACGTTTCTCTGAGGTATCGCACAGGCAATTAAGCATTACCGAATCAGAAAAGATTATTTTCATTCTTATTACAAACTTTACACTTCGAAACACACAAGAGAAATTTCACTCCATCCTCTTCACTTTCCCTGCCCGGTCCCTGGCTCATCTTTATCCCCTTCTGCTTGCTTCGCTAAATCGATTTGCGTCCACGGTTGCTAAAATATGGAAATTTGAAGCTATTCCGGAAACTGCGGCTGCATGGAGTTGGGAAATGAAAATTGAATCGATTTCGGGTAAGCATAAAAGAATTTTCCAGCCCATTTTACGGGATTAGAACGGCCATGATACATAGCCAAAATGGTTTCCAGTAATTGCTTCTCCTCCTCGTCCTTTTCTTTCGTATTGAAATCTCTCGTATTTCACCCTTCTCCAATTAATAACCCCGTCGTTTCGATTGGCTTCTTCCGCAATGTGGGAACAGATCCTGCGTAGGGGTAGATAACGAATTTCTCACTTTTGCCTTCGTTATTTATATGACCGGAGAGAGGAGAGAGGAGAGAGAGAGAGAGAGAGAGAGAGAGAGAGAGAGAGAGAGCGAGAGAGTTAATTTTTCTGAACTGAGAACAATTAAAATTTTAGGTGATGGAATATTTTCGTCTAAAATTTTACGACTTCACGTGGTGTGCGTTTCTCTCAGAAGGTTATTAAGAGAAATATAATGGGCTTTGAACAGTTAAAACTGAAGTACACATTGGCATAGCATAAAATGTCGTATATTATACAAGTGAATTGTTTAGAAATATAATAGTTCATTATATACTATTTATTGTACCTTTTATAAAAAAAATTAATTATATATATTTGATAATTTTGTTAAGTTATATGCTTATAAATTATAATTTGTAAGCATACGTCATAAAAAAATAACGTCAGTTTAAAGACACGTATAAATTCAACATTAATGTACAGTAGTTTTTCTTTTGTTTTTGTTGCAGTCACCGTTTTAAGACATATAAAGACAAAGTGGAACTCTTTAATTCCTTTTTTGGTTCGGTATTTGCAGCAAAAAATGACGTATCTGCCTTAAACGGGTCGGGAGAAAAATAACTAGACCACGTGATCTTCGAGAAAGAATAGTGAGAATTGGAAATAATAAATCTGTGGGCCCGGACGGCATTTGGGGAGACTTATTAAAAGCAGGAGGTGAAGCCATGATTCCTTACCTCTTAGAACTTTTTTATAATACATTAAATAATTGAAGTATTCCTCAGGATTGGAAACAAGCATTTGTAGTTCCCATTTATAAGGGTGGGTTTTCATCAGAAGTTAGAAATGATCGGTCTGTTAGCTTAACATGAGTTGCCTTTATGCAGATAGAGCGCCTAATCGCTGAACACATTAAAAACGAGTGGAGTAGACAAAATTAGCTCTTTATGGGGCAGCATGTGTTCAGAAAGGGTTACTCATGCTCATGCTGAATCAAAAAATGTTTTTTTGCTGACTACTGCCTTATTAACAAAGATCGAAAACTTATAAGTTGCTCGGAAGAATGGACGGAAATCAATAGCATTAAAGTAAATACAAATAAATGCAAAATAGTGTTACGCGTGGTAGAAATAAAGGGACAGCTAAGTACGAAGTAAGTCGTATTTGCTTGGTGACAAGATCATTCCACAGGTAACTAGTTGTAAATATCTGGGGTGATAATTAATGAACAGCTTGGATGGGGGTCAACTTTACTGTTGCCAAGGCATGGAATTTTTTTCACTTTGTAACGCGATTGTTAAGGAAGGGAAGTAGTAAATCACTGGAACTAGCATATACAATCATTGTGCGTCTGGTATTAGAGTACGGAGCAGCGTGTTGGGATCCGTATAGAAAGTGCCAAATAAATTCCATCGAAAGAGTTCAGAAAGAAACAGTAAAATTAAATAAAGGGGAAATTTTTTAGTAAATATTTCCAACAAAGTATCGACATGGGAATCTTTGGCGGGCCGTAGGGAAAAAGAAAGGTTGTGTATATTTTAGAAAGCATTAGAGAAAAATCCGACGTGGAAGGAAATTCAGGAAATAATGCATGAACCCGTTTACTTAGCACATCACGACCATATTAGAAAAATACGTCCACGGAAACAAAGAACTTATGTTGGAAAATACACTTTCGTAAATAACACTACCGGGTCATGAAATAGTTAGCCAGCAGCACTAATGAAGACGTTTCCCACAAACATCAAGTCTTTTATGTTAATATTAAATTCTAGTAATAGTGTTATAAGCAATAAGATCAGTTCTCTGTGAAGGGCCAGGCATTTAGTAGGCATGCCTTAAATGAAATAATATTGTACTATGTATTGTATGTATTTTAGTGTTTTTTATTGTATCATTTGTATAATAAGTGTGAAGAATTTACCTCCGGGCTTAAAGCCCAAAGCAAATTAAATAAATTATCTAAATCTAAATGTCTATCTCTAATTCTTTCGATGTTCTCACACATTTTTATTTTTCAAAAATAAGTGTAATTCTTTTAATAATGTAAGTGTACTGTAATGCACGTCAGATGATTAAAGACGTGATAAACTATTCCACATCGTCTCGAATGGCCAAACATATCATCAGCCCATTCTTACCGTTTAGCCTTATCTTAAATGTTCACTGAAAGCCATCAGAAGCAGGAACAGTTTAAAGGCTCGAGAAACAGGGAAGAAATCCGACATATTTATTTACATTAACTGATTTAACATAATTAAAATTTGTATTTTCAACCTCTCGACACATTTTTTTACTAAGAGAATTACACACATTATATACAAGCCGGTGACGTTTTGGTATGGACAGAGAAAGTACATTTTGGCCCGTAGATGTCAAACGCTTGATAAAGTTTACGTTGATAAAGTATTCGCATCAGTCCGAGAGACCGAAAGTCATCGTTCGCTCGTTCTTCACGCCGCCGCGCCCGCCCCATCCTGTGCGAGAGCTCATCAGGCAAATGTCGCTCCGCCTAATCGCGGCGGACCGCGCCCGCGCGAGCTGCACTTGCTACAGCGATCCATCTTCGTTCCGCCCGCGCCGCCGCCTGAGAGCGCGGCCTCGCGCCGTGGCCCTGTCAGCGCCCCCTGGCCCACGCCTTCTTGCCACGGCCCCGTGAACTCGCGCGTGCGATCGTTAGCCGAGGAGGTGGCGCTGAGAATGGAACTGCCTGCACGGGCAGGTCTGTTTTAGTTCGTGTCGCTTACCCACGAACTGACACAGGGGATGATAATGGGCTTCGGAAGAGCCAAGAACTTCGCGATGATAACGATAATGTGGCGACTGGAGTACCTGCAAAAGCAGTGAAAATGCTGCTTCTATCTAAGTGAACAGTACTGAATTTCAATAGGGAATAAGTTGAATTTTGAGATTCAGTAGAGGCTGTGCATGCCGTTCGGACCTCTCATAGCCGAGGAGGTGACGCTGAAACGGAACTGCCTGCGAAGGCGAGTCTATCCGCAGGAGTAATAAGAATCTCGCGTCACTAATACTGGAAATGACGCTGACGATTACATTGCTCGTGGAACTAACAAGGTTCTGCGTCAATGGTAATAACTACGGAGAGGATTTTTAAGCCCTAAACATTCTAAAATATGCACTTTAATGTGTAATTAAAATTAACAATATTTCATTACCTGCATAAACCTTCCTTGATAAAATTCAGAAGAAACGTGTTTGGAGTGAAAAGTTATATTTTTGTGCAAACATAATATAATTTACCTTTGCGGGAGAAATAATTAATGTAAATATTCACCTTAGTGAAGAACACTGTATACCTTTGTTGCATTTCCTGATTTAAAAACATATGAAAACAAGATATTTCTTACATTTTTCCTAAATGTTTCCTACAAATAGATTGTATAAAAAAGTGAAAACTGTTTTAGAAAAAAGTCTGTACTTTAACGAAATATGCAAAATATGTTCCTATAATTACACAAATATGCACTAACATATGAATCTACATAGCATCCAGCATCCAGGAATTTCATTTACCTATGCCCTGAAGCTACGTACAAAAATATGCAAAAAAACATAGAAATTCGCTTCCTAGTGATAACTAACGTCTGTAATAATGTGGTAATGAAAGTTATTGAAATTGCGGTAGAGATCGAAATGCTGATATATTGAAGGTGGATACGACTGAGTTTAAATCACTTAGAAGCGATCGAACGCGTCATAATCGAGTTGAGGGGCATTCAGCGAATATGAAAGTGCTCGTGAAAGATACAATATTCTTACGGTCGGCAGCGTTAGCGACCTAACGAGCTATTGCGTTTAACAAATTAAAAACGCCATCGAAGATGTGTAGGGCTGAATTTCAACCGATTTGAATATTTGGTATTATTAGATGCGACAGAAGTCCTGGCTCCGAGAGGATAAGTTATAGTGGAGACAGTTTCGTCGGTTGTGGTTGAGGCAGTGAGGGTGTAAAAAGTCGAGGTTATTGTACACAGCAAACTTGTAGTGGTAGCGATGGTGAAAATACTAAAAGAGGAAGCTGTGACAGATGAGCAGGTAGAACCCCGCATTTGGCTCACGCTATTCGTCGGCAGATTGCGGTTGGGGAGACGAACCAAGACGTGATGCATTGGCTATGTGTTAATCCTACTAATATCGCCAGCAGCAGGAACAATTACTCGTTAAACATGATTACGTAGTCTCAAAGGTGTTAAGCTGAAGAGGATGTTCTTGGGCAGTCAAACGTTTTTACGTGCATGGATACTGATGTAATAGATGATAGTGTTTAAGTTGGATACGAAAGTGATCCAACCTATTTTAAAAACCTTTAGCACTTTTATTGAATTTAGTAATGATGACGTAATGGAGAATTATCTCTAGGGAATGCTTAATGATATTCACATTTTGCACACTTATGTAACGTACGAAACAACATAAAGAAGATCGTGGATATCTGATCAAATTTAGAACACACTAGCTCTTGATATACATAACACGAAATTAACTGAACCTAAAGACAGTAACTTCCTGTAATATAGGAACCTTCAATTCAAGATAAAAAAAACAGGCACCCAATCCTTCTTACAGACAAGTATCCACAATATAATTTGCGTTGTCTTTCTCAAATAACGCCGGTAAGCTTTACTATGCAGTATGCTTAGATAACATCGCAGGAATGTAAATAGTCTTTTACGAAATTAAATCAACTGATTCTGATTTCGGTTCCTCATAATTATTCAATGCCGATAGATTCTTGTTATTCGAAAAATTGTTTCAAGTTATCATTAGATAACCGGGTTTCACATTCCTTTCCATAAAAATCCTGTTTCCCTATTGTTGTTCCCAAGTACTTTATGTCCTCTGTTGTTCTATTTCTCCAATTTCCATACTCAATACGTCGAGTGTACTGCCTAAACTCCAGTATACTGTTTTTTTCTAGATTGAGGCTTAGCCCCTATTACTCATAATCTTCCTTTATCTTCCTAGTCATATATTCAATATCTACCTGTACTTGCGCCATCGGCACCTGATCATCAGCGGATATAGAGTGTTGTATTATCAAGTGGTATTCCCATCCCAGCATCCTTCCTCTTACCTTAAAATGAAAAGCCTTATAACCATACAAAATTCCCTTCATTTCGAGACACTCGCGTATTATCTCCCTCCAATTTTTGTTACCAATTTTTGGAGAAGAAAAAGGGAATTACTTTCGAAATAATATAGTACAAGCCACAACTTCATTTACCTCCTTCGCATTTCAGTTACAATTCGCATGAATTCCGGAAATCTGTCCACGTAATGTGATGTAAGAAATACGAATTCCGTGCCTGCAATTTCCTGACAGCTTTTGTTGAAACAGCTCCACACACATTAAAGTTTCTAACGCATGGTATATAAGTTGTTTAGTTCCTATAGAACAAATCAAATGATTTTCTTTTAATTCTTGACGCTATAAAATTGTATTAAGTTATTTTATGGTGAATACAACGAAACACATTCTCGATATTTAGTGAGTATGAGCATAGCATTAGTTCACGTTCAAACCTACTTCCGGATTAAATGAGCAACTTACAATAAACGAACTTATAAAAGTAATTAACACGGGAAATATATTTTCTAACAAAGAAACAAAATCTCACGATCGAGCTTAACACAAACGGATACAAAAATACGGCACACTGAACTCCATGACACTACACTACAGTACTAAAATTCAAAAACGCACAAAAGGTTTTCTTTTCTGATGATTTTTATCTCTTATATTTTGTTTCTTAATACCTGTAAAAGCTTTTTAGAGTATTCTAATATTTGTTTTATTATTTTTTATTATTGATTTAAACATAAAATATAAACCACCACTAATTCTTGTAACAACGACACGCGTTGAGCGCCGTCTCTGGCGCGTCGAAAGCAAAGCGCGCGCCGCGAGAGTGAGGGCGGAGGTGCACTCGCCCTCCCCATCCCCTGGCCCACCACACCCGCGGCGGTGGCGCGACGGCTTTCAACATCATACCTGAGATTCTTCTGCGTGAACTATCGTTCTTGTTCATTTCGATCAATCCAACCACGAGACACGTAATATGGTTGGGGATGCACCCTGATCTCCAGCAAGAAATTCCTCAAGTAATTTCCTCACCGAATTTACAATGTAATAAAATAATACATGCTTGTCATTAAAACAAAATAATATTGAATAAAAACAAAATATTGATTATTTGTAATAAAATTATTAGTGTCATCCTTGCAAAAGAATTCAAGCTTACTTCACAATTATACATTTTAATGTGATACTACTTTCTGTTGGAATAAGTTTATGTATTGTGACTTCAATACTAATAAAACCAAAAATGCACGCCCAGCTTAATTAGTTTATTTATTTATTTATTAACTAAATTATTTTTCTTTCTTTCTTTCGAAGACCACTGCAACAATTTCTTTCAGCAATGGCTGTGCACGGGATGGCGATCAACTTTAGCGATGGCTGATGCACGGGAATTGGGAAGATTGCTAACGCTTTGTTATGCCGAGTCGCGTTATTTTACAGGACCTTACGTGTAGTAGGTGATGTTGATTGACACTTGTCTAAATATTCTGTTTCCACACACAGGTGCTACTATTTGAATAGAAAGAGATCTGAACAAGTACGGAAGAGTGGCAACGCTTTGTTACTCCGAGTCACACTATTTCACAGGACCTCGCAACCAGTAGGGCGTATTGATCGACATCTGTCTCAATACTCTGTTACTATAACAGGTGCTATTTCAATAGGAACGGACCTAAACATGTGTCGATCGAATCTGCTCTAGAACACACTTTCTACTAACACTCACACACTTTTAGCTTCTGATGGCTTCTATGTTACATTCAAGAACATACTGAATGTTTTGCAGTACCAGAATGTCTTGTTTTGTATTACAACAAACAGAAGTTTCAAAAAAATAAGCAGACTTCTAAAAAGTAGTATATTAACATCCTCTCATGAAGTAGAACAACCACCTCTCAAAATGCAGTACAACAACAGAAGTGAAAGGGCATCACGTTCTAACACTCCCCAGTATTTTATTTTATTCTCTTCAGTACACAAACTGTATTTCTCTACCGTTACGCCAAATTACTGATTGATTCCAAATTCCTGACTTTGATTCTCATAAAGTAAGCGAATGTCTAAAGTCTTAGTGGCAAAGACAGAAAGATATGACGCAAGACATAACAAGCACTGGGGAAGGCGGGCCCGAGCGAACTCCGCCCTCAACGCAGCTCCGTGAGGGAAGGTAAATACAGACTACAACGAACATTCTGCCTCCATTTGTGTTTCGCCCCCACCTATTTAATCTATTTAACCATTTCATAATAACGACGTGCTATACACATTACGAAATAATGACAATGACGTGTTCTACTAAAATACGGTAAAGATAGTTGCAAAAATGACTTACAATTATAAGAAAATCAAAAACAGAAATGCAGTTTTGTGGACCTTGAAAACGAGAATTTGTTTGTTTGTTGTTGTTTTAGGGACATTCAGTTGGGAATTTTTGCCCGTCCATTGCAGCGCCAGAAGCGCAGGGAGCGGGGTGCGGTGCGCGGGTGGCGGAACAGATGTGGGAACGCACCTCCCAGGCCACGGCCGTCGCCGTAAAGCGGCGTGGGCCGGAGCGGAGCGGAACTCGCCAAATAGGCTTCATTTGCTGCCGCCGCCGCCGCCCTTTCGCAAATTGATACACAGCGGCGCTCGATGCGTGGGCGGCGCCCGGCGAGCGGGAGACGAGTGGACGGCTCCTCGGCTGGCACATTTCCTCGACACAGCACGTGATGGTGGTGGAGGGCGAAGGACGAACCCCGGGCAAGGCTGCTTTCACCTTGCTGAAATCCGACCACTCGACGAATGTATGTTTCTCGAACGAGTATTTTATGAATGTAGGATTACAGAACTAAAGAATGGTGTGAACTAAACCATTATGTTCCAAAACATCACATAACGTTTTACCATTTACAAACATACAAAAATATGTGCATGCTATGTAAAACTTCATACATAAAAAATAGACAAATTAGATATCATGATCACATACAACCGGTTTAATTATTTTTTTCCATTTATTTTCTTTGATACAATGAATTTGATCACGCTGAAAAAAAAGTTGATCACACGTAAGTATTCAGGCTACATCATTTGGAAGCACCCTACACAAAGACTTGAAGGAATTCTATCAATTCAAATAAACGTACTCTGCTCTTTAAAGAGTTGTGAATACATTAGCACGATCCGAATACTTTTACATGTATATACTTTTTTATTCGGCTTATAACACGTCAACAATGTAGCATAACAAACAAGTTATAAAATATGAATTTCAAAATATTTTCAATGCTTTCTACACTCGAACGCTATAGTAAACTAAACTGGATGGCAACTTGCGCTGTGGCCCCGCAGATTGAAAGAGTTTTTCAAGTTCCTTTCATCACTTTTCAATGTTTGAAACGACGTGAACGCTTCCAAAGGGGATGCGTCAACAAAGCTTTCTACTTCTGTTAACACGCTGAGTCAAATTCTAGAAGCAATAATCAACAGCAGATAGCCTGAATATCACTTTCGTAAATGTAACGGGAATACATCCTTTCACACTTCCATCAACATATTGCGAGTTAATATCCAAAAAAGGGTAGCTAATAATTTGGTCCTATTGGAAAATTTCATTACATTCTGTAATAGACCTAATTCAGCAGAGTAATTTTGTAAGTAGTATATGAACGAGAAAGCTTTAAAATCCTAAAAATTTAGAATATATCTGTTTGATGGGATAGCGAATAGTGAATTTTATCTATTAATTTTCTAACTGATTATATAATAAATTATAGAGCAGAGCGCATTAATGAAATAAGGTGATGCAATTAGTATATTAAATATAGGGACTGCTTCATTGTGCGTAAGTCAACATTATTTCTCGTTATACAATACTTTTCCCCTCATAACAAAATCCATATTCATAGCGGGAGTAGTAACTAAGTGACAGGATAAGGGTAGTGATCCTGGATTTGCTCTTTTGAACATGAAATATATCAATGCCCTTAATATAGAAAGCTCTAAATATCACGCACGACCTCATTGTATGTTCGTTTGCATATATGCAGATTCAGCGGGGCGTTCGTTAAACGTCTATGCCGGCCACAAACGTCAAATCTTGTTTATGCACCATATTTACATCCCGTTAGGGTGGCTAGCGTTTTGTTTTGCAAATACACGTTACACCAACGTACAGTTACAGTGTGAGGTGTGTTGCAGTATGCTCGCGTTACGAACTCCACGGACGGGCAGTGGGCATCTTTTACTCAAACGTGTCACGTGGTCGAGGAAAAAATTAATTACACTTTCTTCGTAATACCCTCAAACAACCCTCAAATTACCCTCAAACAACAATTACCGAAAAATTCCTCGGGGCATTGAAGAAACGTTACAGGGCAGACTACTCTCGGCGACCAAACACGCAAAATTGACGGTCTTTGTGCGAAAGATGCGCCTATCATACTGTGTTTTAAAGTGAACGGCTTTTTCGTAACCGCCCTTTAATCTTACTAACATTTTTATTGGAAAAAATACGAAGTGTTCCTCTTAGGCCTAAAATAAAGCAACAGGGACTACAATTAAGAACACATTTTTTGTCCTTTTCCCACCGTGTGCGGCCATGACATAAATGCTAATCGACACGCACTGAATACCTCGCCGCCGCTAAATCCAGCAACAAAGCGGAGAAAACTGTCGGCGCCGCTCTTGAAATTCACCGCTCCAAGGCATGTGGCGCTCGCAATGAGAGCGCTCGACGATTAGGATTTTTGCTCCTAGAAAAACGGTGAGTGAAGAAATGTAAGTTACGTCGAGATTTTTAACGTTATAAAAACAATCTCCACGGACTGTTCGTGACTTTCTTACCACTTTCAAGAACCTTTTTAAATTTCCAGAACGTTTTTATTTACACTTTATATTCTAGTTAGTATATTTGCATTTCATTGTAATATCTTCAATTGTAGTATATTTTGTAAAAAAACATCAACGTTAATCCATACCCAAATTCAATTTCAAACAACTCATTTCAAAGTGAAAACATATAGAGAATACAATAACTTATACAGCAGAGAATACACGTACTTTTATATCGACTTGCGTACGTGACATATATATATATATATATATATATATATCATAAATACACACATATATATTATCACTATACACACATATATATATATATTAATATAACCTATATATATATACATATACAACATATATATATAATACCACTATACACATATATACTATATACTATACACACTATTATACACATATACACACATATATATGTATATATACATATATATAATTATATAAATATAGTATATATCACATATCCTTTTAGGTTTTTTAGCTGAATACTGCATTCGTCTCCCCTTCAACAGGATGTATCCCGCACTACGCACTAGTCACTAACACACCTGAGGGCTCTTTGGATGAGTGGTCAGGAAAACGAGAGGGCTCCGCTCAAAACAACATAGGAAAGTCAAAGGACACATATCCAGAACACGAGTGTGGTAAGCAGGCGACAGATGCATCCAGTAGTAGAACTTGTTGGTGTAATCTGTTTCGCGAGGTGCAGAGGAATCGATCATTTCCAACTCTCCATCAACGAGTAGGTGAGTTGCTGGGTGCTTTTGAGGGCGTTTGCGTCACCTGGCGTCCTGCGATTGGCTTCTCATGGGTGGTGCGCAATCGCGACGGAGAGCGGGAACTCTCACCCTAATCGAACGCGTGGCTGCAGCACGCTCAACGACGGAAGGGAATCTTCAAGAGTCAAGATTTCTGCGTGGCTGCTACCGATCAGTAGGAAGAAGGCACAGTTTGTCTATGTAATTTTTCGCCTATGCGCAAGGAAAGAGTTTTTTCACCACTGGGTTCCGCTACATCCTCGAACTGTCCGCTAACTATTTAGGATTTATAAATTTTGTGACTCGTCGCTAACGAGTTGTTGAAAACTAAGAACAGAAGCTATACACTAATTTCCATGGCCATTAAGAAATGATGATTGGGGTTTAAGATACTACTATGTAAAATGTAATGGCTTGTCTTCGCCGTCCACAATCACACGGTGAAAATACTTTAACGAGATGTGAACCACCAGTACAGCCTATGCGTCTGAGCGTTTCCTTTCTGCTTTTAGTACTTCGCTTACCCAACCACGATGCCCGTAGTACCTCATGGGTCTTGCAGCTTGACAGGGGCAACTCGGGTGTCCAATGCTTGTGACAACTGCTGACTGCATCGCACACATCGCTCACGATGAGAGAGGGGTAGAAAGGTGAAGGGCGGTTCGCTTGCGGATCGAGGTTTGTTGGTTTAAGGTCTGCTCAGATATTTGCCTGAAAACAAGCGGAGTAAATCACGAAAACGGCCAATCAGTGCATCCAACCTTTAGACAAATTCGGGTGGTTGGATATCCTATCCCGTCTTCCCACCGCCCCCACACTAACGACATGGCAACTTCCACGAAAATCCGGTGAACGTTTCCTGTCCTCCGCAAAGCCGGATCGAGTTCCTAAGCTGTGCTTCCAAGTGGCGAGGAAACCATCAAAGGAGCCCGACGCTCCTTGGTCGGCTCCGAACGAGAGCTGCGACGCGCGGCTGCCGGCCCTCGCCGGGGAGCGGTATTTGCGTCGGCGCTTCGCCTGCTTATTTGCGCGCTCCGCCCGCGCGACCTTCCCTGCTTGTTGGGTGACGCCGCACGCCCGCGACCTAGCGCACACCGTCGCTCGTTCGCCCAGTACACAGCGCCACGGGGCGCCTACCCGTGGGCGAGCTGCATAACCAAATTGAATGGTTTAAATACGCACATGGCTGGTCATCAGGCCTGACACTTAAAACATACCATTTAATGGACTTGAACGAGTTTTCTTGGAAAATCGGAAGTGATGGAAACGAGTCAATAGTACCTGCCCATTTTCATGCATGTTGGCATAAGTAATCACATTCCATTACGTGTGTACATACCTAAATAATATTTGTAACGATTTATGTGCACTACGCACGTGAGAATGATTACATTTTGTTTCGATGAAAGACGTAAATTTTTTTATATATCTATATGTCGATCGTTTCCACTGATATTCACAAAAACAAATGCCTCATCGAGATAATTAAGACATTATACTGAAAATATTATTTTATAGTAAGTAAAATACTAAACAATGATTTATTTTGGTATGTGTCATTGAATGAAAACGAAATTATAATTAAGCACATACACAGAAATATGACAATAAGTTAATTCTCACTTTTTGAAATTACTACTTCAGAATAATGAACAACATATAGTTGGAGCGTGGAATTCATTAACCCACGATGGAGACGCACACGTGTTCGCTGTTAGGCGCCGTAAAGCGACAGTGAGAGGCTTATTTCCATAAGGTGCACTAACGCGACGTCCACCGCGCGCAGAACACTCTCGTCATCGCATCCGGATGTGATCCCACTCGTTTCCCTACGAGCACCGAGATAATCGCTGCCCCCGCGCGATGACGAGCGCGCGTCCTATCGCCCACACGCGACCCATCGCTCGGCGCCGCGTAATCCGTCAATGACAAGCGATCGCGCGATTTGTCACGACGAGCGGCCGCCCCGCAGCCTAGCGGCTCCAACAGAACACTCAGCATCCGCGGCGCGTGTAATCGATTATGACCCATCACCGTCCAAACTGCCGACGCGCCGCGCCGCTGCCCGTCACCCACTAGCTCCCCTTGTCCCTGCCCCCGGTCTGTCACCTAGTCAGACCCTATTCATCCCTCTCCTGGTCCCGACCGTCATCGCCCCTGCCCCTTGCCCGCCGGTGCACGCGTCCTACGTGGGGGCGCAGGGCGGGAGAGCGACGGTGGGAGTCGAGCCCCGCGCCCGCCGCGGCGAAGCGTGACGTCAGCGCGCGACGGGATTGGGATCAATAGCCGCGGGTCGCGGTCGCCGCTGCCGCCGCCATCGCCGCGCCACGCCGCAAGCACGCGCCCGGCGCCGACCCCGCGCACGCCGACTCGAAGGCCTCCCCGCGCCGGGGACGGGCGCCGCGCACGCGAACACGCAGCGCCAGGAGGTGGGCGCTTGAACGCGATGCTAACGCACGCCTCAGCAAGGCCTCCCATTTTTCTCAACGTCCATGTTGACTTACATCAAGTTATCAGTAGCGTTTGAGTATTTCTTCTGATTACATGCTTTTAACGAGTTTGAAAATTGAAACAACTCATGACTGCTTTCCCTGTTACACAAGATGCGTTTTCGGTCGACTGCTTCGACACAGCGAATGCTAGGCAGGACTGTTGACAACACAGATATATTCAGTGTATGTTTATGAGCAACAATATTGCTCGAAACTGTAATTCTGAAACTTGCACTTTCAAAACTACGCCAGCATCAAGTGGTCAAGATCGGAGTAAAATGAATGTGGAAGATGAAATAGGAAAACTCGGCGAGGAAACGGATGGAAGAATAAAATTAATATCTAAGGCGTATACCACGTAATGTGGGGAAACACTATGAAATCTGCCGAACCCCGTTTAGACGTCAGAAAGTCCACACAAACAAAATGATTTATCTCCCCCTACATTGAAAAAAACAAAAGGCAAGTAGATTCTTGCAGCACCAAGGGTCGAGCTGTTCACTCAGCAACATCTATGAACATTGAACGCCTAATAACCATTTCCAACATAATGATAATAGTATATGTCTGATAAAAAGCAATGCAAGAAAAAACACAGAAAACTTTTTCAGACAAAAATACTAAATCTCAATTTAATTCCGCAACCTCTTTATCTTCCTCTCTCAATCAGTTTTGTTTTAAAAGCTGCGCCTTTTTCGCAACTAGATCTCTTAGTCGTCTTTTGCTCATTGATCTCTCTCTCCTCTATTGAGTGTTTGCCTTTTGTCTCGTAACATAGCAGTTTGTCACTGCCTTTTATCCCTTCGGCTAGGGTCTCGACACCGTTAATAACCAGTTATCAGATGGTCACCCAGCCAAAAATCCGTGGTGTCTCGAGTCGTTCAACTTTCGTGACTTCGCAGAGTATAGTTAAGCAATTCAGGTATCGACGCCGGCATTTAGCATGGTAATAATTTGATTCGATTGCCACCTCCTGCTTCCTACTTCACGTAGTCCTCTTGAAGTTTAATTTGTCTTTTCAAGGAAATATATGAAGTGTTTCAGTCCTGAGCATCGGAAGCATGCATCTCTTTAATCAATTAACTCAAAAAATGCAGATAGAGAATGTAAAGCGACTTCACTGAAACCATACGAATTGAAATTGTTTAAATATTAACATTTTATTTTCATGCAAATATTCATCAAATAAACACCTGCATTTCTTTGCCAATAAAATTCGAGACATTATTGGTAGTTAGTAATCTTAAATTAAAAACTAAGTTTTTGTAATGATATTACGAAATTTTCTTCTTTAATTTAATTTTAAGCATAACAGATAGATATCATACCTAAGGTCTGCCTCTGAAACCAGTAGAGCATTAACATTTATTAAATGTTACTATTAAACTTGCTGCGACTACAAATACATTACTGATAACTGCGGATCTTACTCAATGGAATACTGTTCTTTTCAACGCTACAACTTTAACAGAACTAGATAAGAATCAACTTTAACAGAACGAGATAAAAAGCGTGTCCGTCTCCCAGGTGGAATAAGTCATCTCCATTAGAAAATCCCATTTTCTACGTCGTAACCTATAACTTTTTTATCTCCTCTCGCGTCTTTCATTAAAATAAAAATTTCGCAGGCGTCACCGCCATCCGGCGCCGCACTCCTGGTGGAGATAAAGAGGATGAGGGCTCGAATAACCTATTGGAAAAGCTCCTTCTCACTGGATTACGGCGGGTCATCTCTTCCGCTGCAGAGCGCCTCCAACTAATATCGCGGTCCATGAGTATGCAGGGCGCTTGCAACCCGATGCCGGGGGGCGGCCGTTCGCTGGCACTCGGGGCTGGCGGCCCCTCGCGTCGCGTCGCCTCAGGCGAAGGGAGGCCGACGAACAGGAGCGATCGCCAGGTTGCCCGAGGCCAAGGTACCCGGGCGCAGTGAGCAGACGTTGGCGTTCCCTGCCCAAGGGTTCATTCTGGATTCCCCCACGCATCGTACACCGAGGAGGGACGTGCCCCAGCGTCTACGTCTCCGCCACTCACCTGGAAAGCTCTGAGCTGGCGGAGCGGCCCATTAAGATTAATAGGTTCGTTTGGAGAGGTTACGTTGCGGCGTAACAAGAAGCCATCTAGATGACACTGAAGGAAGTTAAAAATCGTCCCTGGGGTCTCAAAGCATTCAGGCACAAAGAAAGCAGTTCAATTATACAACGGGAATGGAGTGTATTTTCTGACAAACAACTTCAGCAGTGGAATCCAAACTTATGCATATCTAGGGTGTCTTCTTGCAATCAGGGTTGTCTTTGAAAATAGAAAGAGGGGTAGAGTTTGATGTCACAGAGGGTTCATGTAAAGTGCCCCTCAAAATTAACGCCTGACTATTTACTAGGGTTCAGCGCAAAGAGCTTCTAATCTGACACAGATATCAGAGACTAATACTACTTACAAGCATAAATGCATGCATACATACATACATACATACATACGTCGCTATTTTCGGGTACAAAATTGCATGCATCACCTAGCCACAAGCTTTCGGACAACACTAATAGAACTTAATCCGACGTGCGAAGTTCCAACTCAAAATAACCTTAAACGTGGTCTTTAAGACCCAAAATCTGATATTGTATTGTTAAGGTGAGTCAATCAGTTTCCTTCCTATTCTATTTACTATAGGAAGCAAAAGAAAAAAAAGTTCACCAGTAGGATTAATCACATCCATTTTAAAGGTGATGTACACTTTTGGATAATGAATTATATGAATAATGAAAAAATGCTCTTTAAGACATATCTATATTCAGTGAAATGTATCACAAATAAATTCCGTTAGTTAAAAATATAATAAGTGGATCGAGATACGATTCCACAATTACAATGCCTTGAAACACGGAGAAGAAAACGTTACTTCGCATGCCTATTTTTTCAACATCCTTAAGTTCCAGGACAGGATGCTTGAAAGAAGTGCATGCTGAGGTAGGAAAAATAAGTGTGTCAATTTACGAAAAACTACTGGATTATCGGTCTCGCAGTTGGAGGTCGGTTGGAATTATAGGAACCAATATCAAAGATTTTTTTTAAAAAACGAAAACGTTCGGTGCTTACCAATTAAGCTGAATTATTCAGGACGAGGTTTCATGCAAAACACTGCAGTACCTGTAAAAATAAGAAAATAATGTTATAAAACGTTAAACGTACACAAGAACAGAGCAGAGAAAAATCCACAATACATTTTCTCCTGTAATTCAGAGGCAACAATGTGTAAAAATGGAAATACAGGCTTGCAGAAAACCACGCATTTGTTACTTTAAACTGCTCCAAAATTTAGTAGCAACAAAAACATTCTTGCTCCCCGATTTATCATCGGATATCCCCGGAACCCTTCCTCCTACCCCGTACCTACTAAATTTAGATTTAACCCAGGCCTCCTAGCCTTAATTGTTCACGCCGTACAAAAACGAAGATGCATCTGCAAACTCTTTGTCAACATTACCACAGTAGCAGAACTCATTAGGCAGATAATATAAGTACAAAAATCCCCCACAATGCTTAATTAAAAATTTAAAAAACCCTAATATATTCTGATAGACGTCATTTTCATGGATTTTATTTGCTGTTTGTTCACCATACATTCACGCTACAATACCATGTGCGTACTATTGACATATCAACGTTATCCATTACATACAAAGAGTGATCAAAAAGTTCCAGAGAGGTTAATTTGTTCCGCGAATTGCAATCCATCCTAGTTTCATCAGTCCGTGGTGCGATGTTATAGTTACGTTTACAAAGGCCATGACAAACGTGCACATTAAAACAGAAAAGGGGTATCTTAATCCCGATGAGGTCTCAACTTTGTCCAAGTGACAGGTATACGATTTCATTTGTAAATTCATGTAAAAAAAGGAAGAATGCACAGAAATAGCAGTATTTCAAAGTAACTTAATGTTCCTAAAACTGGAAAGTACGTGCTGTTGTAGTGTTCACTTGTTTTCTGCACATTCGTCGTGTATGGGCTTTCGCGAACCTTTCACCGCGCATGCGAAGAAAGAACAAAGAGGCGACGTGTATCGTCTAGGGTAGAAAAACAAACGACCATAAAACCCTCAAGCGAACATCAGAATGTTTGTTACTCTTTCTTTACTCAGGATACACGCTGTAATCACATCCGTCTGTGTAGTCATGAAATTTGGAGCTCACTGCGCGGACAGAGACAAGCCAGAATAATGGAGAGCAACCCACGCAAAGAAAAGAAAAACCCGAAGACCGAAGGACAATCCATGCGATCAAATTAGCAATCCCGAAATATGGAAATCATTTAAAAACATTAAGTGGTGGAAATTCCCGGAAATGTGAATTAAAGATTACAATTCACAAATGAAAATACGTATGTAAGTAATTACATTATGACTCCATTCTTTCAGAGGTTTTTATTGAAAAATAGTTTTATAATTTTTAGCACATTCTTTTAATAAAGTATGTCAACGTGATATACAAAATGTTACTGACCCATGGAAGAAATCAACTGCAGTTATGGTATCATTTCCTGACGATAATTTTGTTGCATATAATGCGATGCATTGTGAGGAGTACCTACGTAATCGAAATTATGTCGAGAATAGTTTGGTCAAAACAAAATAAACGAGTAAATGAAAAAATTATCCTAAAAATGACATACGGATGTAAGAAAACATGCCAGAAAAGAAAAAAAATGGTTCGAGGAAGATGTAAGTAGGTTGGAAGGAAAAATAAATAACGACGAACACGAATACAAAGCAGATGAAAGAAGGGCGAAAAATAGGCAGGAGTCAAAAACGCCAAAGAAGTAAAAGAGAGATGCAAAACCAACAAAATGGGGCTAATCTGAAAAAAGGAATGAAAGGACCAAGAGGAGAAAAAAGACAAGAGGAAGAAGAGATGATTGAGCAAAAGAGGAGGAGAGAAGGGGAGGAATGACACGTGCGAAGAAGGGGAAAGGAGAGGAAGAAGGATGCATTGCGCATCTCCACTCTCGCAGGTAACGAGGCTCGCGTTGGCGTCCGCCTCTGTGTCTGTGTGTGAGTCTGGCCTCGCCCCCGTCCCCGCCCCCGCCCGCGCCACGCGCTGATCTCGGCTGAAGGCAGCTCTGCGCGCCTGCGCTCGAGGTGGCCGCGCACGCGACGCCGCGCAGAGCAGCGCAGCGCAGCGCGGCAGACGGACAAGCGGAACAATGAGAATCCGCGCCTCTGCCTCCGGTAAAAATAAACGCGCCACTCGCGTGACGTAAGCGCGGGCCTTCCGTGCGGCGCGGCGCCGCCCAGCGCACTCCACTCGCCACAGCCGTTTGCCTAAATGACGAGCATTAGCGCGGGAACGAATGCGCCCGCCAAATTCGCGATTACTCTACTCGCACTTTCCTCTGTCCGCTTTCTCACAGCAGAATTTAGTCAGGAGGACGCAAGTACCATAGAAAAATATTTTTCATTTTATAATAAGTAAATTGTATTTGCATTATATGAGTGTATGAATAAATTTAAAAAAAGAAAAGATTAGGACGCATTATACCTGCCAGAACAGGATGACTACCTTCTATTATGCTTGTTTCTGCGTTGAGTTTAATAAGTAAACACCATTCACCATTCACCACCAATACTTTTGGTAGGAATTACAAAATATATCTTGTTGCGAACTGAAATACAACCGTATTGCGAGTTACTTAACTATATTATGTTTTAAAATAAGCCAATAATTAGAAAAATGTCTTAAAGCAATGTATTTTTACTAAATGTATTACTATTACACACAACATATTACGAAATTAACAACATGCCCCCTCTAATTACAATATTTGAATGTGTTCTTTTTAGCAAAGTAATAGTGTAGAACAGACGAAACAGGCCAAAGGGTATTTCTACTGTGGTACTGATTGATAGCAATATATCATCCTAATATCAGTTTAAATACAGCTCACAGAATATGCGATCTTATGTAATATTATTTAATAATCACACTTTCCTTGGTGTATTTATCTCATTTAGAAACAACAACTATTTTTATACATTTCATTTCGTGTCATTGAATACGAAAGATAGATGAAAGAATTTGTTTTTAAAGCATGTCTGGAAACGTATACAAAAAACAGTCTCTCCAATTAATACATTGACCAAGCAAATTTTTTGTGTAACTGGATATACAAATTTACAGTACGCTTTCCACGTCTAGAAAATTATAACAGACCTTGACATTCGAGAATCTACAAGCACATAGAAAAATTAACGGCTACTTGCTGCGTATTGAAAAAAATATCAATAAAACTAGAGAAGAAATGAACAATGAAAAATAAAAATACTTCAGTGACTAAAGCGAAAAAAAGAGACGTGGCAATACATTCTGTGCCTTCAATACTAAAGAGACTATCCACCGAAACCAAAGTGCTACGAGTGAGAGAGAAAAGGAAATTAATTTGTATGAATTTGTTTTACGACAGATAAGGATCTGAATGGGTTTATCCATGGAATCAGATAATAAACGACAAAAACTTCATTTGTGTAAGAACCTATCTCGAAAATAACGCAGACAAAATGTCGCTGGGTCGTCAATTATAAATCGTGTTTCCATGAAACAGGTTTTTCCTCGTTAACGACACAAATTACAGCATTTCTAATTTTAAATTCCAGTTCCCTGGAAAATAATCATGTTCCCGATGTACTAAAAACGTTGCTCAAAATTTGCAATTAATATAAAATTGTTAGAACTTTTATCTCACGTAAGGTATTCGAAATTGGATTGCGATATTCCCAGCTACAGCGCAACAGTTACAGAAAGTTTTTGAGAATCCATTAACGTTCAGAGCAAATGAAATGAAATTTAATTTTCAAGAAACACGCCATCAGCTCCGAATCTCAAAAGTGTTTGAATCACTGGAAAGAAACTAGTTTTATGAAGATGTGTTTTATCGTATTCAATAACCTTGCTATTATTTTATATTCATCCGTCAACTTAACTTTTTAAATCACAGAATCCCAGAAACGTAGACTTCAATATCTCAATAATAACTAAGGTAGATTATTAATATAATTTAAAATGGAGTAAAATTTTTATCATCAATAGCTTTACGGATTAGGCTACAAGTTTCTCCCAGAGAGATCTCACTCTTTTTGTTCGCCGCTGATTGATTCCGTTACGCTCGTTTCGTATACTGTGCGACGGGGTAGGCCTGTCTCCACAACGCAAAATCGACAGTAACTAGGTGTTACATCGAGCAGGAAACACCTGAACTAATTTGCTAAGAGGTCTATTTGGACATGAGATCCCTTTGCAGGTCGAAAATGTGCGACACAGGATGTGCTGCTTTACTCCCCTCCCGTAAGAAGGCGAGTGAGCTAAGCATTTTCTGCTTTCAAAAATCTTTCGACTTCGATCGTCTTTGATCCCGGGAACGTCAAAATGGTGACGGAGATACTACTAGTACCAATAAGTGAACCAACCGAAGATGTTAAATGTAAAAAAATCTTTTATACTCCATTTTACAGTATGAGGTAAGATATTGACTTATGGCTACTAAAGAAATTAACTTCTGACTTGTGTACACAATGACGGAAAATAATAAATTGTTTTATCTTTTTCCTGCTCTGAACATTAAAGTTATATTGTTTTTAACAAATTAATTATGAAATTTAACACTTTTCTCTCATTTAAAAAGTATTAATGATTGGTACTGATAAACGAATTAAAAACTAGTTTTACTTTTTATTGTATAAAAAGTATTTAAAAATATTACTACCGTTGGGTGTAAAGCCCCACTTCGATTTCGACGACTTTCGAACGTAAAAGTGAATGTTGAAATGACACCCTGTTTGTTTGTAGGTACTAAATCTTACTCATTCCTAAATGTCGCGTACAGTTGCACAGTTTGTTGAGATACGTAATAAAGTATCGTTATAAATAGGAGAACATAATGTTATCATTTTTCTCTAAGTTATTCTTCTCGTTAATTATAAAAACACCATTACTTCCACGTGTGTTAGCGAATGCGTTCGCAAGGTCCAGAATGGGCCAGCTGTCAACTCCACGTAACTACAGTAGTTGTTAATTTTAGATTAATACCGACTGGGATATCAATAAGATTTAATTTACAAAAATTGTGGCCAATTATCATATTTATTTTCAAACAAGTTTTCTCGCTTGCATTATGACCATCTTCAAAATAAACATTTAAAAGTTGGGAGTAAGGTTTGCTTGTAAGAACTTCTTGACCCTTGTCCCGTCTAGAATTATTAATTTGCTGGTTTTGTGGCGACATGTTTGATTAAAACATATTTTGACTTCGATAATAGGAAACGTCTTGATGTTTGACAGAGACATCACACCAAATACCCTAACAATCGACAAGAGATATAATGATATCTCGAGTCGAAGATCTCTTACATCATGATTGAAGGAATGAAAAATGTACGAGTCAGGGTATGTCCGCATGACACTCCTACCCTCGAAAAAGATGTCAAAGCAAACAAACGATCATCGTCGACAGTCAGGAAAAGGCGCAGGAAGAGGAAAAGCAGCAGGACGGAAAGGAGGTGGAGAAACAGGAGAGCGATATCCATTGTAACCTCAAGATCGTTGCACCATCGCTCCGGAGCGTCCGTCAAAAAAGGTAGCTCCGGCGCCGCGTCTCCGGCCTCGCACACGCGCGCTTTCAGCGGAGCAGCTCGAGAAAGCGCGAGCCCACGAGCCCACCGGCCCGCCCCTGCCCGGCCTCTCGCGTGAGGAGGTCGCGGGGCTGCGAAAGAGGGAAAGGGGCGGGGCGCCCCCAACAAGGAAAGCGCGCCGCGCCGTCACGGCCCGCTCCACAACACAAGCGCATCCCCGCGTCCGCCCGCCGCGACGGGCGAGTTTCGGCAAGATGCTTTTTTCGCCCGCCCGGAAATTCCGGGGCCGCTTCCGCCCTGATGAATAATTCAGCCAGCCATCCCCCACCCCCGCCCTCCAGTCACTTGCAGACGCAACGCCCCGCCGCGCCGTGCCGCGCTGCCGCGGGCAGGAAGGAAACAAATTAATTCCCTGCCCGCGACTTTTTCCACTCTCCGCCAAATTACTAATGTAAATCAAGCGTGAGGGAGGGAGGCACGGGATGGACCGCGCGCAGGCGCCTGTGGTCGTCAGATAACGCTGCGCGGCGCGTGGCGAAAGGAGAGGCTGGATAAAAGCAATGGAGAGGCGTTAATGAAACGGGACGTGGAAGGGGCGGAGCGGGGCGGAGCGGGGCGGCACGGCGTACGCATCCACTGTTGAAGGATGCAGCAGCCGCCGCCGCCAAATCAGGAGCTCGCGCAGCCTGGTGAGGCTCTGGCGTGGCAGACGGTCTTCACGGTCAGGCATTTGAAGTAAATCTTACTTCTTTATCATTGTCTTTGAAATCACTGCCAGCCCACTTAAGTCATCATCATCGTTACCGTCCACTTCATTGTCAATGTAGTGAAAATAATATGTATATAAATTATATATGAAATAATGTATGAAAATAATAACACTTAAAGGGCAAATGCACACACACACCCTTATCCCTTGATTCATGAAATGCAAAAATTAGCGTCTCGCCAACTTAGTAGTCTTCATATTAAAGAAAATTGCAAAAATACTGAATCATGTTTTATTATCTGCATTTTAATTTGACCTATATTGTTGGCAGTGAGAAATTAACTAATGAAGAGATCTATTGGCACATTCTCTTGGTTCCTATCCAAAAATAACATCCACAAATATCCAAAAATAACATCCAAAAATATTCCATCTCTATGCAAGATTAAAATTCAGCCATCAAGTTGTCCAGATTCACACTAACTATTTTTTGTCTAACATTTACTAGAATTTATAAACTTATAATAAGTAAATGTCTGTAAAGTCAGAATGAAATAAGCTATGTTTCTTGACAAAGACATGTTAAATATCATATAGCATTGGAGGAATGGGTAGAATAATTAAGAGGGAATTCACGGATAAGATTGAAATATTCTACAATAATGCAAAGGAATGAAGAAAGGTGCGAAGGTAAAGCACAGGTGTCATTTCACCGCTTTCATCACTTGAAATGTGAGCCTGCGGTCAAAGCAGGTAAGAATCCAGAATTATATAGAAACAAATTTCCCTGAAGGACAAAACGTTGACACCGTTTACTGCCCACTGGGAGAAGATTAGATCTACAGTTAATTAAGAAAACACACCATTCCTTGATAGTGTACCCATAAACAGTTAGGCCTTATCGCTTCTCGCCCACACCGTTCAGGGCGGGGGGAGGGGGGTAGGAAATCACTGCCGCACGCACGAGGGCTGACGAGGTGCATGTCATGGCGGTCGACTTGGGTGAGCGGCGAGAAATTGATGTTTTGATCTTGCCGCGGTACAGTCCTCGCGAGCCGAAGAGGAAATCCAAAGGGGTCAATGTGCAGTTATGCCGACATTAAACGGGTGGTCCTGCTTCCCTCGCAAGCACATAGTGATCTAGAGAGTTGAGGAGTCCACTCCCCCCCACATACACACACAACGCGTACTCATAGGCACACGCACGCACATGCACGAACACACGCGCACACACTCTTCAGTGTTGCCTGGACCACTGTGCGTCGGCGAACGGCAGTAAACAGGCGGCTGTACGAGGCGGAGTCCGCAGGCGGAAGGTCGAAGATAAGCGTGCTCGGGGAGGGGAGCCTCTCTCCCGCTCTTTAAACGGCGAACCTACGTGTTTATTTATCCTCGCGGTTTAGCGTAACGCAGAGGCAGAATGGAATATCGCTCCGGCGCAGCTTTGCTTTTATAACCGCCCGCGAAGCACCGCGGGGAGGTCCTGAAATATGCTCAGAGGTGGAATGCATTGGGCGCTAGGCGTGGGACGGGGTCTCGAGATACTACCCAACCTAATTATAAGGCCAGGAATTCATTTTTAGCCCGTTGCGGTCTTTGCGTTTTTTCGTTGCGTTATTAGATTAAAACACTGACTGACTGAAACATCTCAGAAGATATTTTTCAGTTTGTACTTTTTGTATCCACCCATGTACATAACCAATTATATTTCAAAAATTTTGAAAGTTTTAATTTTTCTATACTACTCCCCCCCCCCGTACAATATTATTAATGGCAGAGATTTTTTCTTCAAATAAAAAGTCTGGTAAAATTTTATAAAACAATAATTTTCGCGTAATTTAGAATGAAATATGGCATTATAAAAATGTGGCAAATTTTTAAAAAATCAAGATTTTCTAAAAAAAAAAAGGCTCCAATTTTTTTTCTTGGCGCTTTCTGTACGAATGAAGATAAATACATTGAATAACATTACATAAAATTCTATTTGGATGTAAACTTTTAATTTTTTAAATTTACAATTGTTTTAAAAATATCCATCATGTCGTATTTACCTTTACAGGGACCAACGCTACTGGTCGTATAAAATTAAACTTTTACATGAACGCGTAGGTCTCTGAGAAGATTCATCGGCGTCGGCAGGAGATAGGGGATCACGTGAGATAGAATGGCTAATCTCGGAGAGACTTGCGGATATTAAAAGGCAAGATATCCTAGCAGCAACGGCCGAAAAACATTGGGGCACATTGGGCAACATAGTGGCACAAACTCACACGAGCCCGGTATGGGGTTGCAAAAGTTACGTCCACGCACTTAGAAGGGTCGCAAGAGGGAGACACAATTGGTTCAGGGTCGCGGGATGGAAATAATTTATTGGGATGGAAATAAATTGGGAGTGAAAGTGCAACTTGTGCATTTCTTATGAAATTTCTAGAAAGCTCAAAAAGTTTTCTGTGAAAATAAGCTCAAAACTGCTCATTTTCAGAATCACAAACGCAGAAAACAAGAATTTCCCAAACTCGCGGTAATTTTTAAAAATGGAAATGTGCATATAGAACCAAATTTTATTCTTTTATGATATTGCAAATTATACTTCATTTCAATTTTACAAATAGGGGAAAGAAAGATTGATAAAATGTGCATATTTTAATGTGTGGCGTGGAGTAAGGGCATTCTGAGTTCCTTCCGTATTGTCTCTCACCCTAATCCTTCCATAATCTATTTTCTGACAGGCAAGGTGAGTACAATATCTGTGTGTAGTTGAGGAACTGGCCCCCAACACTCAGAACAATGGTACAAGCACCGAGTTGGCCATGGATATCACAGACATATACGTAAAAATGTAGGGCGTTCATAGACTTGCGCGAAATTCGGGGAGCGCGATTGTGCTGATTACTAGGAATGATCTCCAAAGAGCGGTAGGAACAGCGAAAAAGTCTTTTAGGCGCCCCCAAGGGCACGCAGTTCCCTCAGCTTTGAAAAATTTGACCACCGCTCCAAAACAAGTCGTTAGCGGTCTCATCTCCCAGCTAGATTTGAATGAAAATGCATTTAAATAGCTTATTTTGAAAAGGTCACCTGTGTAATCTTTGCAAATATTCAAAATCATAATTCTTGATTGAAAATATGTTTTTGACACACCGCATCAGCTATTCCTTTATATAAACTAAACAGGTGCGGCTAATTCGAATAGGCTACTTCTCCGGAAATGTAGGATTTCTCAACAATGAGCACGCAACGAACACCTGATAAAGGTATGGCCGTCTTAAAGGAACCGATTCAATTGCAACGACGGCAGCAACGGAACCCAACTGTCCGTCCCGAACCGCAAAGACAGCAACGCCAATTCACCCACGCGGCTGAGGACCTCCGAATGCGCTCGGCGTCACCTACTTCTCGCCGCTGCAGGCGCTGCGATCGTCGCTGACGCCGTCGTTACCCCTTTTATGAGTCATGATTTCCACATGCTCGCTTTTTAAGTTTTGTGATTTTTTTACTGATGCGCGTTGCACCACAGTACATTTAATATCCACATCTTCTATTTTATAACGCTGTTCTTTATTGCTCATTCGTGTGTTACTCAAAACACAACGTAACACACCTCCTCGCTCTCGCTCTCTCTCTCTATCTCTCTCTCTCCCTCCCTCCCTCTCACTCTCTCTCTTTCCTCCTCTCCCTCTCTCTCTCCCTCCCTCCCTCTCACTCTCTCTCTCCTCCTCTCCCTCTCTCTCTCCCTCCCACGCAACACTCCTCCCTCCCACACACACAGACTACAATTTTGTATAACATTTTTTGAGAATTACATTTTACAAATAAATTATTATTATTTACATCATCATTATTATTATTATTCCCTATCTACTTTTCTACAAGCCTTTTCTAACTTCATTTTTATACTTTCCATTCCACCTGCTTCTTTCGAAGTTTATCACAATTTTCATCGCTGCTTTGTCAAGTCTGCTAAGTGTTTTTTCTCAAACCCCTATTTTCTTCAGCACTTATTCTTTTAGCTAATCAGTAATTTCCGTATTTTATTCGTGTTCTTTACTTCTCTCCCATTTCAGCAGCAGGCTCACCTTTCCTGTACCCTTCCCAATCGCAATGTTTTTGCGCCTTCCTGACAGTTTCGCCAGCGCCGTGCCTCCTCCAGGCCGCGCATCGCCCTCCCGCTGACCGCGAAGCCCTCCGCCACACTCCGCCTCCGCGCCGCAGGCCGTTATTGCACCTCATAACTTGCGAGCGCCGCCACCGCCGTTCTTCAGCGCCCTGGACTGCGCCATTGGCCTCCTTGCCTCTCCGACGCCGGCGCGCCACGGCGCCGTCCGGTGCCTGCGCCTGGACGCCGGAGGCTTCAGGGGCCGGGTGCTCGAAGCGCGCGAGGGGGAGCTAAGAGAACGGACCAACTACGATTAGAGGCGCGCTGCCTGCGCCTTCAGTCTCAGCAGTTTTGTTATGCCTTGACTTTACGCACTATCAACCATGTGGCATTCGACGTTAGGATCTCAAATGAGTTATAGCGCGCTTGTGGCTTTCGTTACGCGCTACAATGAAACAAAAGTCGTCAAGCGTGAAAAGACGTTTTCACGTATTCATATGAATTGTGTGCTTGTAAAACTCACTTTCCTTTTCATGTTCCTTTAACATGGTTCTTAGTGAAGGCGTGTTTAGAATTCTTCGCGGTTTATGACAACAAATGTGCGGTATACGATTTACATGCGGCAGTTTATTATGTAAACAACAAATTTCAGTACGAACTACGTACATGATCCAAGAAATGTAACCTTTAATCATTAGATAAAAGACTGGACCATTGCATTCATATCCACATTTATTATCAAAAAAGCTTACGCCGCGCATTTATAGACACGGCTTTCATTTTGAATAGTCAGGTGTAGGCAGTGGCGCATCCGTGGGGTGGAGGGATCATGGGGCTTCTTCCCCCTCCTCAGAAGCCAATGGCACACAGTAAAACATACAGCCTTTAATTTTTTTACATTAACGAACCTCATTCAATATTTCTATTGTTTACGTTATAAATGTATAAGGTAAGACAATAAATAAATATTAAATCTATATTCAGTGTAATTAAAAGATTCTTTATAAGAACATTTCAAGTCAGCAGACAATCTCCATAGCCCTCCCCCGACAAAAATCCTGGACGCGTCTCTGGTTGCAGTTGCGGCCCTGCGCTTTCAAGGGAAGCGTAAAGCCGCAACCTCCTCGTCTGCTCGTCGTTCCAGCTCCAACGTTAGTCGTGTGGCCCGTCGTGCAAAGACGTTACAAATTTGCAAATTCACACTCTGACGCTTGCTGCCACATGGCCGCACAGTCAGGGGGCGCAAGGGGCGAGGGGGATCCCCCTTCCCAGCGAAGACGACGAATCTGCCGCCCAGGGCGGCCACAAATTGCAGTTCCCCGGGCAACAGACACGAGCGCTGCCGTCGTCCCAACGTTTTTATCAATGAATATGATGCAGGAATTGGATTTAATTGGATATTGGAATTACATGACGATTAACTTTCAATTAACTATTATTCTGTAACTAACGTACATCTTATTCAAAATATGTACTACTAAATGTACAAGTATTTCATCGTTTCAGAAGATGTGTAAAGTCCTCGTTAAATGGGTTTCCGATTATTTCTTTTCTGCCGCAGGGACGCTTCATGGGCTCTAAATCGAGGAGAGACGACCTGAAACTTTGCATACTTTGGCCATTCGATGACCATTGTCCACCCCTCATCGTCACATTCAAGTAAAGGCAATCTGTCAATGGCGGAACAATGTTAGGACGTTAAGACACGTGATTGGATACTCAGAATCGGATTCTGATTCGAGAAATGTGAGCGAGAAGCAAATAAGAGGGAGCGGCAGCATTAAAATTGATCAAATTATTGGTGATGGTAATCATATCATTATAATTATAATAATAATTATAATTATAAGTATTATTATTGATGACATCAATCAGACAATTCATTTTGGAATGCCTTTTCTAATCCAATCTAAAATTTACTATTTTTTTCTGAACATTCCATCATTATCTCGCTCTCCTTTAGTTTTACTTTTTATATTACGCACTTTTCTCTCAACTATACAGTACGTACGCTCCAAATCAATAGATACATACAAGACATTTCTGAGCATGACCCCTTTTAATTGGTGCTCGACGTCCCGGTGCATCCACTTTCCGGAGGCCACGTTGGCTTCTCTATTGGTGCAGTACAATAGCGTTGGCGAGGCGCCTCCGGCAGACGCTGGACAACAGGTCAGCGCCCGCCGGCCAGCGCTGCTCTCGATCGGCGCGCGCTCAATCAACAGGCGAACGCTTTCACATTGCTCCTCGCCCGCAGCCAGTCACTCGTCCCACGGCCAGCGGCGAATGAAGCGCCGTTCAAGTTGACAAAAAAGGCCACCGGCGTATGCAACCAGCCCACAGAAAAAAAACTCTGCCCAGTTTAGTTGCAGTCGCACAGAACGTCATGAGAAGTTTGTTTGACACATAAATACACTCGTAGCTTCTATTAGTGTGCCAGCACAAGTGACTATATTCCATTGTTGATTCGTTTATTCACTAGACCTGCCCAGATGCAGATGCCGGAAGTGGTTTCACGCCAAAAAATTCAAATTGAATCAAGATTTTATCGTGATCTCAAAAATACTCTTCCATTGAGAAATTGTTTATTCATATTATAATAGGTAAACGCCAAATATTTACATTTGACGCATTGGCGTTCGAGGTGGAGGGTAAGGAAAGAAAGGGCTGGAGGAGGGCAAAGGCACAGGAGTGTGGGCCTCAGGAAGGGATTAAATGAGGTACAGAGGGGTTGAACGCGGTCATACGTGACTGTGGCCTCGGATGGGGTAAGATGTGGTATGTGGGATTTTGCGTGTGGACGGAGATAGGTAGGCAGAGAGGGGATGAGGTGTGGTGGGTGCACTGGTGTGTGGATCGGTGGTTCGAATCGCGGGGCAGGGCGTGGGCGTGGGCGGCCAGTGCGAGGTGGTGGGAAAGGGCGATGAGAGCGCGATAGCCCCGCCTCAGCCGCCGCCGCCGCAGGAAGGCCAGAATTTCCTCGTGAGGAAACGTATGCAAATGCATTGAATAAACACGGAACGCCTCTGCGTGCTCTCCGGCGCCAAAGAACAGCAGCAGCGCCCTACAGCGACGAATGGCGCTGCTCTGCGCGAGATTCTACATTGTTATAGCCCGATTTAAGGATACAGCCCTACGCCCACGCTCTCACACGTCCCTTTGAGCACAAGGCGAACCAGAGGCGGACATATTCCATGTGAAGAAGCATATTGAGAATCGCTTCTCACGAGAAAGTATGCAAGTACAAATCCAAAGTACTTTTGATGTATTAGGTAAACATTATTTTTGAGTAACAAACTCTCAATTAGTAAAAATAAATTTCATTTTAAATTATTAAAAAGTCTTAGTTAATAACTTACTCGAACCTTACTTTCCAAATCTAATGAACTGGCAGGATAAAAAGGAACTTTCTGAAGGGGGTATCTTCCTCTGCAGTACCGGGGTTCTATCTCGGACAGTTACAATTGAAAATGTCTTTTTGAACCGTCGACATGGCCGAATGTCATTACATCAATCAGGTGTTCGTAGATCCTAAAATGGTTTCATTAACGTTACTCTAAAATGTGAAAAACATATATCATGAATTCTCAGAAATTATTCCGTGCATTCGTGCATATATTACATTTCCAGCATTATTAATCTGCTACGTTTTTCATGTTGTTAACCCGTGTGGCCTTTTTTTAACAAGATTACCCGTTTTTGCATAGAGTAGAATAATATCAGACACAGAATGAAATAATAAATTGAATGAGAAAATGTAAACAAAAGAAAAATGCATGCAACGCGAGTACACACTGCATAAATGAATACAAAAATGAAATGCGTGCGTAATTGCGAGAAGTTCCAGAGTAAATAGGTCAAGCCAGCGTAAACTCATTGGAAGAAAACAACACTAGAAAAGAAACAACTTGCGGAAAATCTCTAACTGCGAGAGCTGTTACATTCAATGAGCTTCGTTCCATCGCAACCGCCCTCTAGAGAATCACGTGGCACAATTTTTTAATTCGTCAAAATTGTAACAGATCTAATCCCGCTCCCGGAGCGCCAGATCGCTGATGTCGGAGCAGAAGGTTCGCTTCGCTCTCGACGAACGCGCTCGCACATTTTACGTCAATTACTTTCGGCCCGTAATCAACTTGCGGCCGTAATCCACCTTCCGCAGATGGAAAAGAGAGGGGGAGGCGAGGGCTGAGAGCGGGAGCGGGGAGCGGCGCTGGCCCCGGTAGCGGGTGGGGCGAGGAGGCGGCGGGAGAGGAGAGTGGGGAGAGAGGCGATGAGAGTATTGAAGCAGGAAATGGAAGACTGGGGGACGGGGAAACGCTCTGCGATACGTGGAGAGAGATGGGGGAAATTGGGAAGAGTGGGAGAACGTTATGAGAGTTAGGAGCAAGGGAAGAGCGAGGGTGAGGAAGAAGTCGCAAAATGGAGAGGTGGAAAAGGGTGTGACGAAAAGGGGAGAAAGTGGATGAAGGATTAGAAAAAGAGGAAGCGTGTAAGGGATTGGAAGGGGCAATGGCAGGGATGTGGGAGTAAGAGGGTGAACTGCTGTGAAGGGAAGTGAATGCTGGTAGGGAAGAGGGGAGGGTGAAGGAAATGATTGCTGTGAAATATGGTGACGAAAAATGGGGGAAAAGGAAAGAGCAATAACTTGTTCACATGCGAAAATGTGGTTTGCGAGGAATTAATATGAAATAGAGAACGTTCACATTGGGTGAGGGGAAGGATTGGGGCAGGAGAACGCGAGGGAAAGTCGTGAAGAGAGATCTCGGTTTTTTGTCACAAATAAAGTCGGAGAGACTCAGAATGGGGACAAGTGTAACGTTGTAGAATTTAGAGGGAACACACAAAGTGGCTGGCACCATACTCTGCGACATCTTGGCGTGAGGCGCCTTGAAATCAGAAATGAAATTTGAGGGGAACTCGGCAGCATAGACGCGGAAGGGGGGAAGCGTTAGAGATGTTCGCGTGAAATAGGGCCGCGGCAAGGGAAGTGGAGAAGCCAACGAAGGAGCGAGATAGGCAGCAAAGAGAGAAAGGGCGTTGGAGAAAAGGGTGACTTCTGAGAGCTGCTGGAAATAATGAGTAGGTAGTTACAAAGAGGGGATGAAGGGGTGAAGGCGACGAATCTACTCGCGCCGACGAAGCAGTCAGCTGCCGGACCGACGCTGCTGGGCAAGGCGACAGAGGTAGCACACGGAGGATAACACAATCCCCGCAGACTTCCCGCTACTCACAGATGAAGATTCAAAAGAAATTAAAAGACAAATTATGAGCCTGAGAAATTGCATTCAGGGAAACTCATACAATAATAAATTATATAACAGCAAATAAAACATGATGCCTCTGAATGATGTCAGAAGGAAACTTGAAAATTCATAAACAAAAATTAATATTGCAAGGTTTCACCACTCTGGTAAGTTGTTAAATCGCGAATAATTTTACGCGACAATAAAACAATGCAACACAGAAGCCAAGACGGACAACACAGAAGCCGCACGAGGAGTGATGACATTTTAAATGGAGTGTGTGAACATTAAGTGGAGACTGGGGGGGTTAGTAGCCAAAAATGAACCGACACTGATTATTGTAACCAAGATGAAATCCCAATTAATTACGAAAAGTAATAATACAGTTGATATTTGATTGTTTACTGACATAAAACTGCAACACTTCTATTAATAAATTAAAAATTCGCTATTCCTTTGAATTCATCATTTAGCGTTAAGATGTTCGAAAACTCAAGAAATTACAACTGTCTTCACAACGTTTGTCTGTCGCACAATAAAGACGCAATGACACGCAATACGCCCTGCAGAAACATTATGGTCAATTCTGAAAACCAAAACAGGTCAACCCAGTCTGTATTTTTTAACCATTGCACAACGAAGATTATTCAGACTCAGAAGCGGAAGAGTCCCCGCTTATTCGAGATGTTTACAAAATATTGGTACGCAAAATAATCTTTTAATCATTAATATACAGTTATTTGTGTAATGATTATGTAAGCAGTATACTAGAAACAAAACTGAAGGGAGGTTCAATGAAGCAAATAATAGTTATTTTAAAAGGGGCCATCAAAGAAACAAAATTGGGAATATCTGACGAAAGCGTATCGTTCCAGAAAGGAGTAAATGGTAATTCAAAATACGGTGGTAATGCAGGATGTCCATGAAGTACCCAATAAGATAATTCCAGCAAAACTACCGAAGTCGTGGTCATTGGACTCATAACCAAGCCGTTTAATTTAGAAACTGCAACAGCAATAACAACAACTCACTAACAAATTCCGTGTCTTTAGTTGGGTCTCCACTTCTTGTCATTTAACATCAACATGTTAATTCTAACTTGTTACAATACTTTTTTTCATAATTGACTTCGAGACTAATTATGTCAGTAATTGATGCGCCTACAATCAATACTTTCTCACTCGCAAGATGTTAAATTTAGCATTTTAAGTGTTGAGCACTGATGAGTGTTTTCCACCAGTGGATTGTTCGTTGGGGAGTCGCCAGTTTATACTTTGTAATCTTGGTTCATACTTTGGCCAAGATCGTGGAGTTTCTGTAGCTCTTTTCCAATTATGATTAGCGTCGTTCTAGATATAGGTAAAATGAAAGGTCAAAGGAAAAAAAGGACTTTTTCAAATCAATAATATTGCGCTCAATTTTACGGACCATTACGTGAAATTGGTAGAATATTATACGGGGGAAATGCGAAGCACATCGGGAGGAAGTTACGTTCAGGTGCTGCCGAGCCGCAGTCAAACAGAAAAGAGGGCCGATGCGATCGCAATATAACAGCCAAGAACAGAAAATACGCATTAAAACAACAAAACATAAAAAAAAAACATTAAAACAGTAAAATGAAGTTCAAAGGTCCATCAGTATCACCCTTTCTGGTCAACGAAAACTCCTTGATAAGTTAACAAGTGTGGACACAATGTTATATTGCGTAACTTGCAACTTATAGCATCAGAAGACCTTAACAATGAACACGTACTAATTTACTCTGTAGGCGTTTAAAATATCAGGGATATCGAGATGTAAAAATTATAAAACGATTTCAACAGGGAATGAACATTCACCCGTCCCGAATTGCTAATCGTCGCTCGTTGTAGCTGTAAGGGAAAACAGGGCGCGTGCGCGATACCAAGTACCGCAGAGATGTGGGTGGGGGTGGCGGCGAGGATCTAGCTGTCAAGCCCGTCCGGGCGGGGCGAGTGGGTGGGTGGGATGGGGAGAGAGGGTGGCGTACGGCGGGGTGGGGGACGGACGGGGCCCGGAAAGGTCAGCGCGCCCCGTCTGTCCAAGGATCAAAAGCAGGCGCGGAGGAGGATTAAGACGGCGCCAAACGGCGAAACAACGCAAGGCGAGGGAAAGAAATAACAATTTTTTGTCTTATGTCTTGGCCTTGGCAAACGCGTATCCCCACCCCCCTGCGGGAGCCTGTCTGTTCGGCACTACTCGAAGATGCGGCCCATGACGGGGAGGAGAGGGTTGTCTAGGGAACAAAAAAAAATGTGTATAGAAAAACGCTTATCAAACTGCCGGTCTCTAGGAATTGCTTCAAAAGTTGTCATAGTCTGACCGTAACTGGTTGCGTTTACGTATCAAGTGCACACGGACTGACTACTTTAAACGCAAGTCCTCCCAGTTTCATGCAGGACTTAATTGCAGACTTCACATATAATCCTCGAACACATGCACGAAAGAATAAAACATTGATGCTTCCAAAGTCAGGTCAAGATTCCACAGAGTAAAAGTGTATCTATAACTTCCAACAACGTTAGCATAGTTGGAATCAACGTGTTTGAAATGAAAAATGGTCAAGTGTTAGACTGAAATGTTTCCGATTAACTGAATTGAGTGTATGTAGTTATGTAAATCAAATTGCAATCAATCAATCCATACTTTATTCGAGACAATTATTTCCTTTCTCACATATACCCCACTATTGGCTACATCCAACTAAACACCCGTTTGAGCCCAATAGTCCCTTTTGATTAGCTAACTGTCAATTTGCAGGAATCCGTAGATCCGCCAAGAGGAAGAAGCATAGTAGCGGCTTTCAGGGAGGAACATGTGCACCGTGACTTCCAGGTCGCAGAGGCGCCCCCGCATGACAACGTACGTGGATAGTCGATGCCGCTCACAGGTGTGGGGAAGTGGGAAACGGAAGTGGCAGGCGGCGGCTCGCGCGGCTGCTCAGCGAGTGACGCAAGGGAAGCGCCTGGGGGTCCGCGCTCGCTGACGGGGGAGGCGGACGCTGATGGAGGAAAGCGCCGCGCCAAGGTGAAACCGACGCGACGGCGCTGTCACAGCAGAAACACCACACCGAAGGGGGGGGGGTACGTTGAGTGCACAACGTGAAAACAGAGCGCCCCGTTCTTGCGTGGCGAGCCAAAGCCGATGTCTGAATCAAGATTCAACATTGGCCCAATGAAACAGAAGGAAGGAACAAAGAGAAAAGCTTCGAAGGATGGCGCGGAAATCAAACGACGTCAGAATGAGATGAACCGACAGGAATGTGTGCTCCCACCACCGAAAGTGTGGGGCCAGGATGTTAAAGAAGCTGAAGAGGATTTTCAGGAAGCGGGGCAGGGGCCGGCAAAGGCGCGAGAGCAAAACGGCTGCGGCGCGGAAGCAGAGGCAGGACGCCCAGTCGCAGCAGCCAAGCGCCGGTGCGCGTCGCATCACAATGAGAGTTAATCATGCGCACGCTCTGCACACGAGAACCGCTGACTGTCAGTTGGGCATTAAACTGCAGTGGGGCGAAGCAGAAGCTGGAGGGCGCCTCGCGGACATGGCAGCGGCGAGCAGCGCAGCGGAAAGCCCGGCTCTAGGAGGGAGCGAGCCAAGCGAGATCGAGGGCAGGCGTAGGGGCATGCGGGTTGGTGGGGAAAGGTAAGGAGGGAAAGGCGCGATGGTGGGCGAGGCGCGGTCACAGAGGAGGAAGGCACGCTGGTTGGGCGGAGGAGGATCGCGTGAGTGAGAGAGGGCAGGGAGCGGAGCCGGGGGTCGGGGCATGGCTGGCGAGAGCGGCGGGCCGGCCCATGAATCCGAAATGCGATGCCGGCGCCGCGAGGCCCTTCGCTCTGCACCGCCCCCGCCCCCGCCGCCACCGCCGTGCGCGGCGCTCGCGGAGGTCGAAGGTGAGGTGGGGAGCGACCGCGCGGAGCCAACGGCCATCGCCGCCAGAGGCCACAGGGAATAGAGGCAAACTACAGGTGGAAACGACGATGCAACAGCACTAGCATCGAGGTAAATAGAAACGCAAAAGCAAAACACTTGCGCGAAGAAGAGAAGGGTGCAATTGTGATGACAATGTCACTTGTAAGTGAAGAATACACAACAAATTAGGGAAGTTAAACTGAAAAATAAACTTGAGGTCATTAACTTCACATGGATGGAAACTCAGGCAAACATAAAATTAGAGAACGAAAAAAACTAAGAGGAACAATAATGAAAAATCCTTTCACAGGTAAGTATAAAGCATTACGTGTATGAAGACAAGAGGTAACACAGCAGTTGTGGGACGTTAATTCCAGAACACGAATATATTCGGCCAATGTCACTACGGTAACTTCAAGATAGCGAACGTGGAAAACTTTGGATCCCAGTGTAACTGATTTTTCATTTTAATTAATAATTAATAAATAATTTGTAACTAATAACTAATTTAAATACTTATTAGTTAACATTTTCCCCAGAATTTGTTAATAATTGAATCCACAAATTAATATGGATAATATTAATAAAAATTGTAAATGATATTCGACTGCTTAAAGAATTGACTACCCCTTCCGGGAATCGAATGCAGATCTCCCGGGATATGCCCAGTACTCTAAGCACTTGAACAACCAAGCAAGTCAACGCTTTGAACAGCGTTTACGGGTTAAGAAACCCTGACTTCCATGCTTGCACTACCTGGTCACGCTCATTAGTATAAGAATTGAGAAGTGTTTCTTGTCCCACAATTCCCAACGACAGTTCTCACAACATAGCTACTTAGCAGAAATAATTATTATAAATGATGTTTGTTCAAAGAAATTACTGCCCTAATCGAGATTAGATTCTCGGCTGGAGCAGTCAATTCAAGGAAATGTGACATTTGCAAGGGCTACTACACGAAAAATTATTCCCCTAATTTCAAATCTCAAATCATAAAACTTTAAATTTTATTTTTGTACTCAAAATTCTATCACATTAACAAATGATACATTCCTCTTTCCTTTATTTCTCTTTTTATTATATATATATATATATATATATATATATATATATATATATATATATTGCTAGTGAGAAAAATGTATAGTTCTATTGCAAAAGTAAACAGTTAATGCATTTCTCGACAACTAAAAATATTTTGGACAATACCTCTTCTTCATTTTACGTGCCCCATGATTCCGCATTATTCAGTGCAACTGTAGTGTGTTATCGTTAACCGTTGAAATGTTTTGAGGGTGACCCACAGTTTGTGTGTTTGTTAGTGTGTTTGTGTGTGTGTGTGTGTGAGTGAGAGAAAAGAGAGAGCGCGTGAGTGCAAGAGTATATATATGTGTGGGTGGGCGAGTGTAAATATACATACGAACATATCGATACATCAGTTAACTGAGAATCCAAAAAATAAAGAATTACGCAGAATACAAAAAAACATCGGGAGGTGAAGAAGGAGAAGAAGCCAAGAGGGTACGATGAAAGGGAAGAAAAAGAAGATGGAAAAGGAAGTAGTATCTCCGCTGTGCGCGCGGGCGGTCACGACGCGGCGCGGCGGAGATAAGCCGCAGGCACCTCTGCCCTCCTCGGCGCATTTCCTCTCGGCACGCGAAGCCTCCGTAGCCCACCGCGCCGCGCCGCGCCGCGCTCCGCCCCACCGCGCGCGACCTGGCACGTGGGCGGTAGGCTCAAGCAAAAATGGCACTTTTATTCCACCGACGCTTCGACGGCGGTTGACCTTGCCGCGAAATAATCGAACGTCCCAACCCTGCCAGTTTTATTACACATATCCGAATGGGGAATAAAATAGCCAAAATAATCATTTCCGTCCGTTCCGTCATCCAATCAACTTGCACCGGGAAAAATCCAGAGAATTGATTTGAGAATACCGACTATGATACGTATCTCCTTCCCCCGTCTCTCTCGAATCGAGCAAAATGAGAGCTCTAAAAACCGCGCTTGGGTTGCGATGACGCCCACCCTCTGTGGAAGTAGCTCGTGGCTGGAGGAGCGCCCTGCCGAGTTCCTAGACTCAAACACGAAGAGAACACGGGGGTCCTACTGGAAGGGGCCTTTTGGCGCTTACTCCTATCAGTCGGAGATGCCGCACGCCGTGAATTGATATGAAAATATGATCGGGTTTAGCATCAATTTCTAGGGCCTCAACGCGCCTGGTAAATAAGCGATCTATAAAAGAACCGCAAATACGCAATTTAGTATTTGTATGAGCGTTTTTTTTTATGAGCGTGCGACACAAAGTGAAAAAGAAAAGTTAAATTAACCCAACCTATTAAGTTTTAAAATCCATAACGTCGTCAAAGACGAAAGACCTTAGCCTCTGAATTAGGAAGCTCTAGATTAAGACCTCATTAAGCAATGGTAGTACTGAAAAGGAATATTGAACATCGTTAACAACGCTTACAGGCGTTGCAGGCAACTGCCTGTAGGCTTGTTTTCACCTGAAGGCGAAAATTGCCTTGTCTGAAGTACTATCCAATCAGTTGACTATTGAAATAATAAAATTAATATTTCACAATTAAATGTTTATAATTGTATTGAAATTTGATTGCAGATACATTACTGCATTTCCACGCGCTGTATAAATTAAAAAAAACGTTTAAACCAGTTCAAACTTGCACTATCATCCGTTGAGGTCACGTCATTCGCTTTGAATCTTTACACAATATTTCTAAATTCTAAATGTACTTGTAAATAAAATAGTGTTCTGATCTTGCATTGTTTTAATTGAGAACTTCTTGGTTAAAATCAGGAAACGTTTTCGGCTTTCAATCGATCGAAAACAATGTATATCAACACACCAAGATACTGGGAGAAAAGTATCGGAAAAAATGATGTATTATTGTCTCTTTGGTCACGGGTTGCTAGAAAAAAATGTTTGTGTTTCAGCATCGATCGTTGTTCGTATCGTGTAGTACCGAGTGGTATCATACTATCGTATTTTGATGTAGTATGGTATTGTATCAAATCTAGTATCCCAACGTACAATGTTGCTTCTATCTATCAATTATCGTACATCTCTCCTCGTGCTTTGGGCGGCGTCGAGCGCTGTGTTTGAGCCAGGAAGGCTTGATTGCAGTCACGCACCGTAGCTCGCGTTTTCTCTCCTCTTCAACTTCACGCGGACTGCTACTGCCTTGTTGTCTGGCGTCATCCCCTCCATTGATGGAGCAGCGTCCGAGAGGCTAACACACTTGCTCGTTCGCCGCTGGTGTGTGGAAATTCGGATTCTTGCATTTCCCCTGAAGATCACATAGGACGTCCGATTATAGAATTAGTTACGAATTATCGTAACCAATCGCTTCATAATTTTACTGCGTTATCTTCAAAACAACTAGTGAACATTTTATTCACGGAATCCTACAGAAGGAAGAGAAACAATTTTGATTTGAGACTAGAGAAAGAGAAAAAATAATTATTTCCGAGCATTTGTACTCTTTATTACAGAGAAGGCATTGGGAAGTAGGGCGATGATGCGGCGCGATTTCGCTCTTGAGCAAATACAAGACAGACCTGAAGGGACGCCGAAACAACTAATTCATTTATATATCCATTTGAAAATATAGGAGATCGGGGATTATATTTTCGAAGTAGACACAAAACTATGGTCAACCAAGAATCTATGAATATGACGCGACATTCTTTACAGAAGTCTCGTGACAAATCAGATGTGCTGGACGTAATCCAGTAATAACCTCCATTACCCTAATTTTGTTTGCACAGGTTATTGGGTCTCGTGTTTGTTATATATTTAACCTAGTTTTCTGAATTAAAAATTGTAATATTTATTTATAATAAGACTAATGTGTCCAGTATGCGAGAAATATTTGTATTATGTCGGAGAGAAGTATGCTCCGTTTACTATACAGAGGTAAAACAAGTGCCTGACTAAGTAGTTTAGGGTTCATGGCATTATCTGAATCAGTTTTCCATTTTTTCCGTTTTGTCTGCCTTAAACCTAGCAATACATTATATGCAATATCAGGCAGCATTTTAAAAAAATGTCACTCTACTCGAATTACTACTTATACTGCCTCATAAAACATGCTATATCATTAGGCAATCATTTATTCCTTCTGCCTGGATACACTTTCGTGTTGAATACCCTTTTTACTCAATTCGTGATGTTCCTGTATAGTTTCTGCGCTTCGATGTCCGAACTCCCATTTTTTTCTTATTATGGCCACACTATTTTCTCTGTCGATTGACAAGAAAGTGGACGGACAATCCTTATCGGGTTAGCTGAACCATAGCTCTGATCTCATAAATGATGGCGTGATCTCATAGTACCGACGTACCTCAGTCTAAAGACGTATCCGCATGAAGGAAACGTGAACGAGCAGTAAGAACTACATTACACACTGCATTACGTAGAAAAATAGGCAAAACGGTAAGTCATGCCTCTTTGCGAACTTACACTTCAATGACAATTGTTCAGACATTAAGTTTCAGGAGCACAAGGGTGGAACATTCGGAGCACGCCAATTAGTATCTTTCGAGTGGTCACTGGGTAGACGCTTCTGGTAAGTCATCTCGGTTTACCCACCGTCATGTTGGTCATTCATTGATTCTTCAACCCGGAGCGCCGGACTTTCCTACATGGCCCATTGCAGACTTGCATCTCCTGAATTAATAAGAGTTTCCTCGGAGAAAGTCTGAGTTCGGGGAAATCGTGAAACACAAATGTAACGTGTAGCACACGAACCTTGAAACCTTGAATTCTAAACCTGAGCTCTCTGCCACACACTTCCCTTGTAGAATATCCACAAAAAAAATAGATGGGTGGCAAAGAGAGAGTCCAGGAAGATTTATAGTACTGGTTCGTGGTGATGTATTAATGCCAGGTTCTACGAATAATTTGAGAGCTTAGATATGTAATGAACAAATAGAGCTTATTATAAGATTAAATGAAAATGTTATACGTATAGCAAGCAGACTTCATGAAGAAAGTAGAGAACAGTCTTATAAGACAAAAGTATAAAAAGAGGAATGCGAAAGTAAGAAAAGAAAAGAGAATTAAATTCAAATATTGATATGACATTATAAAAATCGGACATAATACATCAACATTCAGAACGAGTGATTCTCCAATCAGGGAACGAGCCATTAACCATGCCTCCACCGCTCAGGCAAAGTAATTGAGACTAACGCGAACTCGATTCGTCCCTGACAGCATCCGAAGACAATGTAAGCAGTTTAGAGCCCTGAAATATGGCCGCCTTTATTAGTATCAATTCGCTTGCATTTGAGCAAGAGCGCACGTGCTGGGTGACTTTAATGGAAAAGCATCTGGCCTGCGCCAGATGGATCTATCATCCAGAACTCCAAACTCGGAATGACTTTTACCTCCCAAGAGACGAAGCGATCCCACGTAATCAGCAAATGGGTTTCCTATTATTAGACGCAAAAACAAAGCAACATATCACAAAATAGTAATTTTAATTAAGTGAAGAAATATATTTTGAAATTATTACTAGCAATAATTTCATTTCAAGGGAACTCACTAGTCAGCCAGTATAAACGAGATTAGCGAAAAAGCAGTTTTCCTTTGGCAGCAAAATAAGCGGCTCTTCTCAAATTAATAAATCTTAAAAATTACAGTTTTGGGAATATGCAATCTGAATGACTAAGTTCTAACATTTTCACTACTTTTTTTTATGGTTTTTGGCCTTATTTTTTATTTTTTAAGGCCTTTCTTCAAGACATAATATTAAAATTAAATACCAGTTTTATATCAATACTTAAATTGCATGTGATACATAATAACAGCAACGTTTAGGAAATTAATTATTTCTATTGTCAGGCTTAATGGCAAAAAATAATTAATATAAGTATTAACATAAATATTAATAATTAAAGAAGACCAAATACAGTCTGACTCATTTGAAAAAACAGACAAAAATGTAAATAATAATCTTCACAAAAGTATCCATTTTACAGCAAATGTTAATGAAACTTGTCTCAAATCTCTGTTTTTATAAGAACAGACAAAAGTTGGTGGTGGAAAAGTGTTTCTGTTTAATGAGGCTTCACATTTAATGAGGCTTCAAGACTATTCTTTTTATTTTGAAATCTGATGACTACTACAACTTTTCACAAAAATACAGCTGACATTTTTAAACTGCCTAATATTAGGGACCATTGAATCCGTCAATAGACCATTGACCAAAAGATAATATAAGTGTGAGGGCTTTGAGGTCCCCGAAAACCTGATGAGATCGACTCTCTTTGAAGACCAATGCAAAAAAAAATGTTAAAAATCATATTTCTCCCCAACTCTTCGTATAAGGAAAACAGGTTTTTTAAAGAATGTCGGAAGTAAAGATCGAAGGTGAAAGTTTTGCGTTGTAAAACAAAATCAGTAGAAGATTTTTGTAAGCAAGTTCATCTTACCAATTTGAAAGTTTGGGGAGTAGCTATCTCTGATGACAAATATCAGGGACGCGTGGAAAGGACCTTGCGAAAACAAATCATTAAATGTTCTCTTTACAGTCCTCTAGTGACAACAATCAGTGTAAATTACGAACCGTTCACGATCTCTATCGTGGATGTTTGGTTTATGGGTTGCAGCAGAATTCGTTGATGTAGTTTGGCGTTGGCAAGTGAAATAGTAAAAGTTTTCTGAAAGTTAAGGATACCTTCCCCTAATACTTTTCACTAGTTAATTTTCATTATTAATTATTAATAAAGCGTGTCAGGTAGAATGCGATTAACTTACGTTTGAGGAGGGTTAATTATTATTAAATAAGACCTACAGAAATCCATTAGCAGTATTTAGGGAATTTCCAGTCTATAGTTATGCATGAGTATATTTCTTTCGATAAAATACTTGGCGGTTGATTTAAATGTTCCTGATCATTTTGGTCTGGCTGTGGTTCAGTCCGTCATCATTCCCTCAATTTAGTTCCACCATTCCACCAATCTGTTAAAGTGATTCCTACTGCTTAAAGAACCGTCATGTTGATTAGAGAAGAAGAAGGCGAAAAGGAATGCATTTATGCACGCGCCTGTGCCCCAATCCATTCGTTGCTCGCCATTCCCCGCACGAGGGCTACCTGTCCTGCAGGAGCCGTTCTCCGAAAAGGGTTCAGGATAGTTGGTGACGTTCCCCCCGCGCGCCGGGTCGTGGCCGCAGACGCTCGTGCCTGTCCGGGCGGGAGATCGCCCCCGTTGAGCGCGGACGAGTGAACGGATGTGAGAGGCATCCATCTCCAACGTGTGTGGGCCCCTTTAACGCGCGCGACCTTCTTCGCACGCGAGCGAGCGAGAGGCCTGTGCATCTGCGCGAGTCAGGCGCGCCGGCCAACGCGGGGAGGGGAGGGGAGGGGCG
>BOPP01000013.1:13988928-13999675 GCA_017312745.1 Gryllus bimaculatus | reverse complement strand
GGATGGCGGGATGGCGCGGGGCGGCGAGGCGGCGGGGCGCGCCGTGGGCCTTCCCAGCGCAGCGCGCCCGTCGAAACGAGGCCTAACAACGCGCTAATTCGCGATGACGTAAGGCAGCGGCCGCCTGACCGCCCGCCGCCATCGATCGCAGCGCCGGCTGCCCGCCCCGCGACGGCCCTTCCTGCACCTCCGGCCGGGCATTGTCATTGCGACGCCCTGCACGCGCATTCCCTTGCACGAGCCACACGGCGCGAGTATTTTCCTCACATGCTGCTACAACCTACGGATAAATGGAACACGAGTGCAATGCACTGTACAGGCGGCGGGATTCAAAGAATTGTAACGCGTCGAAGTTGGGCAAAAAGTATTTAGTATAAATAATAACTAACAACTAATAGTAATTTCATAAAAAACAAGACTAATCATGAGGAAATACATGATCATGTTCAACTGTTAATTAACCTTAAGTTATTAATTGAACATCCGGATAACTAAATTGCTAATGTTTTCTCAGTGCAACTAATAACTATGTTACAGAGATATAAAAACTTACAGAGAATTAATAACTCTTCATCGTTAATTGCAGTTGCGGGAATTGCAACTAATTCAACCAATTTCATGTCATGTTTATCGTATCATTTCATGTCAACCGTTTAGCCGCGAAAAACTGCTACGCTATACTGGGATTTTCGCAACTCTGCCCCTGGTGGCTATCAGCTGTTGACAGTTTCATTCAATCGGGAGCCCTAACGTCACCATAGTGACGTCACTATGGTGACGTTGAAGCTCCCGATTGGATGCTCCCGAATTGGATGACAGCTGATGCCTGTCAGGGGCAGAATTGCATAAATCGCAGTATATCCTCGTTGAACCGGAATCAGTTTCACTTTTTAACGATTTTTTTAATACCATCAATTTGATTTCTTACGGTGAATCACAATTGGACACTACGAGGTAATGCGCAATAAGCTATCTATTACCGTTCGTACACCCGATATCTAAACTATCTTCTAGGAATGAACAGAAGCTCGATAAGAAAAAATGATTACATGTGTTTCTCAAATTAAAATCAGAATTTATGAAAGCAATTGTCAATAACTTCTATTTGTAAATACTTGCTAACCACCATACTCATTGCTGTGTTCAACTACAATAAAATATGTACGCTACGTATACAATATATTAAATACCCTGCAATCTACAATGAATTAAAATACTCACGCGTCACAGCATTTGATATTACTGGCGTAGTTTGAGGTGTGAATAAATACAACAAAAATAAAAACAACCAAAAGAATTAGGGGGAAACAAGAAATGTGACTAGACATTCACTATTTCATTTAGAATGAAATGGTGAAAGATCGATCAAATGGGCGACAGAAGTAAACTGCTGCAGTGGGCGAGAGCGAGCTCATCGTCGACGGTGGGCTATCACTGCAACGCAACGTGTGCCGCCGAGGCCATTACAAAAGCGTTTAATGAGTGTTTTCATGTCTTTTAGTGTATGAATTTTGATATTCAGAATGTACACGTGTACCAACAACTTTGGCTCACCCCTCAACATTTAGGCTAAGTTTCCACTACCGATTTCGTGTGTCGCGATATTTGTCATAAAAATGGAACTCATTGCTTCCAAGACAAGTGTACACACGCGCGTCTAAACAATAGCAGCGCTGAAAAAGTTGCAACTGTCCTACTTCCGCTGCGACACGACTGTCGGTTCGATGTAAGGAACACATGAGCAGGCATGGACATGCACGCACTTCCGAGAGTTTAGCCGCAATTTTGCAGACGGGTTGTGCTACTTTGTTCGTTATCTTTCTTAACTTTTTTCCCGCTGTTGTTGCTTTTTCAAAATGTCTGACAACGAATTCTGGAAAACTACTTTTTGTTATTCTGTAATTCTGGAAAAACTTCTCAAGATACTCACATAAATATTGAAACAATTTGTAAAACTGACCTTTCAATAATCTTTGACTTACTATTGGATGACCCCAGTAACGATTTGCACCGTTTGCGTCGTTTATTTCTCGCTCGAAGCGAAAGATCGATCACACAAAAAGTTTGAATGATATCCATTGAGAAAATGTTTTAATCTAACGATATATTGTGGGTTGACCATCGAGAATTTCTGATGCAGCGATGTTTTTGTCCCCGCGTTTAGAAATCGCTAGTGGAGGCGTAGCCTTAAACTCTGCTATTACGAATCGCAGTTTTCTCCCAACAATACTCAAACATCAAATAGGTAATATGCCGTAATATTTTCATCTAGTGAGCCAATTCATGATCTTTTATATTTTAATTAAACTAATGAGTTTGTCACTAGCAATTGATAGATTTTTATAAGAAAAATACAATGGTGAATCATTTGTTAACATTTGCACGCTGCCTCTCAACTGAAAATTTTCTGTTACTAAACCAGTGGCCGGCAACATTCGTCGTGTGCTGCAGGTGGCCTTGACTGGGCGATCGCGGCAGAGACCGACAGTTCGAAGGGGAGGAAGGAGGTTCGAGTGGACGAGAAACTGCAGACATCAAGGCACTAGCAGAAAGCTCAGAGAAACACTCTCAGAATGAAATAAGGCTTTTCCTCCTCTAATCTCCTAGCTGGAATTCCAAATCCAATATTGAAAATAACGATGAGAAAAAACCGGTAGCATTAGGAAGATAAAAATTAATAGTAGTTTATGCAATTAGTTTATAATGTTAAGCTTTATTACATGAAAGCATGTTTTGAATAATACCCTTAATACCCTATTTAGTCGCTTCCTCTTCAGGAACAATTTCGAACTTCACCAAACGCGCACTCGCGTAGAGTAGATTTTGCAATCTCAGAATTCCTTATTGAAGACAAGGTTAACTGTGTGAGTATTTTGGTGAAACATGCATGGGAAAATAATGTTTAGGCTAAAATCAAGGATCTGTAAGAATCGCCGAGGCGGAAGAATGGAGCTTGGTCGTTGATTTGGAAATGGAAGAACGAAACGAGTCAAACAACTTTATCAAACTGGCATTTGCTTAACAATCCGCTGACTTAATGGTTCGCTGATTCAACCTTTAATACTTCTCATCTGGACAGTATTCTCCATTAATGCTCCAGATCTCACATACAATTCATTCCAAAATGTTAATTAACAAGAGAAAGGGAAACTTTTTATGAGAAACATTCGACAACAATGTTTCAGTGGCGTATCCAGAGACGAATTTTGGGAGAGGAAATTCAAAAGGCTTTCATCAAATACATTACAGCTTTTGTAAAACGTCGCAGGCTACACTCAGCTCATGCTTCGATACAGTTTTACTCGTTTTAATGATAATCTTTTACTCGTTTTATTGATAATATTTTTGCTTGAAAGTTTCATGACAAGTTAAAATTATAAAAAAATTTAGAGGAGGGGTTTTCCTAATTTTCCCCCCTTGGATCCGCGCCTGAATGTTCATACATATTACGTAATTTTCAAGGCACGTAACTGGCGGAAACAGTGATTGAAGAAACACAATGTGGTCTAATAAGTTAACAGTCGAGCGAGCTCCTTCTGGCAAAGACGCCTCCTGGAGGAATGCATTTGTCGCCAGTGGCCTGGGCCGAGGACGCGCCCTGGGCGGCGCCGGCTCGCGCGGGATCCAAAGCGCGCGCCTCCAGCACTCAGGCAACTTAACCGAAGGCCCCGACGAAATTGGCCCCGAACCTTTTTTTTTTTAATTCAAAAGAAATAAAAAAATATATTCATGTCTAATCCAAATGTTTTGCTTGTTGATATTTCTGACGAATAAATACTTCTACAAGTCAAAGACACTTCAAATTCTGATTCTAGGCATTTTCGATTGTGCATTATCTTCATAATATACGAAACAAACAATAAGACCCCACTTATTTTTGATACTACGGTAAGCGCCCTGTATATTACATATACATTTAATAATACTATAGTTGTATAATGTACACAAATATCGTGCTTGATTTGGAATCCAGTGCCCAGAGAACTCTGAAATCTATTTTCGCTCTTGTGCCGGTGAGGCCCTGCAAGAGAGTTGGGGCGATCCAAGGCCGCGCTCGACGTTCGACGTTGGAAGGGTGCGCGCGGCCTTGAGCACCCTTTGCTCGTCCGCCCCAGTAGCTGGCGGAGACATTCCAACACACCTTTTGGTTCACGAATCTTCTTCCAATAGTCAAAAGCACTTCAAATTTTGACTATTTAGACTACCTTTTCAATTTCACACTACCGGCTGGGGACGTTTAATTAAAATCTGGGTGTCCCACATGGTGAGTGTTGCCTGTCAATACCCGTCTCCCTTTCCGCTTGGGCTTTGCTGATTCATTTCGGTTTTCTGAATTCGAGGATTTGCATTTCTTGATGACCTCTTCCTCATTTCCACTTTCTGTGTATCCATATTGCTGGCATGGAAGTTGTCGTTGCAACCAAAAATATTTCACCAAACCTAGGACAACGCGAAAAGTCGTCTTCAGACTTCGACGACCTTCCCGACAGAGGAATAAGAGCAATCGTCGGGATGATCACGCTAAACCATTACTGATCAAACCGGAAGGTTTGAATACGGAACGCAATAATAGTCTACAATTGATTCAATGTCTAGAAAAATATAATAAAATAAATATATTTCATTCTTTTTCAATAATACGGCAGAGTGAGTTTAGAACTTTTCTATTAAAAAGGCCATACAAATAATAAGTCATACTTTTTTACTGATACGTTACAGCTTCTTATTGCATTCGGTACGGAATTCGATATGCGCTACTTAACATGCCTGAGTCGAGAGGACCGGGGCTTCGAGGGAAATACGAAAACGGTTGAATTATGCTACACCTTCTCTTATGGAGGGCTGGGGCCAGAGGGCCCGTGGCCTTTTGTCGGCGCTCGATCACTTGAACCCATATAACTTCTTAGTGCACTATGACAAGCGTAAATTTCACCTGAAAACGAAAAGGGTGCAAGCCACAACGGCCCAGAGTAGGGGAGGCGGGGCCGGAGTGTCTGTCCCGGGGGCGGCTTCCGCGCCGCCGCGTGCCTCCGCGTGCAGCCGCGGGCGCACTTTCTCGTGGCCGCCCGCCGGAGCAGTGGTAGCGGCGCAAAAGGCGAGAGAGTCGGCGGCGGGCGACATGTAGGGGCAGGAGGCGGAGAAAGAGACGAAGACAGAGGAGCGAGAGGGCCAGGGGAAGTGGAGGAGGGCGCGGGAGGACGGAGAGGTTTGACCTTTCGGGTTCGAGACGCAGCGCCGTCCGCGACCGTCTCCTGGTGAAAGGGCAAGGCGTTGTACGGGGCCCTCCGTTCAGACAGCTTATTTCTTTGCTGACCGTCTCTGGGAGGAGGCGATTCCTCGCCACCGGTCAAGGTCTTCGGTTACCCAGGATAGGTATAATACGTCAACGAACCAGAGCAGAGCATGGCAGGCCAGAGAAACGTAAATTTCGAGGGAGGAGAAATTTCTTTGAAACAAATCTGTAACGTGCAGTTTTTACAATAAATGAAACTGTGGAATTATTAAACTAAACTAGACCTCGAAAACAAGTATTAAAACAAATTAATATGCACCCGTTGTTTTACGGAAGTGCTGTTAAATTCAGAATAATTAATTCCCGTTTCAAATCACACATTTATTGAATTAATAGAACATCTAACAATTTCTGAGCAAACACATTGCCTTTTTTACTTAGGGGAAGCTCCCAATGGATCCACTTTGGCATGAATGTGTAGAGCCATTTTCGTCGTTCCTTAAACCACCGTAATGAATATTCGGAATAAATTCCGCGGTGCGTGCTTTCGACGTAAGCGCGAAACGCACTTTGACGCAGCCAGCGCAGCGCCGGGTCGTGCATTCCGTCCTTGCCGCACGTCTAGCCGGTGCACAAGAAAGTAAAGCATATACATAGTAGACAATTTTTGTTACGTGGAGACACGTACATATTTACCAAATAGTAATTTTCCCAGTAAAATTTGAATTAATATAGTTCGCAAGGTACAGAACAAAACATTCAGTCTTTGGTTGCGGAATAAAATGAATTTTCAACAAAATGACAATCTTTTACATGTATTACTTTTCATAAGCACAGACGATATGCTTGTAGCGAGGAAACATATTAGCGAGAGAAAATGAAATAGGACTTGAACCATTCTTACAAAAAGTGTATAGACATTTGAAGGATTCCCGTTCGATGAAACTTGGCCTTCCCGAAATACGAAATCCAAATAATATTGTCATTCACATTCTTTATACTACGAACATTTTCCTACAAAATCATACAAAAATTGATATTTGTAACAAATTGGTTCGGTTGATACAGCACTAGGGATCATGCTTGTGCTCCACGCAGTTTAGAAACACCGCATGCAACCTCTAATTCCTAAAGCTATTGTCTGATTCGAAATTCATATGGAATATTATTCCTATTTTCATATTTAATTTCGTATTTTAATACAGTGACTTGTGACATCTTCAGCTGTGACGCAGTTATCCAATCGAGAGGGTGAATTCAAAAAATTGAAATCTTAACGAAGCTTCCGATTGAATAACTGCGTCCAGGTGATGATCTGTTACAAGTCACTATTAAAACCGGAGAATATTCAATATGTTGCCTTATTATTGTGTTCTTAACTACTCACGTTTAATTGCCTCACAAGAATGTTCCGAATGTATTCTTTCAACGTAATCATAAGAGGGGCATGCGGCACATGAACCTATGCAATGCAGTTTCCAGGAGATGAAAACGTTTTAATGATTTTATTTGGCGAAAAAATAATTTCCAAATGATTACACGGTGAAAAAAGTACAATAATCGGTTTATATCCTTCTGTTTTGAAGAACCTCGTCTGGAACGCAGACCAGAAACCAAAAAGAAAACGAAAGTGATAGTATACAGCGTCCAAATATATTTTGCGTTTTGTAATTTACACATGATTCCACACATGAAGGCCATTGTACTTGCAAATACCTTGCAATTTCAACCGGCTCTGATGACGAGCAACTCCCACCTTCACTTACACTTCCGTTGTTCGCACAGAGCTAACGCATTTTGAAGTTCTAATAGTCAAACTGACCTGTACCAAGGACGTCAACGAGCGCTGGGAGAATTCGCCGTGTGCTCCTAAAGCACCATTTTGTGTCGAGATTATTACCGAATTTGGCCCTACAAATGAATACTCCCTAATGTTCTTTTAACAACTTGCTTTTATATTGGAAACAATGGTAACGGAAAATTATGCACGAACAACTATTCATATCTCCGGAATGCTGCTGAACGACAATAAACATTCTGTAACTCCACACTTGATCAGGATATTTCAACGTAACAACTATAATGTAATTGCTAATCAAGAAATACTGAATCCCTATTACAACGTAGGGACTGAATGTTTATTCCGTATACCTTTTTTGATACAACTCTGCAACAAATAAATTTCGAATTGACTGATCAAATTGAACACTAAACATTTTAAGCAAAATCGATTTACTTTAGCCAAAGACACTTATATGAATATGTATATACACATACTGGACACTAAAAAATGTATTATCTCTAGACAAGCTTTGTACCTCGAATGTCGTGTAAACATCGTGAACAATGTGAATTTTCTCATAAATACAAAAAATTACGTACAGTGAAATTGTTGGAGTATTTTACGGTCGTCGAAATCCATTTTGTAATGACCATCACAAATTATGAAATCCACTACATTTCAAAGGCTGCAATGTCATATTCCAGTGATAAACGCCCGTTGACAGCCTTGTCCAATAACTTCAATAGTATCAATAAAGCTTAGACCGCTTTTAATACGAATTGTTGTTCAAATGGCATCAAAATACGTGGCCACATTTACTGAAATAGTGAAAAAATTTGATAAATTCCTATCGCGAAAAGATAATTAATTTTGTATTTATAGGATTATTTTATTTATCTATGCAAATCGTTCACGTAATGTGCAGTCACCTCCAACAAAAATTATGGCATATTTTTATTTCGAGGAATGTTTGTTTTGACGGACAAGCATTACTGACATCGCCGGTATACTATTGTTTGCCTATTTGGGTAATGCAATCATTAATATTTCCCAAAAAATCTTTTACTGTCACATAAAACACAACAAAGGTGATTTAAGACTGCAGGAACATACAGCATGGTTCGTGATTCATGAAAAGAGTTGTTAGAGATATCTGTTAGTAATTGTCAATAACAGAGGTCTGTATTACTTTACGGTCATAGTCATGTTTTCCCAATCCTGCAGAAGCAGGAAATGGCGAGGAGGATGGGAGACGAAACACGGTGAAAGAAAAGTTAAAAGAGAACTCGTCATTTCGCCCAGGAGAAAACAAAAGAACAATGGCATTGGCGTGTGATGCAAGAGCTCACAGCATTCTACAACCGTGCTACGTTTCAGCAAATTCCAATTTTCCTAAATCCGCATAACTCGCCTTAAGGTATCACAGTTTGGGGAGATAGTGTAAATAAAAAGCACACCATCCGTAATCAAACCTAAATAATGTGTACGTGTTATTGATTTTGAGAGAATTATTTACAGCGATGGAGGAAACTGCAAGGAGGATCATCTTTTTACTAGGCAAAAGTGACGCTTATACACACATTGAACAGAATTTCCGAGCTCTCGTAATAGTGGATGTCTCTTGGATTGTTTTGTTTGAGATATTTCACATCCATGAAAAAAGAATAAGATATAAATAAAAAGAAGGAAAGGAAGGAAGAAAAACAGAAAGAAAAACAAACTTTTAGAGACAAGACACTGGCCTAGAGAATTTGCACAGCGTCTGATATGCATATCTCTTTGAGCTGTGAGTGAATTCGTGCCCATAGCGTGCAGGGGCTGAGTGGAGGGATGTGAGGGCGAGCGGCCGCGGCCGTCCCAAGAGAAACGCGGTGGGCGGGGGAGGGGTGGGGCGGTGCGCACAGATGTGGTGGGCGTCGCCTGCGGAACAGGTTGCGGCGCCCGGGGGCGCAACGGGGCGAGGCTCCGTCGCCCCTCGCCCGTCGCCACGCAGCCAGACAGCGCGAGCGGCGCAAAGGCTCGCCTTCCCTCTTCTCGCCTCCTCCCCCCTCGACGTCACAATTTCATTGGTAATCCCTACTCCCTCAGCCCTTCTATCTCTCAGAGTTTACTACATCATATCAGTCTTCGATTACATTATTCCTTCGATTTTTGCCATATTTTACAGAATACACATTACATAACATGACAGAACCAGACCAAAAACGGGATAATCGATTAGAAACTATGCAAAAAATGGTTAAACAATGAAAATTAATATCATATTTCATTCCGCTCTTTTCATCCAATATCTCTAACAAAACAACAAAATGCTCATATATACCGAATGTACTTGGTATCACTTGACTATTACGAACAATTTTCTAGGAGGTATTTTGTCAAATAAAATAATCCAATTAAAAAAAGTGATATAAATTTCACGAATATGAGGTTTTACTTCTAAAAAATAAAGAAAGTTCGTGTGATTTTATGAATGAAACGGATGGAAAAATATTTTGAAACAAGACATTTACACACCTGTCTGTCAAAAGAAAACAAAAATGCTCGGAGAAGAGAAAGTGCGCTGAAAATAAACAAAAGCCTTACACAAACAGAAAGCGTCCCTTCGGGCGCTGCATATTCTGTCCCTGTGCAGAGCGGCGGCCGCCCAGTGGCCGGCGGCGCGGGCGAGAGGGCGCTTCAATGAACGGGGCCCTGCCCCTCCTCCGCTGCCCCAGGGAGGGGGAGCAGTAGCTCAGCGTTGCCGCGGCGCGCGCGGTGCATGGAGACAAATGGCCACGGCTCATCCATAACTCCAAATCTACTCCATTGGATTTTCGGAAAACTGACGAACGGGGTGTGATAATGGGGGGGGGGAAGAATACCGTCAAACATACTGAAGAAAACTACGGAAATCTATATTAATATACAATGCATACAGTTATATCAATGTATGATGTGCCTGTGAGTAACGAACGGGAATCAATGCATTCAGAAAACTGGCCCAGAGAGCTATGGGGGCACGAAGCTTAACTAAATAATGCGTACTGACAAAAGAATCATAAAGACTACTGAAGAACGAGTTTTGATTTGTTTGAGATTTCAGGGCGCGTCATTTGCTACGCTGATGGGGATGGGGATGGGGATGGGAATGACAAGGTAGTATCTGGTAGCCCGTTTTGTGGTACACCATACGTCTAGAAATTATGAGGGAAATCACGGAACAGTTCATCACAGCAGTCGGCTGACAAAATCGATCCCGTCAGAGGCCGAATACTTCATTACATGGCGTAGAACCCGCCACCTCCAAATCACTAACACGTTCGAAAGAAAGGATTTGCCATTATCTCGCTTCTATCGGTGTTAGTTCGCGAAGAACGAAGATACTAGTCGCTAAAAAAGAATAGAAAAAGTATGTATTTCAACTTGCATACTACAATGGCTAGAAAATAAGATGATGCGACTTTTGAGAAGAAAAGGAAGAAGAAAGTAAAAAAAAGCACATTTGGAGAAAGAAACGCTACCGGTAAAAGAATACGAGATGAGTGACAATCACTCAAAAGGAGTAATGAGAAGAGCAGGATACCAGCATTGACAATGGGTACTTTCCGGCGAGAGGGGGAAGAATAGAAGCGTGAAAAGAGGCCAAAAACGTAACGAAAGAGGTCGAGCGTGAAGCAAACGCGCACGTCGTTGAGGGCGTGGCACCGGGAAGAGCTCCTCCGTGGGAAGAGGGCCGGGGCGGAGGCGGA